>JAODKL010000034.1:2015423-2028003 GCA_026780765.1 Petrocephalus schoutedeni | reverse complement strand
AGACAAACAGCATTACTGACTCAGCTACAGTGCTACAGAGGTGTGGGACAAACAGCACTACCCACTCAGCCACAGTGCTACAGAGGTGTGAGACAAACAGCATTACTGACTCAGCTACAGTGCTACAGAGGTGTGGGACAAACAGCACTACCCACTCAGCCACAGTGATACAGAGGTGTGAGACACCAGCACTACACACTCAGCCACAGGGCTACAGTGGTGTGATACATGTGTGATATTGCTTAAAAACCGTGTTACACATTAAATGCGATACCTTAGAATTTTTCACCCGGATTATACCCTTATACCCTTAAGAACTGTGACCCAAAATAATAAATTACTAGATAAAGGTATACGGAATTAATATTACAAAATAGACATATGCCTTTCTCAGACAGTCACAATTTTATTTGTATTATAAATGGACTGATATGGTCATGGCAAATCAGGATACACAGCCCTTCAGGAACGGAAAGCATGGGTATAAAATTTATCCATCTACACCTTACTGGACCTGTCACCAAGCGGAGTCACTGAGAACTGTTCAAATATCATGTTCCCGAGAAACAAATTCATAACCAAGAGGAGCTCTGAACTCCTTTGTGACAGAAGGCACTTCAGGGGACCGGTGGGAGGGGCCACTATCAACCTCCCCCTCTCCTCTGAAATATTAACGTGACTATTAAACACTGTTAAATTCTTCATATAATCAGCTCAGAGGCACACGGCATTCACCAAATGTTTCTTTTGTGAGAAAATTTGAGGACAATTCTGCTAGGCAGACAGCAGGCAACAATTTAAATCAGAAGCCCTGAAGGCGTGCATGTGGTTTCTTCACAAAGGACCAGTTTACCGTGAGCATCGGAGTGGTGAGAAGGCCCCAGGCAAAGAACTCCAGGAAAATGACCACCACCGCGTGGTAGACGCTGGGCTCGCCGATTCCTTGGGGCTGCAAAATACAAAAAGCATTTTTACCTTGGAGAAATACCAGCGCTAACATGGGCCTGCTGTCAAGTGTGTCACAGTGAGAAATAAAAGCGGAATCATGCCAGGCAATAAATAGGCAATTATGGGTAGGATATCTTTAGAACAAACTTTCCTCAGGATTACATCCAGGTCCCTGGAGGGCCACTGACTACATCTGGAGTTCACCATATTCCATGGAGAGGATGAAAAAGAAGAGGCCACGCTGGAATTGTGTGTGTGTGTGTGTGTTGGCTGGGGGAGGGGGGGCACTGGACATAAATGTCACTGGAGATGGGCCCTTTTGGATTGGGGGCCCTGATCCATCAAAAGAGCGGCTCTTTAAATTACGAAAACTGTTCTCTACCCTTCACAGATAACCTAAAAGCAGATTTTAAAAAAGTCCACTGCACTTGCGCATACAGGGGGGCAAATGTGTTAAAAAATCTATTACATTATGAACACTATCAGAATATTTTAATAACATTTTAATAATGTAAAGCGTACCTTATTCATTAGAAAGACATATTCAAAACTGCCTTCAGTACCATCTGCTGAGGTTAAATATTTTTGTGTTTGGTGTCTTTTACTAAGTCAGAAAAGTTAACAGGTATTCCGGGAAAATTCTTAAGTTGACACATAACACTGCCTATGCCATTTTTAGTGTAACGTGCGCACTTTACAAGGTTTTGGTAAAGACTGCTAACAAACTCGTACTGATTCCAAACCCAACTCAGAGTCCGCAGACAGCACATGGCTATTAATGCAAATTAATACTGACATTATTTTTTAATGATGGCAATAAATGTTAAAGTGCATTCAGTAAGTGGGAAGCTTGCTTGATTTTGCAGTTCGGCCGGCTAAGCAACTGAGTGAATTCCATGACCGTTCTTGCAAGCTATGCAATTACAAATAACGATGGTATCGGTTGGTAGGCGAGACTGGCGGAGTCGGACCGTACTTTCCGAAGACCCCAGGCAGGCAGACGCCGGAGCCCCGGGCATCACTGCGGCTTGCAGGGGAGTAAGTTGGCCTTTGACTTTAAGCTGATCAGCACAAGGCCTCGCTTCGTATTAAACGCCCATGGCACGCATAGGTGTGTATAGGCTGTCTGTGGCCGCAGCCAGCGGCCGGTGTACCGGTGCACAGTGACAGATGTGACTAAGGTAGGTCACGGCTACTGGCAGCTCCGCTCCCGCAACACAGCGGCAACGATCAGCCACCAGGAGCACTCCGACATGCAACGGCCCCGATTGAGAGGAGAAGCCGGGCATCTGCTTATATAACGGCGCCCGATACATGTGATTACAGGTTCAACACCGAAATAAATATTTAACTCACGTTTCCTCCATCTTTTATAATAATTTTCTTGGCAAGAAGAATGCTGCGGTTCAGCCGCTTTTTTTTCTTTTTCTCCCCTGTCATGTTAGCATTCGTCCATTCTTGCTGGCAAAGAAAACACCGTAAGATGAATGATTCAAAAATATAAAATAGTAAAAATGATTTCCTATCTGCCCATCTTTCTGTCTATCCCATCTTCCTGAACCTGCGGAAGCCCGCCCCATCCGCACGCCCGAGCGCCACTATTGGCGGATCTGCGGCAGCCCCCATTCTATTGGCCAGAAAGTCAGTCCTTCCTTAACAGCTTCATATTTCATTTCTAGAATTCAGTTTATTTGAGAATTGAAGTTGGAGTGCAACCGTTACACAAGAAACCATGCAAGTTGCTTGTAGTCTCCAGCATATTTGAACGATTTATATATATATATATATATATATATATATATATAATGAAAGCGTTAATATTTTACAAAAACAGTGGTTTTGCCAGATATCCGAATACCAGTATTGTTCATTTTATCGATTGAGAGCAATAGAGATTTAGGTATTCGGTAAGGGTTAAAGTTCATTCAGAAACTACAGTAATCTTATCGCCAATTGGCTGAGATCTGCGATAGACATGCCTGGGCCAATCACCATCGAGGGAAATGCAGACTGTGCCAAAAATGTAGGGGGACGCTCCATCAACGCTATGCTAGCGCAAGGGACTGTTAACAGTAACTGAACTAACTAAAAAGTTGTTCTTCCCTCTCAAAGTCAAAGTAAACTTTATCAGCTCCGATATATACGTGTATACAGTGAGACGAGACAACGTGGCTCCAGTTTCTTACAGTTTACAAAAGGCACATCAAATATACGTATATATATATATATTTTTTTTTTTTTTTCCATTATCAGAGCGCTTAGCGTTGACACATTCTCACTAAGCTGAAGTTTAACCAGGCTACTCATAACATAAATAGTTTCACAAGCGTCATGAAGAATATAGTATTTATTTTTGTGTATTTTAACTGTTTACCGACCATAGGCGACAGACAGGAAAACGCGAACGCTGGAGACTGTTGCAACAGGTGAGAGGCATGAGGACTGAGGGAGCCTGCGATGCCGGGCTGCTGCAGGAGTCTCCGTCGGTGGCGCAGGGAAGCAACAAATTCACACAATGGATAAATGCTTATTGACAGGCAAAACCCTAGCCCACCCAAAGCCGGACTCAATACTAACGAGACACCCCTCTTTATTCTGTCTGTCGATGGTCAGGCCGCAGTGGGTTTGGCTCATGTGCATTTGGTTACAGCTGCTTTGTGTGAGTAATGAGAAACACTATAATCTGGGTCCTACATTGTTCAAAACCTGGAGCTGACAAATAGTGGCTTTGAATGTTTGGGGGTATAACTATGTACTTTTTCAGCATTAACTGCAGGTAAGAACCACCATACCTTTTTAAGGGATCATCTGGGTTGAAAGGCCTTGGTAGAAGTGCAAGCATTTGGGCTCATACATTGTTCTGTTACACTGGTGACTCTTCTGGGATATCTTTGTTCATACTCACCCAGAAAATACTTTGGACTCAGAAACAGATATACACTACTAGGCCATAACATTGGTGCAGTCAGCCTGCATCTTATGCAGTCTTGAATAATCACAGTTTGAAAATACATGTAAATATGTAAAAGGAAAAGCTTTAAAACTAACCAAAATGTATTTTTTTTGTTATCCCTAAATACATAACTGCAGTAGTTTTTACATAGAATTCATATTGTATAGGTACAGTTCTGTAATCTAAGCGTGATGCAAAGTGATGATGGTTTGGGAAAAGGTGTATATACAAAGTAAATAGCAAGTTTTATATGAACATATGCAATTTTGGAGCACCGCAGTTAGTTTTGGAACCAATTGATCATATAAGATGCAGGAGTGCTGTATTAGATTAATTGCAGGCTTGAAATCTTGTGTCCGGCCCAGTACAGATTCGGGCTTTATATACCAGTCAACCATAACATTAAAACCACCCATCTAACATTGTATAGGTCCCCTTCTACCATCAAAACAGCTCTGACCTGTCCAGATATGGACTTGAAAGCCATCAGAAGCGAACTATTATGAATGATTTCCTTTGGCAAAGATTCCTTCATGAGTCATCAGTTGTCTAATGAGGAAGATGAAAGGACTGGGTTGGATTTAGTGAACTGCTGTTGCTTGAGAAAAGCAGAGATTCATTTTATTGGGAACCAGTTTCTGCTGAGATAAAGGGATGACAGGTAGTATAAATGTTCAATGTAGAAGTTTAAAAAAATACAATACAACAAAGTAAAGAAAGCGGAATACTATCCTGTTTTGGCACAAGACAAAAGTGCAGACGTACCATTCGATGCTTTAAACTGCCTGTAAGATGCCAAAATTTCAGTCAGTGGAGCTAAACAAAAGTAACGCATTCACAATTCAATGCCACATTCTGCCAGATTAATTGTTAAATTATCAGCATGCAGAGAAGCTGGCTAGTTTATTTAGGTCCACTTTCAGACTTGGACAGAACCTTCATATTGTTCATATGGTTCTGAAAATATGGAATGTACTGGAAAGAAAAGAAAAAGAAAAACAAACATTTGAGCACCTTCATACTTTGCAAACCTAAGGCTCTGAACACCAGTTGCACCTCAAATTCAAAACTGAAAGTTTCTGAAAAAAAAGTGCTTGACAAATGTAGGCATTTTCTTTGTATACATATTTTTAAGCATGTTTTGGTCCATTAAAAAAGCACACACTGAGCAAGTCTAATCATTCAGAACATACAAGGAATACTTTTCAGTCAAGTGGTTTCCAAAGGTATCTGTTTGGGGCTCTCAAACCTCAAAGAATGACTACATACAAGACTACATACAACAATCCTTAAAACAATTAACTAGCTAAAATATCCATCAATCTATACAGTTACTGGAGACTTAAGACCAGGGGAGGAAAAATCTTAAATATCATGGAATGCAAAACAGGTCAAAGAGGACTAGTCATTAAGTTTCAGAGGCCTGGCCATTTTGAATTTCTTATACTGGAGAATGGTTCTTGTACTATCTATCTATCTGAAAAGGCACATACTACTTCCAAGTAGCTTAGATGTTCCCAAAGTGTGCAAATCTAGTGACTGCAGTCTTAATTGCTTCATATGTTGTGTGCAATAGCATGTACAGTAGTGTAAAGGGGAGAAGGAAAACTCATATGAAGGGAATGGCTGCTATGTAGCCTGTTATTATACGAGAGTGACACCATCCGAAGTATATTAAAAAACGAGGAATAAGTATTTTCAAGTTTCCATTCTTAAGCATTAAGTGTTAAGACCATGGGAGTACTTCTCTGGCATGGTCACTTGTACAGAGCTAATCTTCATTATCTCCCAGAATGACAGCACTATTGTCTGGGAGGGTAATGATGTAACCTCTCAAAGCCACCCAGCATTGCTCAGAAACTGTATGACTGACAGGAAGGAGGGCAGACTACATGAGAGCATCACAGTGCTCCTTTTTCCAGTTAATCAAACATTTCTCTTCAAACAGGCTTTAAACCAGTTTCGGTGTGATTGTAAAAAATAAAGAATGCAGAAAATACAGATGAACTGGTGCATATTTAAAAAGGCACTGTTGACAAGAATGTGAAGTCCTGACAGTTCAGAATAAATGGAAGAAATGGAATTTAATTTGCCTTGGGTAGTCCCTTTTAAGAAACGAAAAAAAAAAAAAAAAAAAAAACTATATTGGTGTGCAACAAAGATCTAGTATCTGCAAAATCAAAATGCAGTACCATTACCTTTGTGTATCACACTGATCAATACTAGAAAATATTTTTTAAAAGTGCTTAGTGAGACAACTATTGTTATGACAACTTAATGATACGCAAACATTCAATGTTAACAGTAACTGTATGCAGACGCACGTTAAACACTGTCATCTGTGTAAGAGATGTCAGGGTCAGAGAAGTGCCTTTTGACCTGAATGTCGGACTGGCAGTTAGCAGGGTCAAACGGAGAGGGATCAGCAGAAACGGGCTCCACGCCTGGGCAGATGTAAAGGGACTGGGTGACGTCTTTGCGCCGAGATGGGTGCTCGCGCCTTCTCACTTGGGCCAGAACCCGAGAAGTGTAGCGGGAGAGCGTCTGAGTGCCCATGCAGGACGGAACCCCTGGTGGGAGCTTAACAGTGCCGGGAATGACTGGATGGCGTCGTTCTAACTGCAGTCGAGCTACATGTGAGGCTGGCGGCAGAGGCCCGCCGGCCTCCTCATCCGCAGGCTTGTATGCGCAGACAGGCTTGGCATTCCTCACTGGCAGCATCTCCTTACCTACTGTAAGAAAGATTGGTTAGTTGAAAATTATGCACACTATTCAGTCCTGGATGGTTAAGCGACTGGCCTTTCCCCACAAGTAATCCCTAAGAGTTACACCTCCACCAATAATGTCCATGCCCACATTCCCACAAGAGGCGCTATAGCATGCAGAATTCTCATACACTGTGTGAACACACTATATGTGTCCTAGTGGCTGACATCCCGCTAGACAGCAGCGCCGAGCCGCTTAAAAGCACAACCTTCAGCTTCTGCACACCTGCACCAGAAATAAAAGGGGCAAAGCAGACAGACAACAATAAGTTGAGAAACTGATAAAAATCGGCGACAACTGTACCTTAATACTGACCTTCGGTGTCCAGGTTGCTGGGCCGCTCTTCCAGCAGGCTCTCGGAGCTAAGTGAAGCCTCAGAGTCCAGGTTCTCCTGGTCAGAACCAGGCTGCTCCAGCTCTGGCAGTCTGCAGGCCAGGTCCACTCTGTCACGCGGGAAATCGAGCAAATGAGGTAACGGCACCCATAACTTACAGTAACGTGTATCTTGAAGCCAACATAGGCTTTTGCTTACTTTTCCTGCTTGATGGATTTAATTCGCTCCATGAGATTCTTCTCTGCCTCCCCATCAGAATCGGTGGGTTGATTCTCAGGGATAGCATGCAGACTTGAAGGCATTTTCTCATGGACCTTAAGACATACAAACAACATCACTTAATACAGATCCCATCGCTGAGCCTGATGTGTGTAGAGTTATATTTCGTATAGGTTAGTAGTGTTTGTGTGTCAAAGGAGTTAAACCCAATATTTCCTTACAACATTGTCAAATCTCACACAGCAGTTTATCAAGCTGAAGCCAGGCACTTAAACTGGGGAAAGAAAATGCAAGTCCCTTCACCCAACATGACATTTTAATGAAGAGTGTAAAGGTTTCATATTTATTACAGAAATCCCTAGAACTGAAGTCAATCATGCAGAAGACTCTCTCAATGTGACTATGACAAGTAATTTTCAAAGCTTTGTAGCCAAATCAACAACCTCATCACATCAAAATACATCTACACCAATACAATGCTCACAGAAAGTCTTGGGGCACTTGCATAATTCAGTAAAAATATTGCAAATTTATTGGTTTTATTACAAAAGTCCACTGGCGTGCAATGTCTAACATGTCTAGTAGTCATTGGCTCCCAAAGGGATATAAACACAAATGTTTGGTGTTTTTTTATGTTACAGCAAAGGCACTACGAATTAAAAAGCACCCAGTGAGACCGCTTGTGATACATTTTTGTAAATGAATGAAATAATGTTTTTTGTTATAAAACCAATAAATTTGCAATGCTTTTACTGAATTAAGCAGGTGTCCCAAGACTCTGTGTGTACTGTATGTGCACGTTAGTTTTTAGCTTTATGATCGGTTTAATTGATTTGGATAAAGTTTTGGTTTTACACATCTTGGACACAATGCATAAATAAATGTTGCGGTACAATCAATCTATATGTTGGAGCACAACTGGGCATCAATAATGGACAATGACATGGGGAATAATACTGACTTGGTATTGCATATAACCTAGGTGTGTGTGTGTGTACACATACACGTGTAATCTATGTACCTTCTACATAAGTGAAGTAGAGTACATTTCACAATGCCTAAAAAGCTTTGAAAATGGTTTCAATGCAATGGAGGAGGTCAGACCCACAGAGGACCAGGCACACCATCAAGCGCTGTCCAGTCTAAAGCCTGAATTATACCTCTGCATCGAGCTTATGCCGTGACCAACACAAGAGGCCTACTCCGTCACAAGTATTTCAATTTGTGTGTGGCTCTGCGATTACACAGCCAATGTGCTTGGTGACATTAAATGCAACATCCAGAACAGTCTTCCCACCCTGCAATATGTTCAACTGTAAAATTACGCAATTCAAACAGAAGACACACAAACATTTAATGAAGTGTCCTTTTATCAAATCCTGGTTACATCTGTGCTCCCCTAAACAAATTTGGAAAACTGTCAAGCTGCTACAAAGTTACTTTTTATGCATCTTCTAAAGTTAGTGTCTATAATACATCTTCCTTTTTTAGTCTCGTAAAGTACAATACTTGAAAACTTAAAGGAGGTATGTGAAATTAACGCTGTCATCCTGAGTGTTTTGTAGACCTGTTGCTATGATGCTTAGGATGGGTTATTTAATGCTAGATATAAATAATGCTTCAGTTTGAATTAGCAATAGTACAATTAGCAAGTTCTCCTGGGATTTATACTTTCTTTGCTTCCACCTAAAAAAAATAAAATAATAATAAACACTAAGGGTCCACCAGCTACGCCGTACTTATGACGTGGATTCGATGCAGAAGTATAAAATCAGCCTCAAGTATTCAGTCTCACAAATGCAAAATCCAAATGGACATGCAACACAAAGTACACATTAGTACGAGGCAGAGAACATCTCAAATGCCATGCAGTTGTGGTTGGGTTTAAGGAGTACTCCTAGAAGTCAGTTTAATCCAAGACCACTGTCAATACATACCACCACTCCTTTGTAAGGAGAGGGAAATCTGAGAGGTAAATGCCAGTGCTACAGAGAGACAGAGAGAGGACCAAAACCAAGTTACAGAACACAGTAGCTGACTGAAAAGGCAGTTATTAACTGCTGCCCTAACTGCTCAGAAACACCCAGCAGTCGTTTTATTATTGTACCTTTGACTGCACTAAACAACATAAGGACTATTCCCTGCTCTAGGACACTACAGCAGGCAACCTCGATCAGGGTTACAGTACCTTCACCTGTTCTAACAAAGGCATGACAAGTCACTGAATACTTTAAGGCTCGGCACGTGAGGCGCCAGTTACCGTGTTCTGCCTCCTGAGCTGCAGCTGGTTGACAGCGAAAGCCTCTGCGTACTCCAGCTGCTCGATCTCTTCTATCTTCTCATTGTACCGCTTTGTCTGCTCATTGATCAGCATCTCCACACACCTGAGGCAGAAACGACACCCAGTGATAACGCTGGGAAGGTTAGGAGCGCAAAACCTACCGTGAGATGGAAAACTGACACGGGATCATTCCTTTGATAAGCATATACATATCACACAGCATATACACTATATGAATAACCATACAGAACAAAATGTAAAAGCTAATTATCGGAGACTTAAGGCCTGTGAGGTCGAAGCAGACTGGATAAAAACTCACATCGTTGTCTTGGCCACATCTTTCATGCTGGTGAGGGGATCGGCGGAGTCGGGACACCGCAGAATGCAGGGCGCAAAGATGATAGCCAAAGAATTGGGAGACATACGATTGTGTGCTTCCTCTTTCGCTACTCTGTACGGGGAGGGTGGGGAGGACCAAATACAGATTCAGTACAATCAGCTCCAAGCTTCTTCATGAATCTCCCACCAAACAGGAGCTTTAATAATATCTATTCCTACCTCACAAGATGGAATACAAGTCTTTCAAGAGTGTTGAAGTTTGCATGTGGTAACTGTTCCAGGATTTTGTAAACTGCATGTATTTGTTCAACTTTTTCAGGTAATTCTACAAAAAGAAAGGTGGTAGTAAAAGTTACTGCCATGCAAACAGGACCCCCCAAACCTTCCTAGAGAAATCTAATTTCTAATCTTCTAATGCATAATTACACCATTAACTTGAACCTACACACACACACCGGCCACAGACTCACCAACGGCGTGAAGGAAGTCACTGTAATGCGTGAAGGTCATGAGGGGCTCGGGAAGCTCGCGAAGCCACTGCTTGACCAAGCCCGTCACCGTATGTATTGGGTAGTCCTCAAGACACACCGCGCCGCAGTCTGCAGAAGGGCACCGACAATGACGTCACAAGAGGCTGCAGCCATGGACTCTCCTAAGACGGAGGCTTCCACAGGGAACGCTGCCCCCAGGCCACGGTTCACAGTGCCACCCGTGACTCACCAGTCTCCAGCACCTGCCGCAGCTCTTTCATGCGGTTGGCAGCGCCCGACTTGCGATAGATGCCCTCTGTATACAGGCCATTGATCTCCACATGCTCCAGCATCATCACTAGGACCAGAGGCACTGGGCTCTTCTCATTAATTAGTGTGCTCACGTGCACCGCAAAGTTCTGGGATCCAGACTCGTCTTCAGACTGTAACAGAGAAGGTGGGAATGTATCTCCAGGTAGAAACAGGATCCAGACGATGTCGCTTTTACAGTGTAAGGTGCGGCATGTTACTGATGCCACCTCGTGCAGGTCTCACCTTCTTGGCACAATATGAAGAGCAATCCGTGGCGATTTTGCTGAGGCACTTCTTGTGACAAACCATTTTACAAGCTTAAAACAAACAAATGATATAAATAAGATGAAGGCCCATGACACCTAAATCAACCAGCTGGAATAATCAGAAGATCTTAGAACTCACAAGTACACATGAAGGCATTCTCCATGCCCCAGATGTAGGATCCGCACTGGTCACATGACTGCACAATGGTCACCTGATATGTGTCGAACATGTGGCCCAGGGGACTCTCCAGCTGAGGAGATTGAAGGTCACATGACGTGAACACCTAGCTGCTCTAATGGCTGAGAAAAACAATCTGACACTAAGGGCCATTCGGCTCATACTTACACACTTATCCTTCTTCCGTCTCTTCTTTCGAGATTTTGTGGGCTGAAACGTGTTTGCACAGAGGGTGACATATTATGATACAAATCAAACATCCCAACCTTTTCCAGCTTCACAAAGTAACCATCTAAAACTGATACATACTGTCCATACATACAGGCCATGCTAATGCTTGAGCCCTAGGGGTCAAGCATTAGCATGGTACTGTGCTTTTGGTACTACATAAAAGTACGGTACTTCTCAGTCTCAGTTTTTCCACTGGTGTAAAAACTGGTGCTGAATGTCGCTAAATGTCATAACAGCTCCTTTTTGCTTTATAAATATGTTTAGTACAACAAAATCACATCACAACATTTGAAACATTTCCAATACTGTGCCCTAGTATATTATACAAAGCACATTTTTCATTTCTTGTCATGCCATCCTGATCGTGTTTTATCTGATCTTCCGACCAGATCAGAATTGAAGCTTGGGTCTCTAGCTGTCCACACATTCATTATAACTACTACATCTTTATTTTTTTAACTTTATCTTTAACTTTTTATGTTTTCTGAGTTCATGACTTTCTTCAAGAAGGCGGTTGTATTGTGTTTCAGAGGCAGGCTATTTGCATAACCAAAATCGACAAAGAACGCATTTGCAAGTTCCACCCAAAAGCGCCAAAAAAATACCCCAGCTGGTTCGGTACCTCAGGTACTGAACTTTTGGTACTGGTACTTGACCGGAAAGTCAGTGGAAAAGGGCAAGTCTCGGAAGTACCGTACCAAAAGTACGCTAGCTGGTGCGGTGGGAGAGCTGAGAGATCCCAGGCCCCACAAACTTATGAATTACCTTTGCTGGCTCCTCCTCCTTCTTAATCTCTCCGCGGATGAATATGTCCAGAACGGACTGGAATAAATTGATGACAAGCTGGACCTCGGACTTCTGCTTCTCTCCAGCCAGAGCGATGACCTTGTTCTGGTAGCCCGTCATCAAACCCTTATAGCCAATGTGGGGTTTCTGTCACACCACAGAGAGAGGATGATGTACATCTCGCCTTGCCCACCACCCAAGGCAGTGCGACGGATTGGACAAGAACGCGGCTAGAGATGATCTTAGTACTGCAGGCACTTTCGCTCTGCACACAGACCAGTGCAAGCACACCTACCGAGAGAGAGTACATGCCCTTGATGTTTTCTCTGAACTGCATGGTGGCAGTGATGAAGATCTGTTCTGTTGCCGACAGCTGCTTCCCCCTCGATCGCAGGTCATTGACCTGCAAGCAGACCGCGGTACATTTACATTTACAGCATTTGGCAGACACCCTTAGCCAGAGCGACTTACATAAGTGCTTTAAGACTCTACAATGA
>JAODKL010000034.1:1974439-2008736 GCA_026780765.1 Petrocephalus schoutedeni | reverse complement strand
GGGTTACCTTAGGAATGACCTGCTTCTGCTTGGCATTCTTGTTTTTCCTGTAGAGGAAGAGAGACCAGTAAGGAGTCTGTCTGCAGAATGGCTTTTGTGGAACGTCACGGTGAGTCATGCACACATTCCGTGTTGTGAGAGAGAATTACACTGAGCAGAAAGGAATAAGAGTTGGTGGGGGAATAGAGGAAGGGGAGTAATTTCTCCAGCCAGCCCCGTTTCGGCAGCTAAGTAAGCTGCTCCATCTTATTACCACTACTGCTTAGGCTTATGCACAGTCTGCAAAAAAAATGGTGCACAGGTGCAGCCGTAATAAACTCTAGAAGAGCGAGAACTGGCATGGGGGAAGCAGATATTTGGGAGACTGCAAGGGATTCTAAAGCTGTCCTAGAAACTGCTTCAGTCATGCATGAACTTGCATCCAAGACACTGATGCATGCATGCATTTCTGTATCTCAAAGGGGAAAATCGTCATGGCGGCCTTTTACAGACAGGGTGCAGCAGCAGCTGGCTTCTACTGACGCTAACAGAGACGAGCATGGGCGATGCGCTAAAGCATGCGTTGCCATTTACGTACAGCCCATGCAGTTCCCGGAGAGTCTTGCGGTCATCCGGGTGCAATTTACAGTGCATTATCTAGGCTGCTTGTGGTGGAGAGGAATAAGTTTAGGCCTATAATGAATGTCTCCATGCACCATTGGCTGCGGTGCTATATCTGTATGGAAAACAGACAAAACACGTCTGATCTAAAAAGCAGACCTACAGGACTCTTCGGGCCGTCATGCCTTCAAATAGGAAGCCGTCTGTAGGCTGGCTGGAGCAAATTGCCCAGCCCTGGTGGAGGGGAATCAAACTCACTGCAAGATGTGGCGAGGGAACCTCAGGCGACCGCAGGACTGCAGCAGCTTGCGAGGATCTTCCCCATCCAGCTGCAAGTCCTTTATGGTGCTGATGATTTGGGCATGCATGTCCCTGAGGCCACCCAATCAGAGGTGCAGGGTGGGCGGCGGAGTGAAGGAACGCGCGGAAAGGGAGAATAAGGCACAGGAATCCACAGAAAGACACGATTAAGCCACCCTCAGAGAGACAAAGACAATGGACTTAACCTGAGCACTCAGGAAACGAGCTGGATGGCCAGGGGTCGGTGGGCAAAAACAGGTGACAACTCGGCCACTTTAACCCTGCATTTTTTAGATGCACATGAAAATGCCCAGTTTCTGAAGTGCTTTTGGTCATGAGTCAGTGATTCTTGGATACAGACCGCCCATGCCATGCAACTTGTGGACGAAGACATGGAAATGTAAGTACATAAGAAATGAGGATGTTAATCCCTTCAGGTTGACCTCCCACCAGAATAGTGGACATGCAACCCTGAACCACGGTTGAATAGTGAACCCGCTCTTCCATGCTGGTGCTCTATACCGTTTCCATGCACTGCTGTACTTACCATACCGCTCAACACAAAGAGAAGGCGAGCAGGGGTGAGCACAGGGGAGCCATGCGATGCCGTGGGTCCATTAGCGCCACACGGCTAACTCTATTGGGCGTGCTCAAACGCTCCTCACAGACAGCTACGGCTCTCTAAGTCAGCAACTCATCTCTTACTCTCCTGCTACTCCAAGAAATACTGGTGTACCTGGTAAATACCTGCTTATCTCAATTATCGTGAATAGCTACATTTTAAAGAGTTGCATCACTTCATACTTTTCTGAACTAGTGCAGAACAATAAACAGTGTAATGTATGTATAAAATATTCAGCAAGAGAAAACATTCAAGTTGAGACACTGAGTACAGTATTTAAGGGTCACGAATGGTGTATTCACCATGCTTAAATATTTCTGGGAACTTCAAGCCCAGGACTCCGAAGGTAAGCGAGGAGTGAGGAAGAAACCCAGGTAAAAATGCCAATCTTTTTAAGCCTTAGGCCATAGGCCTGCATTTACTTGTTTATTGCTGCATTCCTTATCCACAAAATTTCCAACAAACGTTACATCTGTGCAGCTGATTACAGGCTTTCACTTCTGTTTCAGACGGGCATTTTTAGTAAGTTCACTTAAAACATTATTTCACTAACTGTGCTGCCTGCTCCCTTCCTTTGATGTTATTTCGGTTACTTTTCTTCCCCTGCTGCCCATTACCAAGCAGTCTTTATAGCTTTCTGTTGTTAGGACCTACAATCTTATTTGAACAGAGCTTAATTAAAATAAAGGAAAAGAAAAAAGTTGTATGCGTTTCTCATAACGCGATAACTGTGACAGGCTGGCCATTTTTTCCAAAAATAATCAGTCAGTGAACAGATAAAAGCCAGGTGGTCAAGAAGACGATGTAAGTCAGCTAGTGTGAGCATGCCCAAAAGGTTATAAGATTCATCACTGCCCCAAAAGTGTCCGTCTCACCTCTGCTTGGACCCTCACCTTTCTGCCTACAACCCACTTACTTCTTACTCTCATAACTAGCAAAGATGTCCTCAAAGGCCTCTAGTGGGCGATCCTCAGAATGATCAAAGGAGAAATCAAGCAAAGAGCCACGGCTGTGAAGGACAAACATGCCATAAGCCTCATCAGGCACCCGTTACAAAAGTGCATCGACAGATTCAGGAATTTATGGATCACTCCATGAGATTTACAGAAACACCCAGACCCAAAATTTATAGATAAAAATGCTAATAAAGAAATAATTCAGATTCCTGTGCAAATTCAGTGGATCATTAGATTTTTTTGTGAGGGTCTTTGCCTGTAACCAGCAAGTCCTTCTGCTACTATACAGTATAAAAACCAAATGCCTGAATAAAAGGGCTAAAGGTTGTCCTTCTACAGAGCTCCTTAAAAGAAGAAAACCACAACACAGTGGGCCTGGCCCAATGGCTGCCGTCTGGTCATACTTTCCAGCTTACTGCTTTGCAATCTTACCGGTACATCTTCTCAGTGGAGGTGTTGGCCCTCTGTAGCTCCATCAGTGGAGAGCGAGAACTGCCTCTGATCACGCCTGCAGGCCACAGACAGCATCCGTCTCAGAGTCACATCCTCATCCCCAAATCCACTAAGAGCAAAGTCTACTGCACTGACTCCGTAAAATCCAGATTTTTGAGCATCGCCGGTATTTCCTATTTCTTACCCGCAGTCTTAGCTGCCCAGCGACGCCCTGCTTCATTGAAGGCTGCCATAGCACGAATAGTGGCACGGAGAATGCCCCAGCGGAACATGGCTACTGGGTCCATACCGATGAGCTGCCGCAGGTACGCCCGGTCACTGCTACGCAAGAGTGCCACGATGTCGGGCCGCATGTGGTCGGTATTCTTCTCCCGGAAATCCTTTTATTTTCAAAGAGGAAAGTTAAGTTCATACTTCACTTTTCTGTGTCCACTTTCGAGCTGGGGATGGCCGCCCGCGCAGCAGCCTGTGTTCTTACAGGTAACAGCCCACAACGCTAATTAGACTACATTTGAACTCTTTACTATCTTATGCTTCTTTAGGTAAAATTCAGCTCACAATCACCCAAAGCTGTAATTACAATTTATACTTGAGTTAATGGTGCTCTTGCAAAGGTCTAAAGTGCTGAAGTTATTCTAATACACCCTTAAAACACACTTCCACTTTCATTTACACATACAAAGGTTTTAACTAGAGGCCACCTTCTCACCTTGATGTGGTATTTCACATTTCCAGCAAAGTGCTGTATGACAAAAGCAGGCTCCATGACTGGTGTTGGTACAAAGTACTTGTTACCGAGATGCTGCTGCTTAAACTTGGCCAGCAGAGTTTTGTCCGTGGCGTGAGGGAAGCTGAAAAGGATGGACAAGGAGAAAGAAATATAAATAAAACTCTGCCCACCTGCAGCTAAGCTGACCCAAAGGTCCCAGTTTGGAATATAAACTTACTTGCTTTCCTCATCCAGCAGACAGAACAGCCCTGTCGGCTTCTTACTTATGAGCTGTATGCAGCCCACATTGTCTGTGTAATCGATGTTATGCCAAGTGATTCCCTCTACCTGATACTCTTCCTGCAAGAGAAGAGAAGTTAAGATCTTCCATGGTCATAGTTCGACAGCACATCTTCATAAAAACAAACCTACCTGCTCAAGTTTAAAAATGTGCTGGTTGAAGTAATACTGAAGCTGCTCGTTGGCATAGTTGATGCAGAACTGTTCAAAACTGTTGGTCTCAAAGTCTTCAAATCCAAAAATATCAAGGACGCCTATTGACAAGCACTGAAGAACAAGAATAACCATCTTATTACCACTATCTTATTCAGTTCCTGGTACTACAAGACTGAAGAGAGGACACTGGGTAATCAGCTTTGCAAAAGGTCTATGGGATTCCATTACTGAATTAACAGCATCCCACCTTGACAGATTCCTCCATGTCTTTCTTGTTCAGAAGTGCATGGTTAATTCTCAGGACAATCCAGTCAAACAGGGCACTATAGAGCGACTTGGCCATGGAGTCACGAGCTGTAATAGCCTAGGGAAACGTCAGGAAAAGGCAAAAAGTTTGCTTTGCAGTTAACAAGGAAGCAACATTCTCTGTATGATGATACGCCTTTGTTGACACATACCTCACTATGGCTGTAGGGCAAGATGAGCTTGTCATTTACAGTCACCGTTTTCCTCTTAGTTAAAGCTTCCACCAACTCCTCCTCTTTAACCTGTGAAATACAATGCACAATGTCAGGTATATAACAAAATATAATCAAAATTGTATGAGGCAACACACTCTACACGAATGATCCTATACCTGATAAAATCTTGCCTGGTGACTAGTGAACGTTCAACCTAGTCAAACACTGAAACATCTAGAGATCTAAGGTCTGACCTCAAAAAACTTTTTATAGATTAATGAGTTTAATGGTGGCACAAAACTACCTTGAGGAGGTCCGAAAGAGTGGCGAGAACTTCAGGAGGCCCCACGTCGAGGCCCTCCTCCCTGCCGGTTGACTTGCACTTGTATGTCACGTTCCCCAGGTACAGTATTGCTGACAGTACTGAGAAGATCCTGTGGAGCACACTGCTATTAGGCACTAAGGGTATGGTGGGTATATAATTCTGAAACATCACTACAGAAATGCAGTTTTTGGTGCTTTGGGTGCTTTTACCCAAAGCTACATGCAAATGGAGACTCTGTGCCCCTGTTACTACATGGTTAAGGGCCTTCCTCAGAGGCTCAACAATGACATCACTCTGTGAACCACAGGATTTGTACTGTTGACCTTCTGATCACAGAGTCAAAACCGGCAGAGTCACACCCTTATTTCAATAAGAAACAGGAAACTGACTAACGGGATATATATATATACTGTATATATATATATATATATATATATATATATATATACACACACACACACACACACACACACACACACTAAGAAAATGTAAGCTCATTAGCGGTACTCAAAATCCACCTGACGCGAGTGTAAAGCAACGCAGAGGCCTGGCGAGCAGAGCACTCACTGCTTCTTGGTGGCAGGCAGGAAGCCCACCATCTCCATGGCCTGCTGCAGCCGCTCGAAATCATGCCGCAGGTCCTCCTCATCCTCTATCTTAAAGTTTTGCTGTAAACAGAGGCAGGGAGGAAATGAAGGAAGCGGGCTTCACCAAGCGCTTTGTGTTCTGCGGCGGTGATGTCATCTCCTATCAGTGCGGCCGTGTACCTGCTTGAGGTAGAAGTATTCTTCAGGCTGCAGAAGTCTGAACTCCTTTCGCTCCTCCTCTAATGCTCCAATCAGCAGGTAGTAAAACACGTGATAGTTCCTTTAGTTAAGACAAGATAAGAGGTCCAGGGTTTTTTTTTAAATTTTTTTTTATTAAGGTTGTTGGGTCTCCTACACTGTAATCAGCATATATAACTATAATCAGCATTAGTGCTACTTTCAGAGTGTAAGAGAACAAAAATGCATGTCATAGCAGCAGATGGGTGTAAGCAGATGACACTCAAAGGACAGAAAGTGACGATGCTGGACTAGAACTCAAAAGGAGGAAGAAGGAAAAAAAAAAACTACTCATTAGGCGCTTTCCCACCAAAGGTCAGGAACCTGGTTCCGAGTTCATGGGCTGTCCTGATCATGAACCTTTGTAGTTCCTAGTAGGGATGGGCATAATTAATCGAGTTCGTGAAAGTGCAAATGAGTGCAAAGATGCTCTGCATAACAATGCACAGATGAAACTCCGGCTTAGCATCAGATATCTTGCACACTATAATATATAAAAAAGATTATGATTAACTGATTACGATTTTCCCCATTATCAAATGTATTTGAATGCCCTTCCCTAGTTCCTAGCTACTTTTGTGTGTCGCTTTCTCACCACTCAGCACGATCTGTGACCATTACGCTAAATAAGCATAGGAGACACAAAAAGCTTGTATGTTACACTTCACACTTAATTTCATACCAAACTACATGGCCACCCCAAAACAATGGAAGATGAACGAATATATGAATGAATGAAGTAGTTTTGCTAGTTATTTGGATTGAAAGCATGGCATGAAAATATGGAACAAATCTAATTTTATTTATATTCATAAAGCCCGCAACATATTTATAATTCATTATTAAATATGGCTGGCAGATCGATCCTTCGTTTTCCACAGAATAAAAAAAAAAACAATGTAACCATATTCTGCTAATAACACGCCAGCACTGGCAATATTAGTAGTTTGCTGGTTATTGATCAGATTTTCTGAAATCAGAAATATGTTGACGCGTACAAAAAGAGTATTAATTAATGCATCTAAAGATATCTGAGACACAAAAATAATTTCATCTGCGCAATATTTGCTCCACGACTTCCTTCTCTTTTACCAGCACTTCCATGTAACCGCCAAGTTAGCGTCAGTGCTTGTGACCAACCAATCAGCAAAGCTTATCCTTATAAGCCCCACCCAATAGTTCTTGGTTGAGAGAAAAGTACCAACTCCGGAGTAGGGACTAAAGAACGTTCACAACTACCTCCAACGATCTACAATACAGCTGAGTTCTTGCAGTAGGAACCCAACAGAAGTTCCGGGTTCCTGTGGTGGGAAAGCACCTGTTCACTCAATGACATACACCTGTGTTAGGGAACACTACGCCTGCATGCATCAATGAACAGTTTACATATGAAGTTTTAATATTCCCCATATTTAAAAACTACTTACGCTAAATCTCTACAGTTCCTAGAAACATGAGTAATTAGCAGCTCATATGAAACCTACACGGAACATTACATAACAGACCGGTGGCTCCAGCAGTAGCCAACATGCTTCACGAACTTGGTTTCATATCCCTATAATGCAGCGGAAACCAGCCAATGACAGCGACATGGGTTCGTGGATGGGGGAGGGGCATCCTGACCTCCTTGAAGCTTTGTTTTTTTTTTACCTTTCATTTTTCTCTCTGGAGACAAGACGAGACTTCTCCAGAAGGTATTTTTCTACGACGGCTCTGGAAAAAAAGCATGAAAAGAATAAGCTAAATCGGTGCCTAATCTGGAGAGGTCAATGGGATGGGGAAAGAAATTCTGACATTAAAAAGCACATATGTAAGTTTGTGATTGCACATTTCGATTGCACAAAATGTTTGCACATTTTGATGTAATAAATGACTGGCAGACTGTACTATAGAATTATTCAAGCACAAAGTGAAACCTAGTGTTGCATTAGTTATATTAAAACAATTTCCCTATCAGGAATTCCATTTCACCATTAAATGCATTAATTCTTGGTTTAATCCTTAGATGAGGAGTCTAATGGAACTTTGATTATAAAAAGCATAAAATGGAAATGCACAGAGGTGATGGTGCCCACAGATTACTCACCCCCTTACTATACCACTCTCCAGATAGTTAACCTGGATGAATTTTCCAAAGCGGCTAGAGTTGTTGTTGTGGGCAGTCTTTGCGTTGCCAAAAGCCTGCAAAAATGAAGCAAAAAAAAATTTACCAAATGATATTACTTACATTTCCATTGCTAACCAAGCATTTTAAGCAGTATGTTGATTAAAAACAGATTAAAAAAAACATTTACTACATTAGAGATCATTAATATACTAAATAATGTTTTGTTTTTATATGGTGTTTAGCATTAGCTGTTAATGGTTATCATAATTAATAGTTATGACCGATGGTAGCTTAGCAGCTAACGAGGCTAACGTCCCCATTTCATTGACGATTTTGTCAATTACTCCTGACGCAGGGTAACGTTACATATTAAGTTGTTCTGATTATCAACAGCTTCATAATTACAATTAACTGCACTGCTACCATGTTAATACAGCTGATTGAAATATCAGTTGTTTACAGCTCTCCTCGGGTCACATGGGTCGATGTGAATTTACTACCAAATGTATGGCAAAATAGCTTAAATTATTTTGTGGTAATTTGCCAAAAAATACTATGTTGCAAACAGTAAAATTGTCTGTATTATTACGTGCATTTTTAAGTGCTGCATTTGCCAACAGCGCTTGAACAAAGTGCTTTTTTTCCTGATAATTTCTCCCTCATGTTGAATTACTTAAAATGTCATCATTATGGTATGCAGTTTAACCATTAAAATCAGTGAGTTGTTCATTTTATGAGACCTCTTTTTTTTATGAGACCTTTTCTCTTTTGAATAGTCACTACTGCACTTTAAAAGACAAAACGATTACTCGATTAATTAATGAAATAATCGATAGAATACTCGATTAATAAAATAATCAATAGCTGCAGCCCTACACCTTACTAAAACAGAACAAAGACAATAACTGCATAAACAAAACAATCCAATCTTCTGGTATCATCACCATTCTGTTTGCTTTTCTTCCGGGCATCTCATATAATGCTTAATACAAAGAGTACAAAATAAAAAATAACACAATCTAAACTTCTTAGCAATAGTGTAATAGTGCAACAGAAAATCAAAAACACACTTAAGCAACAAGACAATACTTCTGTTGTATTTAACAAGAACATCAAGCGGAAGAGAGGTGTATTGTGTCCACTGTGATTAATAACCTTCTGGCACTGCATTCTCTAGACTACGCAACCCTTGGCTTGGGGCAAACTAAAGTGGCTGCCATAGGTCTGAATGGGGACCAGTGTTGCACACAAACAGAGGCAGTAAAACCATTCCACACAGGCAGATGAACAAGTCCATGGGGGGGGGGGGGGGGGGGGGGTGGAGACAGGGATCACATTGTGTCAGCGGGAATCTCAGCTGGCAGAAGTCCTACATAAGGCCATTATTGCAGACTACCTCAACAGCACCTCCAGATCAGTGAGTGCTGTCTACCCATTTATATTGGGTTTATATTTGAGTGTTTAAGTCTAAAGCTCTCAGGCAGGTTAATGTGTTAAAACAAAATTTCTAAATATTCCTAATGAAAGCTTTACCTTTCATACTTCTTTTCGCTGTACTACCAGTCAAATTCTGCTTAAGTACTGAGAGCTATAACCAATGAAAATCTAAACTGTGCATTTGCCATATGTCACACTGATACTTTCACATAAAACTTTAAACTCAACCATGACTAAGATTTTCCCCTCAAAATTACTCAAAGACCATACCATGTCAGTACCGACTTAAAATCTGACCAGTTTTAAACAGTTGTGCTAAACTTTTATATTTAGGTTTTAAATATAAAAGTTTAGCACGACTGTTTAAAACTGGTCAGATTTTATATGTTGCAAAAAGTTAAGAGGGAAGCAGTAATTAATTCTACCACTCAACAATATTGCAGTTTGGAGAAAATGAATAGGGCAGCCCTTTGCATCCTAAGGGGCTGTTGCCAAGCCAGTGGCTGGGAGGGCCCAGAAACATGCAGAGCAGAGCGAGCCTGAGGACAGGGCTCCCTTGTGGGCCGTGTGGGGGGACTCTGCGGGCCAGCCAGCTAGCCTGCCTGCATGGAGGCCTGCTCCTGTGAAAGGGGTTTGTAGCAAGGCCACCTCACTCAATGCAAGGCTGCATACACCAGGCAATACCAAGTCCCAGAAGTCTTCAGACCCTGTGGACATGTTCCATTGTACACTAGTGTGACCTGAATTCTCAGCCTTTCAGAGTGATTCATATTCAGACTCCTAACAAATACTTTCAGATTTACACATCCTCTGAAGAGCTAACATGGAAAGCTGTAGTTTTTAGAATGAATTTATGTAAATTTTTGAAGATAAGCATAAAATGGTAAGAAAAAAAAAAGGTAGGTGCCAATTGGTAAGACACAATGGTAAGCGCATGCTCTTGTACAGGCAGTCTTGATGTGCCCTAATGTGAGCACCTTCTGCAGTACTCCAGGGTAGCAAGCTATGGGGAACTGTGCTGCACTACTCCCAAAGTGCTCTAAAACCAGGCAAAGGATTTCTGTAGTAATTTGCCCTAGGAGTGCTTTAAGAGCAAAAACACTGGTGAAACAAGACTGGTAAGGTTGAAAAAAAAATGCCATCAGTTCAAATGGCATTTGTGTGGAATTGTCCTATGGTAAACAGGTTCAACATTGTCCAGTTGCTGAAATAGTATGCCTAAAGGCAGAGTTAAACTTCTGTATAGAATCTATGTATAGAAGTTATGCATACTTACGTAGAGTCCATGCAGATATATCAATCCAAAAAAACACGCAAGTTCAGGCCCCAGACAGATTCTAGATTATCTGGATGAGTGTTACAACACCTTGCAGTACATGCAGTAATTTACAGTTCCATCACTGATAAAATACCAGCTCACTAGAGCACATTACCATGTTTAAATATAACAAGAAAAAAAATAAATCAAAAACACTGAGATACAATATCAATTACACGATAATTTTAAACCAGCTAGGAAATGAGCTAGGATAATCACTATTATGATTAATCATTAAATCCTAGCAGAAAAAAAGCAAAAATGGAAAAACTACCCTTTAAGTGAAGAAAATAATAACCTAAAGATTTGAGTTAACAAAACCTCATTGTTTAGAGTAGCAAGCATGTTCAACTCCAGATGTGCTCTTTTACTACCGAGAACAAGAGAGTCCCAAACAATGGTGAATGTTAAAGGCAGCTATATTTAGCCATAACAAATTCCCTACAACCATGTTTCTACTGTGGTGCCCTTTGTTTCACTCTCTATAGAACACAGTCAAATTGCTCTGCATTGAAAGAGAAAACCAACAAAAATAAATTTAAAATCAATGTATCAAGTATAAAGGACACTAGAAAGATTTTCCCAAATATTTAGAATGACACCAAAAAAGGCCAGATGGTTATAGCCACATTTGATATCAACAAGATAACGTTGGAGGTATGCAGCATTTCCACCAATTTCCATCAGCCGTTTAGACGCCTGCCCTATCCAACTTAACTGTTAGTTTCCTATTTGCCTATATTATAATCATATTTTGGTTTAATAGTCTATAAGGTAAAATGGTTCCTTGCTTGCTGGCAAATATCCATGCAAGTATAGTCTACAAGTAAGATGCTTGTCATTAACATTAAGGATATTTCTAAAAGATAGACCCAGCTCCACACGTCTTTTGTTCAGACTGCACAGGAAATCATCGCAGTGAAAGTTCTATCCATGCAACTTTTTCAGATCTCAGCAAAGCAAATTTTATATTTTGGTTTCTGATAAGCAAGGGTCTATTCACAGAGCCACTGTGCCCATAAAAATATCCCAAAGATTTGATGTTGAAATGTCACACTTTTTCAATGCACAGCTTCCTCTAGACTGACTGACACTAAATTAAGAAAGTATAATGCCGCACATGTATTGCTTTTCTAACAAAATTCATTAATTCATTCATTCATCATTTTACAAAAAACATATCCCATTAGGAACAACCGGAAGTTTTAAAGTAAATCAAGTAAAAAAAGTAGTAATAAATTGAAACCCAAATTATCATTCTAAATTAGCTGTTCTGAATTAAAAAGTTAATTGACAAGCAGTCTCACTGGGTGCTTTTTAATTAGCAATATCATAGAACACCTACCATGTGTGTTTAGTATCTCTTTGAGAGCCAGTGACTACAACTGAAATTCATTGCAAAATGGCAAGAACAGAACTAAATGAGTCAGTCAAAAAATTATGGCACTTAAGAAAATCTGTGTGAAATGTCTACAATGTTACACATTGCTTGTCAATCGACTTTTGTTATGAACCCAATAAATGTTCACCATATTTGCAGCATTAAGCATCCCAAAACTTTGTGAGCATTAACAACAAAAACCAATAAAAAAAAAAAAGCCAGGCTCAGCCATCTGAAGGAGGACAGCCACCAGGGGAAGGATCTCATCTAGCTGCTATAACAGAAGCTTCCATAAAGCGCCAAGTTCACCAAATGCAAGCATTTGATTTTTAGCTTTTGCACTTTGCATTTTTGTTGTGTGATAAATACTTTTTATCCTATTTACATTGTGTTGGGGTATCACATTTGCAACACTAAAGTCACCACTTTCGAAAGAGTACTATACATTTCTAATTTTCACCAATGTTTAATACTGCCAAACAACATAATGGCAAGGTTTTCAGAAGAAAACCAACAGCCCCCCAAAAAGACACAAAAATTATCATGATGCCCACCGACTGTTCCTTTAGATTTGTAGATGAACAACGTCCCCCTCAGCAGCCTGAAAATGCACAATGTAGTAAACACTTCCTGTTAAAAAAAAAAAAAAACGCGCGCACACACACACACACACTTCCCGAGGGAGAAGTCAGACAGGAAATCCTGCCTGTAGGGCCACACTTTGCTTGGATCAGTGTCCATAGCTGAAATGCCACAGGTGCCGTGTAGGTGTGGACTACACACGTCACGTTTTCCTCACTGCAATCACAGGCAGATCAGAAGCAAAAGGAACTGCAGGATGAACACCACCAGCAATGCACCACATCTAACAGCACCGGTGTAGCAACCCTGCAGGAGGCAGATAGTCACATTTTCCTATCTCCATTAGGTGGCAGCAGTTAGCACGGTTCTCATGACCGCAGATTTCCATTCGTCTTGCAGCTGCTTATCCGGGTCAGGGCTGCAGGGGGTGCAGAGTGTTTCCCAGGCAGCACAGGGCACAAGGCTGTGGTACACTGTCAGAAATGGGATGTCTCTCCACCATAGAGTGCACACAGGCACATGCTGACACAGCCATACTCTAAGGCCAATTTAGAAACATCTAATACCCTAAATGCAAGTCTTTACTTGCAACTGCTAGAGGAAGCCAGAGTACTCTGGGGAAAGCAGCGTGATAAAGGGACAACATGCCAGCTCCACCATGGAACCAAAACCTCCTATCTTGGAGGTGTGAGGCAACAGTGTCATATGCTACGTGGCCCCACCGATTTTTCTAAACTGGAAGTTGCCAGGTTAGCTAACAGCACCTGTTCTACCATTGAATCCACAAACCATGTAATACACCCCAATCTTTCATATTATCCAGTACTATAAAGCAATTAAATTTTTATAACTTTAATACGTGCTTTAACACAAGATAATGGGGCACGTGTCACTTGTTAAAGTCCCTTGTTAAAACTATGGAATTCCTCCAAATATGCATGAAATATCCAGGCCTTATTCTGAAATGGGAAGCCATAATTAAGAGAAGAAAACCTGTATAACCTACATGTAACAAATACAGTACTGACAAAAATACTACTTTTACCCACAAAAAAGTAGCGATTTTGCACTCTTTTAAATATGTTAGGAAAGGTTTGAGTGAGGTTGCATAACAATTAGGTGAAATGGCTAAAAAGCAAAACGTTGTAAGATAGGGAAAATTTTGGACAGAAGGTCATCTCAGTCACTTTTTGCTTTACAATTCTGCTCCATAAATGTAACACAGTTCACTGTCTATGTAATAATGAAATGAGTCAGAGGGGCAGGCAGACTTTACAGGCAGGCCCACGACTGAATCGTTCGTGCTCTGGTAAATGTATACATGGATGGATGGCTGCACATGGGCATTTGTAAACACTGCAGACAGATGTTCAGACTGGCGCTAGGGAAAAAACTTTCAGGCTGCTACCTTAACATTTTTCATTATTTAAAGACAAGAGTAACAGAAATTTAGGACTGTTACATGAGTAGAGATGGGAGTCCCCTCCCTCAAACTTGACTATTCGCCCAAAAGCCAAGATCCAAGCAGCAGCGCACAGGAAAGGAATACAAGAGGGCCACATGGGGGGGGCAGACAGACCCAGGCAGCTACCGACCAATAGAAACAAGCTTTATTGCAACACTGCAAAACTTCCTTTTTTAAGGTGTGAGAAAAATGACAAACAGGCCAGACTGCTGCCTCCAGTGCAATGAGATGAGACAGATATTGCATAACATGGCATGTAGAGTCATATATGGGCTGCCTGCATCAGTTTCATAGCCTACTTTCTCAGGCCACAAGCAAACATAGCTATTGCTAATGAAAGCCGGAGACAGCAGTGCTCAAATAGGCACACAAAAATACACTTTGGTATTGTAGTTACTTGATCCTTTTCTCCAAAGCAATTTACAGTAGACAGGTAATAATTTATATGCACTCCCAGGCACTGCACATGTCAAAGGTAAATTGTCTGACAATAACAGACGGATTTTTCCTCCAAACTGATCAATGGAATCACTCACAGATGAGATTTATAGACCTCTTGATATAAAGGCCTGGGATACATTTTGGAAATGCTGTCATATCTGGTTAAATACAGACTATCTCAAATAATAAAAATATGTAACATTTTTTGCCTAAGATATAAAGTAATTTAGAGGCAGTGTTTTCTGTCAGTTCTAAATCCACTGTCAGTTACACAGGAAATATGGGCCTCAGTCAGATCAAAGTCCTTGATTTGAAAAACCATTGCATTGAAAGGTGGAGATATGAGAAGAATTCACATCGCATGGTTTTGCACATGAATGCATGGCATCCACATGCACAGTTGTGAAACAGGGCTTTCTGAGCACACCAGAAAACACAATAAGGTACTCCAGAAAGCGCTTGAAACATTCTTTGACATGTCACAGGTCAGAGATGCACAACAGAGGCCAGTTTCAATGCCCGCAGCTTGGTCCATAGCCTGTGTTCAGAGGCGATGTGGAGTGACTCCCAGTTCCTCCAAAGGTTCATAGGCTAGTGCAGAGACGGGTAGTTATTTGTTAAGGTCACATGAAAGGCCCCATGGCACAGCAATGGGGGAAGGGGTTTACTTTTCAGACAAAAATGTTCACCAACAAGTAATTCAAGGATGTGAAAGGTTTGTGCCAACAGCAGTGTCAGTCTCTACACCAGCCAACTTGTTTTCATTAACCACATGAGCCAAGCATTCCCATTACACTTGAATTACCTGGAGGTTTAAACTGGCACACATACTGGGATATCCAAGAATTGCTCAGGAGACAGTATAGAGCAGGGGGCACTCTGGTCTAAATTTGGGGTGATACACAATTAAACCTGGGAACTCCAGTTTGTAAAATCTACCCCCAGTAAAATTTTATCTGGTCTGAGTTACTGATGGAATTTGAACTGTAGTGTGGAGTAACTGAGTACCCCTGGTACAGAAGCAGCCCTATAAAAACTCCATGAGAAAGACTCAGTTCTCAAAAATAATAACCAGTGAAACCACACTGGCAGAATTGTAGCAGCAGATACTTGCAGATGGACCATACGTTAATCAGGATAAAAACCGACAGTCTGAAGAACACTGCGAGAATAAAAGGATTGGCAAGATTACTTTCAACAAATAAAGGGGTCTGCTTTAGGAAGCACTGCAGGTCTCAGGGAATATCAAGGATCTGGCAGTGTGCGTGCGGTTTCTGCTAGGAAGAAATAAGGTGGGATACACGGCAAATGTCAGCCGAGACATAGGGGAACTGCAGACAAAGGATTCAAAATATGCTTCTTAACCACTGCCACGGCATTTTTTAAAAATTTGTTTTTAAATGCGCACCTAAGCCATAAGTAAAATGTCAAAATTTAAATAAGTCAATTCATGAATAACTAAAATAAAACATTTGTGTTGCAAATATTCTGAACTTCAGGAGAATGACTTCAGGTAAATGGCAAGTACTTCAATGCGCTCTCACCCAGTAGCATACAGCCATAACTTTCCAAGAGAACTCAAAAACTCAAGCCACAAGCACAAGCAGATCAAGCCGGGGGTGGGGGGGAAGCACAGCATAAGCACTAACCGATTCAAAAATGCATACTTTAAACAGTGTTTCCCAACCCAGTCCACGTTTTTGCTCCCTCCCCGTTCCCAGGCAATCAGGAACACTGAATGCCTGGTACAGGTATGCTGGGAGCTGAGAGGAAGCAAAAACCTGGACTGTCCGGTGTTCCCTGAGGACTGGGTTGGGAAACACTGCTTTAAAAGTAGCAAAAAATACTTTCTGCTATTGATGTACTCTTGCCTTTCCATTTTGTTAACAGCACATCCCAAAGAGGATTACGAGGTTTCAGCTAGCAGAACTAGGGAGCACTGAAGCAGACAGAGAATTGCAGCAGTGACATGTGCAGATATCATTCCTACCTCCAGGACGGGTCCTGCCCCCAGGATGGTCCTCTCCACCCCGCTGGCATAGCCCTTTTGGCTGAGTGCCGTCAGGCAATGGATGAGGAAATTGGTGCTCTGCGTCTTGCCAGAGCCGCTCTCCCCAGAGATGACAATGCACTGATTGACACTTTTCCGCAACATGGCATAATAAGCCACATCCGCAATGGCAAATATGTGTGGCTCTAGTTTGCCCAGCTGGTGGTTCTCATACATCTTGACGTACTTGGGGTTGTAAATGGGGAGAAATTTGAAAGGATTGATGGCGATGAGGATGCTGCTGGCGTAAGTGTAGATTTTTTTCTTCTGGAAGCGATTGCGAAGGTTATGCAAAATGCTAGACTCCGTCAAATGAGGAAGGTCACACAGGTCATCGAAATCCTCCTGCCGTGGAGGCAGGAAGCCGCGAGCTGCTAGCTGCTGGGTCTCCCTCTCTTTGCTGAGGGCTGACAAGTGGACGTAGTCGATTGAACCGTCATTTTTGCGCTGCTGCAGGATGAAGTAGAAGCCCTCACTCTGTGGGTGCTTGTCTTGGGCCTTTCGAGGCCACAGTAGTACCCTCTGAACTGGAAGGTCGTTGGCCTCCAGAACCCACTCCTCCCCACCACACTCCTTCACCTCTGCCAGTACATAGAACTTAGAACTGTCCAGGCCCAACATGGCTGCCGCATCCTTGACAACCATTGCTGCTGTGGCCTCCTTGGAGACTCTGAGGGTGCAGCATGGCGCTGCCTCCAGGGAGAGCCGAGCGTAGATCTGAAGAACATAGGTCCTTCCGTCTTGGCTAACTGCCCCCTCGCCATCTGTGACACTCATTCTGAATGAGGCTGGCACCCGTCAGCATACCGCTCTGCCTCCAAACTTACCATGTACCACCTGCAGAGGGCAGAAAAAAAAAGAACATGGTATGTCAAACATCCACATGGAAAAGTAGAGCTTGCACCTCCACATCAAAGTTCTTAACATTAACTGTGCATCTTAGAAGGTAAAAAAGGAAATGGTTGCTTCATACCAATAAAGCTGAATAATTCGAAATGTATGCTTTTAATACACTGTCATATCGGCTGTTCAGGCAGGTGACCATAATGCGTTGTTTCCCAACCTGGTCCCCCGGGGACCCCTAGACCAGTGCTTCTCAAGTACGTTCCTGGCGCCCCCCCTGCCAGAATGTTTTCCTTCCAACCCTACCTTAATCAGGCTTATATGGTCCTTAATAGGCTGAAGCTGGTTATAGACCAGAAGGGGCGTGGTCAAAGATGATCTTTGTTGAACTTTGACCGCTGCGCGCATTGTCACGCGATCAACAGAAACAGGGCACTGAACTGGGCACGGAAATCTAAATGGAGAAAAAAACTTATATTTTCCATGTTTTGAATGCCCAGAGATACATGACACAAGCATACCATCTTTTTGCATGCGAAATACACATCGTTGCTACTGACCGCGAGCCGAAGTGACAGGAGGGAGTTTTGCAAACCACACCCACTCTTTGGGCTCTTTGGGCAGAAGCCCCGCGGCGAGCACAGCGCGTTGAGCGGACACCGCTGTTTTTTTGAATGGGGCGCGCACAACGCCGCGTCCGGTCTGTAACCAGCTTCAGCCTATTAAGGACCACATAAGCCTGATTAAGGTAGGGTTGGAACGAAAACATTCTAGCAGGGGGGGGGGCGCCAGGAACGTACTTGAGAAGCACTGCCCTAGATAGTCCATGTTTTGCCCTACTGGAAGCTGGGAGGTAGATAAAATACAGACTGTCTGGCAGGGAGCTGGGAGAGGGCAAAAACGTGGACTGTCTGGGAGTCGGGAATCATGGCCATAATGCATCATAAGAAATACCTCACACTCTTCTAGAATTTTTGCAAAGCATGACAACTGTGGGACACAAGGGTCTGCCTCCAATGGAGGTTCCACTGCACTCCCACAACCTCTATGCCCCCTAAGCATCAATCTTACAGATAGATCTGACTAAATTCAGGTCCCAATGTCCAGCAGTTCAAAAAACTAGCCCAGAACCTGCATTTCCCTGGAGAAAAAACCTTCTATACTAGACTGTATTTATTTAGAAGCTCTATTTTAAGGTACAGAACTCATATTTAAATGGGAGAAAGATAAACTAATAACATGGCTACTTTATAGGCACTATAACAGTTATGCTGAAAAGATCAAAACCTCTCTCATACAGCCATACATGGATTTGTACAGGCCATCTCCAGAACTGTCAAGTTTGGTCACCTGGCAATCACTGCATTCACCAGACTGCAGTGACAGCTAACCTAACATTTCCAAAAGAAACTTTGACAAAAACTGCCTCTTTGGGGGAATCTGGTTGCTAAGTGCAAGGGAAACTGAAATCCATTCAGAGTGTAGCTGGGAGATATACAGAAGTGGATGTGTGTGCAAATGTTGTCTATCTAAAAGCACAGTACCAAGTCACTGATTAAAATACAGATCTCTTTCCAATTGTTAAGGACTTTCCTGACAATATTTATAGGATGTTTTTTATATGATTTAACAATTCCTGATTCCTAAAACAATTGTTTTAGGAATCCAGCATTTAAGCGGCCAAACTGCTTACTTGCATTGCATCAACATTTTGAATTTAGTTTTCACTGCACAAATAGGCCAGCCCACCATCCCCTTTTGTAAAGGCTAGACAAGAACTGGCAGACTTAACCTCACATAGTACACTGTAAAACATATTTCAGTTAAAAACCACCACTGCAAACAATTTCTTTATACAATAACCATGTCTTATAAATAAATAAATAAATAAATAAATAGTATCTGGCTTTAATATTCACACACCATTTACAGAATATATTATACAGGCTTATATTACTGGACAGGTATGTGAATTCACTGTCGTGGAGGTTTTATCACTACACTACCACTTCCTGAACAAGTACACAAAATATATACTGAAACTGAATGCCGCTTTACTTAGTTCCAACAACTGCATCCATTTTTTAATGTCATGAAAATCAATTCTTCACTAAATATTTTGCCTGTCAAAGTGAAACAACCATCCTCCTTAATTTTCTGTACTGGGAAAAAAAACAATCTTCAAATTACTTTATGTTCAAATTGCTTGTCTAAAAATGAAGGACTTAGCTTGCACTTCCTGATTAACTTAGGTTACCATACATAAATATCCACAACCTGCTGTTTTCGAAACAAGTTACTGGCTTATTTATAGATGCTACATAACCAAATAATGTGTCGATGTGAATCAGTCTTAGAATTGTCTAAGGATACTAAATTATTTTCACACATTTATACTGCATGACTACAAGTTCACTTGATTACCATTTCCAAAACCAAAGATTTCCACCATATCTGACTGACAGATCATTATAATGAGATTAAGGAAATTACAGAAGATTAAGGAAAATGCTGGCTAGTTTGTTGGAATCGAGAGTAATCAGCATGTGTCACCCTAATCATCAAAAGGGCAGCTAACAAACCTTGTCTGACAGAGGTGCACCCATCACACTTTTTCAGTGCCGAAATGACCCAGATACCTGAACAAAGCGTATTGGTTGATATGAGTACTGATCTAATACCCAAGCTCCTTTTTTAAACTAGTAAATACAAATGAAAAAAAATGTATGCCAAAAAGCTTTGTTAATTAGGCTACTAGAAACATACATGTTTCCATCTTTAATGTACTGATCCACCTCGTTTGTACATCTTTTAAGCATTTTTGTGGCATTTACAGTTAAATCTGAATATCTTCAAAGAATGAATGCTTAAAATGCCCCACAATTTTTCTCCCACTGGCAACAGCATCACTTACACTTTGTTGCGAAAGCAGCCAAGCGCTTATCAAAATTTGTAGCGAGTGCGCAGCCCAAGCCAGCGACTCCCAAACCATCCATTGCTTTTTTCATATTACTTATTACATTTTACAACGTCTCGCACAATCGCATACACTTTGTTTAGTGAGATTTTCCATTCAACACTACTTCTACCTCTCAAAACATTTTTGAAAAGATTAGTAATTGTTTCAAGCATAAAATACATCCAGATTACAGACATGTCACATTTGCTATCGTCACCCACTTATCTGATGTTCATAGCTCCTCGTACTGCAAAGGGTATGCACATGATGTCACAACAGGCAGAAGTCACTGAGCTCACACCCACTGAGTGGCAAAAAAAAAAAAAAAAAGAGCGGCAGTGTTTGCGTTCAGCCTGAATGCCTCTACAGCACATTTAAAATGGGAAAGAGCTGTTGTGAGATGGATTGTATAACTCGATTTAACAACAGAAGCTCTTTTTACAGACTGCCTAAAACTAAGTAAGTCAGTATTGGACACATATGGCTGATGCCCGATCTGTCCGATTAAGTATGGATAGGTTCCGATCTTGAATACTTGACCGGTGGCTTTCACAGCACCTAATGCAATCCTCTGTTTTTGTCAGTGACACTTATTTTTGAAGTGATGTGATGTATGATAAAGAGAGTAAGGCTTTGAAGGCTGCCCCGCCATGTCACCATGTGTTATAGCGATCTAAGCTGTCAAGTGACACCCATCTTATCAAGGACAAGCAGCCTGCAACTACAGGCCATATAAGAGCAAAATCAGCTTAAAGTCATGTCAAAGTTTATATTCTGACCATGCCAACTGTAATTCCTCCCCTGGCTTTGCAACAGGTAAAACAGGCAAACCTCAAAACCTCAAGTTGGGGTGTTACTGCAATGGAATAGAATGGAAGAATGATACTTTATTAATCCCTATGGGGAACTTCTCCTTTCACCCATTGCATCTAGCGCTCCATAAGACACACAAATAGGAGAAAGCAAGCTTTAAGGTCACGGCACAGGGTCAAACCAGCATGCAACACCCCACAGATGTGACTATTCTACAGAGGCCGGGTTCAAAACAACAACCTTCCAATTACAGGCATAGAGGCTTGGCCCACTAAGCCACACGCCAACAAGTAAACATACACAGAGCAAGACAACTGATAACTGTCAAAACATTTAACTTGTCATTCCAATCACTTCCTATAAACATTTAGTAATTCAAGATAAAAAAAAAAAAAAAAAAAAACTTATTTTCCCCCTACTGGTGATGAAGCTGGAGAATTGGGGAAGAATATCCCACATACAGCATTTCACGACTTCTACCCAAGACTAAAAAAAACAGTCTTGTTCAGTTTCTAACAGCTTATAGAATACAGACCATGGAGCCACGAAGTAACAATGTCACATCATACCCTAATAATGTAAAAATGCTTTATAAAGCTAATAGACAATATGTAATCTTAATACATTACCAAACTGAATTACATTAAAATGTCTCAATATTCAAACATTAATGAATTAAAAAAAAAAAATTAAGCTCAGGTTTGTCCACCCTTACCGTACTACGCTATAAAGCTGAACCAGCTTACACTGCTAATGGACAGCCAAGGTCTAGCAGAAAAGGACAGTGTTATCTATGAGTACAGTGTACAATGGCAGGCAAGACAGGTTTGCAGCAGTTTCTTGCCGCCTTTGAAGTAGTACTGCATCACAATGCCACAGAATCAGATTTGCCTCTCACTTGACTCATGGACGTACTGCATGCATAAAATGCAATAAAAACCTGTACTTACTGAAATCTGCACTTGATTCATAAAACACAAGAAAACACAAAGCTGAAATACGTAGATAGATTTTTATTTCTGCTTTTCCAATGAATTTCTGGCCCTCAGCACAATGACGTGGGCGACTGGCCCAGACCTGGGCTTTGGCCTGCCAGCTGACTGGCACTCGCACTCCCCAAACAAAGAACTGCGGAGGCCGGCATTCCAGCCGCACCCAGCGGGGATGGAAAAAGCAGGAGTGAGCAGGGCACTGGGGAGGCACGTCATCCTGCCCAGTTTAGGGAACAGCTATGTTCACATGTCACGTGTTCCTATGCCATAAAGAAAACCTCTAGAAAAATGTGCACCAGCTCAGCAAAACAAGAGCGGATGTATTGATGCAAACAATGGCACATGATCAGCCATTAACACTAACCATTTAGTCACAGTTCTCTAGTTGAACAATATCTGGGAAGAAAAGCCCTGCAACAGAGTTCCATGTTCAGAACTGTTCAATCAACAACAGTGTTTGAAAGCAGGAAAGAGGACAAGTGGATAAGAGCGGTACTAAATCCCAGTGCACTGGGCAGCAGCTCAAGGAACAAAGGGAAATGAAGGGCATCAACTCATGCAGGCACTTAACCCGACTTGGTCAGAAATAAATTCCCTCCAAATGGAGTCAGCAGGCGAAACAGTAACATTTCCGGTTAAAAGAATGCTTTCAAAGCTTCCACCAAGACAAATTCACCCCACCGGACTACCTTGTTAAATGAGGGAAGACTAGGTCTTATTTTTAATACTAGAAAAATGGCTGGAATTTAAAAACACTAATTCAATTAAACAACTACATCTTCACTATGGTTTGGTTCAGTTACACACAGGGCTATACCTGATAAGGCTTGGGTAATGCCAATATACTGTGGAAATAAGCTATTCTGTAATAATGTAGCCTGTGTAAACAACTAGGCCTTGGTATACCAAAACAAACATCAGCCTGAATCTAACCAGAGACTGATTTAATCAAACCAGTGCAAGCTGACTGCAGAGAAATTTAAGCGAAAACGAAATTTCCATCCAAAGCATATTCAAACATGTCAAAGATGTTACAAGAGAGTTCCACAACCTATCAGACATTTATGCCATTAATAACAACAAGGGGAACTGTGGGATTTTTTGTCAAATTTAAAAACTGCATCCACATAAACAGCACTCCTGCCTGCTTGCTGAAATTTAATGGTCCATGTGGTTCGGCTTGGTGATTACGGCCAGCCCAGGAGCCCGCTGCCAGAATAAACTAACCGTGCGACGCAGCCATATCTAAGTGAAGACATTTCTCTTAAAGGACAAAAGCTGTGCTGTGACAAAAGCAGACAAACCAGCAGCAATGAAGCTACAGGGAGTGCCGCCGGGTGCAGTTTGTGAAGAATCAGGAAGGGGAAAAGAGGAAGCCATGGGAAGGAGGCAGACAGAGAGTACATTGTGCTGGTGCGCTCATGTGGGTCACTTTCAAAACACTCCTCAGACATATGACCCTGTTAGCGCACCAGAATAGATGCTCAGCAGCGCACCGGTACGCACAGCTGGCTGCTAGACAACATGCAAGCCCGATATTAAAAGCTAACTCGGCCAATTCAAACAAACAAGCTAAACTGCATAACATCGTGCCAGTATGGTTAGTTTCTCACATATGCAACAGCAGTTTCAGTGATGTAATCCAAATATAACCCATAACATTTTTCTGCTATGTATTGCTTATTTTTAGCAAGCACCAAAACTCAGCAATGTGAATATTCTCTGCCTTCACTATCCCTCAATTCGAGAGAGTCTTACTTGCCTAGATATCATGTTAACAGAACAGGGAAGAAGAAACAGTCCCAGTGCCAGTCCAAACAATGCCAAAATGGAAAGAAAAAAGAAAAGAAAAAAAGAAAACGGTGAAGACAAAGGACTATTCAGCACAAAAATCTGCATTGTGACTTAAAACAATATACTACGAATTCTGCATACAAAAAAAGCCAGAGCAGATAGAACATTAGCAATAGCAAAATGAAACCCGTTACAGATCTCTCACACAGACAAGAACCATGTGCTCTGAGGGATGTCAGCAGAAGAAAGCATGCTACAGACTTTCATTTCCTTCTATCCCACAAAATCTCCCTGACCAAATCTTCAAAAGGTGTAATACGCTATCATTGCATCGTGTCTGAGCAGTATAGAGTCCACCGGCAGAAACGCTAGGTGTCATTTTGGGCTCCTTCATGCCCCTTCCCCATGCATGTAAGCTGCATGTGGTGTCATACACTGCTCTTTGTAACCCATGGCCATTTCTCCTTCTCCTGCCAGCAGGCTTCCCTAGAATGTTGATCTAGCGACCCTTTCCCTGTTCAACATGTTTGTTCTACTGTGGACCCAAAGTGAGCAAACAAGTGACAAGAGATATTCCCAGTACTGAAGGCACTTCCGTAGCCTAACCAGTTACTGAAAAGGATATTCACAAAACGACGGGGCAGTAACTGCAATTCCTAGTATGTCACACAACACAGCCAGCGCGGGCAGACAGGCCACTTCCTGCATGATGTCAGAGCCAAGACTAGTTATAATGAGCAGAGAGATACAGGGTCACCCCATTTCAGGAACAAAAGCAAGGCGACAGATACCCAGTGAATACATCTAGTTTAAACTATGTTCACAGTGCAAACAATTTCAGCAAGTGGAATCGGGAAAGACAGAATACACAATAGCATCGGAAAGATGGCAGCAACTCCAAGCAAAACCTACCCATGCTCTGTAAACCAGCACCAGCAAACACGTGCAGGTCCTGTTGAAACTGGGAGCAACCTTTTTATTTACACTATAATTACAACTATTTATAAGTCTGCATTACAAATTGCCCGTATTTGGAGAATACTGTGGGTTTTAGGATTGCAGATTACATTGCAAGTTCTCTGCATTCAGTGTAGGAGTTCAGGATGATTTCCATAAATGAGAACCAAATTCACGTCATAGCAAAACCGAAGCACATAGCTCGGTTAAAGGCTGCAGAATTGGAAGCTCTCCCTTTTCCCTTCAAAGCAACCAATATAGCATTTCTACCAGACTACAGCAGGGCTCATCTTGATTTGAAGCCTGTTCCACATCAGTAAGAACCACATAAAGCAGGAAGACTGCTCTCTGGGTTCAGAATCCTTTACAGAAATCATTGGGAAGAGAAACCTATTTAATACTCAAAAATAGCAAGACATTGTGTTGGCACAGTGGTAAGTGCCCCCCTCCCCTTATTGACAACTATACTGTAGTTTGTAATTTGTTCTTGACAAAAGACAAAAGCCTAGAAAAAAAGCAAACAGACAATACTTTCACAATTTTCTTTAACATACTGAATCTAATTTGCCAACTGGGCATAAGGGATGTCATTTGTGATTTTTCCATAATTTAAGGTAGAAATTAATAATGATACACTTCATACAAGTTACTACACAATTTACTAAAACAAGCCCACAGATACAACTATTAAATTATATGCACATGGGTCATTCTGCTGGTTACCCAAATTAGAAAGACTGTGTCCACGTACTTTTCATTTCAAATGAAAAATACAGATGAGACAGATGAGAATTGACACCAATTGCCACAGAAATAAGCCATCCACTAAAAATACAGGTGAAACCTGCATTTTAAAAGGAGAAAAAAACATCTGAGGATTACATAGCAATTTTAGGGCAAAATTCTGCTGCCTGACAGAATGAGCCCAAACTTAGAAGAGTACAGACCGAGGGAAGCTTTAAATGAGCTGGGGACCCCTGGTATATCATGTGTGCATGCTTGCCTGTGGGGGAACGAGGACTAGATATTGTCATTTATCCTGACATTTTTAATTTAAAATATCACATATTATTGTTTGACATCACCAGACCTCCATTCAATGTTATAACTAGAGTAAAGCTCAGTATTACATTCTGACATCTACCTTTTCACCCATGACCCACTTCAAGCATCCAGCTATTTACACACTAAAAACCTAACCGTACAAACTTCCTGAAACAACTGCTGAACTAAATGTTTAAAAGGTTTAAAATAGTGGTGTAATGAGCCGTGGTTGATCCGTAACCCAGAAAAGGTTACCATGCATGTGAACCACAGATTAATTGCAAATCTGAATCATAATAGTGGGAAATGCAATTTTACTACTGCCATTACATTTTAAAAGTAATAACACCCTAAATCTTGATATTTTGGAAGTTCATAGAGGACATGCATTCAGGCCCTGAAATTTATTTCTTACAACGAAGAATTCCCCCCTTATGGGTAGCACAATTTTATAATTTTGGTAGCAATGCTATTAAAAAAAAAAACTGTGCGGATACAATAGAATTAACCACAGCATTTCTAGTGGAATCCGCTTTCCTCTTTCTCTTGGCAAATGTTATTTGCATGTCCAATTACAATTTTTGTTTTCCCTTTTTTTCTGATCGAGAAATTAACTTCTGATCTCAAGAAAAGAACTTTGGCTTCATTGAGATCACAAGAAAAATAAGTTGTGATCTCAACATCAATGTCCTCAATGTGCTTCCGTACAATACAGAGTTGCAGTGAAAAGACACAGACAAAACAGTTGTGCAAGTTCCTTAAAAGTTAAGTAGTAAACGAAAAGCAAAGTTATATTTGTCTGTCCTCTCTCCATTTAATTGCCTCAAACACCATGATACAACCCAAAAACAGTGAGTTTTGTGATCTGTTGCACCTCTAGTTTAATGTGTTTTTTAACTGCTCAGGACTACACACATTTGTAAACTGAATGATCAACAATAGTCTTAACTGGGAAAGGGGCATACTTTATATGAATAATGCACAAGAGTTAAACTATGAAAGCATGTAAGGGGTTGAAAAAGTCTATAGATGTCCAGCAATGCTGTGGGGCAGGCGGCCACAGTGGGTAGCCTCCATCAACCTTGTAAGCAGCTTTAGCTGAAGAAACCCTGACAATCACCAAAATCCAGCCTGTGTCAATACGTAATGTAAGTATAATGTTATTAAGTGGCTTCTCAAAAAGAATCTGCCATTGACATAAACGCTAAACATCTCTATTGCCATTTAATCAGAACAGCAGCTAGGCATGAGCCTGAGTCTGCGTAACATGCAGCTGACGGAAGAACCGCCACTAGAGAACGATGACAAGAAGTCATCCTCACCATCTAAATGAGGTTCAGGAAAATGTTTCACTCAGTACATATTCACCCAAAACGATATACGCCCACTGTCATGTATCCGTTTGCGACTGGGTTTTTCCAAAAAGCTTGCCCGGGGTAGCCATGATTCATTTAATGTGGGATACTTCTACTGTCAACTTTTGGGCCCACGTGAGAAGAATTTTCAGGGCATGAAAAATACCCAGTGTGGTTTCCTAAACACCAAAAATACAAAGGAAGTACAAAAGACACTGAGACGGACAGTGTTCGGTCATGATTGACTAATCGATGCGTCGACCGGTAACAGTGACATGATGTTACTCATGTGAAGTGAAGCTCATGTGTGGAGCCATGTCCCGCTCATTGTGATTTACACACGGGGCTACACGCATCGTGTGCGTGGGGTCAAGTCCCGCTCATCACGATTTACACACAGGGATACTCCCAGAGTGTGCATGGGGTCAAGTTCCGCTCATCATGATTTACACAGAGGGCTACATGCAGCATGTGCGTGGGGTCAAGTCCCACTCATCATGATTTACACATCGGGCTACACCCAGTGTGCGCGTGGGGTCAAATCCCGCTCATCACGATTTACACACCAGACTACACGCAGCGTGTGCGTGGGGTCAAGTCCCGCTAATCACGATTTATACACGGGGCTACGCGCAGCGTGTGCGTGGGGTCCCGTCCTGCTTACCACGTCCTAAACACACCGCATATATGCAGCCATGTCCCATTCGCCGTGTCACATGCACACTGTGTGTGTATGAGGTTGAGACCCGCGTCCCGCGTGCACGCCGGCGGCAGCTTCCCCGCGCGTGACGGGCGGCCGGGAGGCCCCCAGCCAGCCCCAATGCGGCCACACGGCCAGGCTGCCTTACTCACGTCGGAAATAGTTACTAATTATTCACGGAAGGCCGAGAAAAACACACATTTTAAATACTTTCCCTATAGAAGTTCCTCACTTTTTTCGCAGCCAGCTGTTATATAGTCGCCCCCTCCCCAATAGCTAGCTGGCTAACTTAATTACACGGATAGCAAAGAACATAAAGTATGTATGAAATGAAATAACTGAATTCTAACTACATGAGCGTATTGCTAACTATTATGATTCAAACTTACTTAAACATATTGATTTAACTTGAGCCAAAAAAAACACAAAAGCTAACGGTATAGATATATCATTTTCATCGCCAGATTTACCTTGTTACATTATTGTGTCTGCAACCAGAAAGGCAGTCAATCCAGTCGCAAATCTGCCGTGAAAGCAAGCGGGGATTCTCCTTCCGAAGTTCCCCTTCTTTTTAAAGGAGAAAGACGGCTAACCAGCGAGCTACCTAAACTTGCGATAAGATTAAGCGACAAACCTTGCGCCTGAAATCAGACTTACCCTACACATCTCTCCTACGAAACACATGATTTAACAATAAGTTGTCAAGTTACCAAAGGTCCAGGGAAATAGGAAACAGACTGAGCAAAAAAAACACGAAACGAATTTAAACTCAATCGCCGTAAGAAGAAATGCACTTCCTTTCTCAGAGTCCCTCCGTATGACCAAGTGGCAGCTTGAAAAAAAAAGTTATGAAAAGCCACAAGCCAATTTCATACAAATACATTTGGGGCGCCGTTCATTACCTTTCACTGGCGCCCCCAACAGGACGGAGGACAGTATTGTCTTCTGGTGGGCTTGAAATTGCTAGTATGCGGCAGTAGTGCGTAAGTATTCGACTGTTTATGGTGTTGTTCCCTGAGTAGCCTTCGTTCCTCGAACCGCCATGGTTGGGGGTTCTGATGTTCGCATGTTTTCTCCGTCTTGTGTCCATTTCCTTCCAGTAATATTGGTGTTCACTCCACCTCTTGTAGGTCCTGCCACCCTGTGCCAGATAAGTGATTAGAATTTGTATGTATTGTTGTATCAAATATATAAATATGACAATAACTCCTACTGCTAGACCACTGACTACACATGTGGAACAGGTACAAATAGGCCTGGAAGAGGATGTAGGTGTAGGGAGCAAAAAAAAAAAAAAAACAAAGAACTGAGCACAACTGTTAAAGAACTACATGCTTTATTTCTTACACTGAGTCACAAAAATGTGAACAAAAAAGCTCCTACTATAAGATAAACCCAAAACAGAACTGCCTGGTTACGTATATATAGTGTCAAGTAGATTTGGCAGGAGCACATACCTACTTTACACTATGACAGCGAATCACCTATGCTTTCGGGTTGTTAAGTTGCCAGTGGTCGACAGACTGATGTTCGAAGATCATGATATAATGATATCCATTAAGTGACAGGACATTGTAGCTAAAAATCTCAGGTGCCTCTGCCTGAATTCGATTTATTTACATTTACAGAAGATAATAATATCAACAAATTAATTAACTAAATTCTATTTTTAAAATTATTTTCATCAATAGTGTTTGCTAAATGGCTATAACATACCGTATTCCATGCTTTCAGCACAGCCTGTAGGTACGTAAATGAAACTACAACCTGAAGTGTTTTCTAAAGCGTGCACTTACAGGAAAGTACCAATAGGAGCCGCTAAAAACTTGCATAATGCCTTGCGAGCTCTGCAGCGAGGAGCTAAGCGGATACTCGCTCTGTTCGGCTTGCACAGTTTTATCGTTAAGAGTTATGGTAAGCTCAGTTTTAGGTGTTTTTAAGAGAAAGTTAAATTCATTTAATAAATGTGTCCATTGTCAGATATTTTAAACACCAGATTACATACAGCCAAATGACTTTTTTGCCCCAACGGAAGTAGACTAATTTCATAGACACCCAAATCTTGATGAAAGATGATATCATCGTCACAGTACAATAGCACTTACCACATGCTTTCTCCAGCCCAAGTACTTCAAACCCCCCATTTCCCGAGCTGAGTCACTTTTAGTGCAGCTTTATCGAAAAGGTTTTCTAAGTGAAGTACAGCATGGTGCCTTGTAATATGACAATTTGCATACCTCCGCCAGGCAGGTGTGTCTGCATGCTGTTATATCACATGATGTGAATAAAAAAAAATGAGCTATGATAAAACCACAGCCACAAAAGTAGTGTACCAGCAAACTATTTCTTATCAAGCTTTGCAGAGAAGGATTTTTAAAAGCAGTAACAGTGATAGCGCTAACCATGATGAAGTGCACTATGAGATTATTAGCTTTGTTGACGCAGTACAGAATATACCGCACATTTTATGAAATCAGTTCTCTGTGTAGACTAAAGATGGGACAGCAGATCTATAGTTGTATGAATATACATTTAGCTTATGCAGTTAGTGGTCTAGTGAGCCAATAGCAGAAAGCAAGGAGCAATGTCTTCCAATGTCTTCCACAATAGAGGCAGCTTAAAGACACTGAAACCTGGAGCGCCTAGGGGCCACCCACACAGATGGGACGGGGACAGGCAGACTGCACACACGGAGTGACAGTAACGTGCACGGCCCTGGAGGTCTCAGGCCTTTCTGCTGCCCTGTCCCACAACACTCCAGTACATATTCCACAATGTGCATTTGTTTCTGTATATAGAAATATACAGTTTTGATTCCCCACTTTATGTGTAAATTCTAATGAGATCTTGATGTCTTCTGTCGGTGGTGTCTTTGCCTCTTTAAATCTGCCTGGCAGCCATTTGCTGATGCTTTACTGGTGCGGGTGATAATTCATATCTGCTGATTACTTGGCCTGAAAGTTCAGCTCCAACACATTTGCAGAGGTCCAACGCAAAAACCTTGGCCTTGTTTTTAGGTGACTGTTATTCCTGTTCTGTTATTTGACAAAAGTGCAAAAAATGTCCAACTCTGGCTGTAAACTTGGCTGAGATATTTGAGGCTGAGGATAGTTAGACTGCTTTTCTGTTTCGTATTTGCCGAAGCACATGGAACAAAAGTGCACAGTGTTTTCTTGGCTTGTGGAAGCAGCTACAGAAATGTGCTGTGGGGCTATAGCTAAACACCGTAGAAGTGGAAATAAACTGCTTTCACATTGTTAATGTAATTGTGCTTGGAACACTGGAATATGCAAAATCGATAATCGGTTATCGCCCTAGCAAAGCATTCACCCATTTTTCCAATCAGTTATCCAATACAGGGTCACAGAGAGCTTACCCCAGGAAGTCAAGGGCACAGGATACAGGAACACGTAGGATAGTAGAAAGGCTGTTTAACCTAATTTCACCTTTTAGACTGTGGGGGGAAACCGTGGGACAGCCACACAACAGAGAGAACATGCACACTGCATGCACACTGCATACACACACAGAGTGAAGGTGAGGTAAACTGTCCCGGCTTGCAGGGCAGAGCCAGCAGGTTGTTCCAATACAGCTGAAAACACAAAAAAGGATCTGCAAAACCTCAGGTTAAGAACCCCTGAAACAGAAGCACGTGGAACAATTCAGATCTACTTCTGGCTGCTGTGCTTTTAAGGGAGCCAGGATGCAATCAGAAAACATTGCGCATGGAGGGAAATACCACTGGTGATGCAGTATGTGGAAGGGTGAACTGCGAATTGGTAGGTCTGCTCCCAATTTAGTAAAAATAGCCCAAGATCCATATAGAAAAAATGTACCAATGGACGCTCACTGCCCTAACAAAGACCCCGTCACTGATGAAATGCAACATACAAACAGTGCGGGTGCACCGATGGTCTGTCTTCGGCAACCCACTTCTGCTCATCTGAGTTCCTTTTATTCAAGTTAGGTTGAATATGTAAGCAAAACGCAGTGTCTCTGTATGTATGTTCCTTAATTCATGGGGGTGTTCCACAAAGCAGGATTTCTCAGGTAGCTGGGTTAACTTGAGCTAGAAGTCATGAATGTCCAATAAGAGTTTAGGTATGGCGCATTCCTATTGGGTAATCATAGCTTCTAGCTGAAGCTACCCTAGCTAACTGAGAAATTCTGCTTCATGGAATATCCCCAGGTGTACTGCAGTGTTGCAGACTTGGGTCAGCTGGCTGGAGTGAGATTTTAACTTCTAGACAAGTCTGCACACTCATTTACATGTATGTAAGAGTTTTGTTACCTTATAAATAGTCTGTAGGGTTTTCAAACTGCCCCATCTCTTTTGCTGTAGCTAATTTTGGGTTTATAATGAAATACTATAGATTTGTTATGCGATTTCTTGCGTGAGGGTGCGAGTCTGAAAGCGCAAGTGTCGCACCAGATGTGTGAGAGGCAGCTGCCCTGCTATAGTGTATTCAGGGAGAAGAGCCACAAAACACAGCTTTCTGTTTTTTTCCTGGTGTGTCATTTGTAGGTGACAGAGCTTTTGGCACCATGGGCCTCGCCACGCCACACATGACTGTGAGGGTTCATGGTGTGGGTTGTTACCTCTCAAATGTGCACCACAGAGTCATCCAAGACATGCATACGAATGCACAGTAATTTGCTAAGCTAATTCAAGCACTGGGGGAATTAAACTGCAGGTAAACAGGAAGTCGTGGTCATATGTGGAAACCTCCCTGTTTCACTTTCGTCACATTTAACATCATCTTGAATCATTTAAAAACCTGGCTCACGTGGCTAGCAACGTCGCGCAAAACAGAGTCATGGGTCGTTATAAAGTTGCGTCGGCATAAATAATAACAAGTAAGCAGAAATACGGTATTGTGAATATTTTGCATCCACGTGTTCCTCACTGGGTCAAAGTCTGGTTCATTCTTTTCTTTCAACAAGGCATTTTCTCCCAGAGAACTGCTGCTCATTGGCTGTTTTTTCTATTTTGGCCTATTCTCTGTAAACCCTAGAGATGGCTGTGTCTGAAAATCCCTGTAGGTCCACAGTTTCTGAAATACTCATACCAGCCCATCTGGCAGTAACAACCATGCCACATTCAAAGTCACTTAAATCGCCTTTTTTCCCCTTTCTGGTGTTTGATCTGAGCATTAACTGAGGCTCCTGACCTGAATGTATACGTTATGCTGCTGACATATGATCGCTTCAGCAAGCAGATTAGCAGGTGTCCCTAATAAAGTGGCCGGTGAGGGTATAGGTCCAACATGAGTGGCTGCCCGGTGTCTCAGAGGATAGCACAGCAGCCTCAGAACTCCAGGGGGCAGAACCCTCGAGCAGTGTGTTAAATTTACCTGTCTGTGTTCGTTTGGGGTTTCTCTGAGAAGCCTTGTTCCGATATGAGTTGGCGTCTTTAAATTCCTCACTGTGTGTACCATGTGATGGGCCGGTGTCCTGTCCAGGGTGTCCGTTGCCTTATAACCTGTATATCTCTCCCGGCCCTCTGTGGCCATTTACTCAATAAGTGGTTATAAACTGAGGTGAATTGGAGTCACCAAATTGCCCATAGGTGTGCATGCGTGTGTACAGTATGTGTGTGAGTGTGCCCTGCGATGGGCTGGCGCCCCATCCTGGGTTGTGCCCATAGGCTCCGGTCCCTTATAATGATCAGAAAAAGACAGCTGCAGAAATTACATGAAGAAGTTTTTATGTCTCAGTTCCCTCCCTATAATTTGCGTCTGTCACATATAGGTGACATTGAGGTTTTTCAGATTATGGGTGTTTTTTTCCTTTACAGTTTAGGGCGTAGTTTGTGCTTCAGGATGTGGTATTTTTTATTTTTTTGGGAGATTATTTTTTTTTACTAACCTCATTATCAAGATGCACCTTTTTTTTAATGGTGGTATTGCTGATGTGAAGGTAGTCAGTCAGTATAAAATTCTGACAAATGAAGTTACACTCTTATTGTGATTTTGAAAGATTTGTGTTTTACTAAATATGTTGATTAGCAGAGTCTGTAATAAAACGTTTGATGTTCGGCCACCAGCAAAAGTTGGAGGATCACACAGGAGAAAATTAGTAGTCAGTGTGAATGTGCATGCAGTCAGTGTGAATGTACATGCAGTCAGTGTGGATGTGCATGCAGTCAATGTGAATGTACATGCAGTCAGTATGAATGTACATGCAGTCAGTATGAATGTGCATGCAGTCAGTGTGAATATGCACAGATCGGTGCCACATGAAGCTAGTCTCCATCATATCAGTAGAAGAAACTCTCTGGCATCCTATCTGGGGTGTCCCCTGACTTGTGCCCTGTGATGGACTGGCATCCTATCTGGGGTGTCCCCTGACTT
>JAODKL010000034.1:1947898-1974339 GCA_026780765.1 Petrocephalus schoutedeni | reverse complement strand
ATCCTATCTGGGGTGTCCCCTGACTTGTGCCCTGTGATGGACTGGCATCCTATCTGGGGTGTCCCCTGACTTGTGCCTTGTGATGGACTGGCATCCTATCTGGGGTGTCCCCTGACTTGTGCCTTGTGATGGACTGACATACTATCTGGGGTGTCCCCTGACTTGTGCCCTGTGCTTCATGGGATAAGCTCCATTCTCAAGGATGTGAGCTTATGTAAAACGGCTGGATAAAAATACATGTACTGCTACATTATTTATTCTGTACTGACATGGCCACAGGTGTGTCAGTATGGCAGCCCCGATTTCCCCTCTGTGGCCACAAAGAGAGGGAAGAAGAGCAGGAAGCAGGAACTGCCAGCAGACGCAAACCCCCCAGGATGCCAGGACGTCATCCAGGAACCCAGCACTCTTTGTGGGCTATTTTTGTGTACGATAAGACGTCCCTGATCCTACTCAGGGGTGGGATGCCAGTCCATCACAAGAAACACACACATTCATTGATCTATTTTGACAGTATATATGTCACAGTGGTAGGACTACAGTCCCCAACCTGGCAGCTATGAGGCAATAGTGCTACCACATGAGCCACCAAGCCACCCCTAAACGCATACATACACAGATATATAACAGGCCATTATTGAGAATGTAAACATAATGCCAAAGAGACAGCAGAGAGCACATGGTGGAGGCCAGCTGTCAGCAATTTGCTGATCTGTTTTGCTAGTTGCATCACAGGTTGTCACTTGGAGGATGTGCTGTATTACCAGAAGATCTCGTGTCAGAACTAGGTCAGCATGTGGCTCAGGGTCCGACAGCAATACTGCCTCACCAACGGGGACCATACGTGAGCTGCGGTGCCCTGCTCTAAGCAGCTTAATAATCAGTTCTTTATTTCTCATCTAGTAGATGTCCCGCCAATCAGACTCTCAACCTAATATGGACAGACAGAGAAATCTGAGACGGCGACTGTATGTGAAGTCAGCTTTCTGAAGAAAAGGCACCCAGGGCTGTATGGGCCTGCTGTCTGCACCATGGTCTGTTAGAATCTAACAGCCTCGTGGTGATATGACCCTTCAAAGGACCTGCCCCTGCTCTCGGGGTCCGCTCTCAGTCACAGTGTCTCTCTCGCCATTGCTCAACTCCAGCTCGTGCCGAGAATAAGGTTCTGCATCGGTCTTTCCTCGTAGCCGGGGAGGTGTCTGTGTAACCACTGTACTGTGTGCCATTCAGCGTGTGAACAGTTCATACTCACTAACCTGCCTACACTTTTCGAGGGAAGTATCATTCTCAATAGGAATGAATATGCTTTTAACCCACTATTGGTCTGGTTCAGTGCTTTCTGGGAAACTACAAGCATTAATACTGTATTCATTTCTTCAAAGCATTGATACGATATGCATTTTTTTCAAAGCAGGACCAAGCTCTGTTCCAGAATTGTCCAATCAGGCTGAGTTTGAGGCCTGGTTTGTCATCGCCCCCGGCTCTGCAGCGTTCTGATGTTACTATGTGCAAGGCGAAATATCTGCGTGCTACACAGCCACACTCATAGCTGTGTATGCAAATAGCCATCCCATAACCTAGGATGGTGTGCATATTGCGCAAAACCCTTGGACAGCTGACTTCGATGTGTTGCATTTTTCAGCAAACACGCTAGTAAACATAAATATGATATGTATTACACACAAGATTACATAACTATTGCTCATCAATTTTAGAGTATGACAGAAGAGTAAATGAGTATTGTGTCAGGATGGCCTGATTATACTGAACTTGGTGTATGCGGGAGCATAGAACTGAAAGAGCAATGGAAGAATCTAGTCCATGTGCAGCTTTGTGCAGCCAGCTGGGTGTAGCAAAGTGAGAAACCTCAGAGTATCGTAAAATAATTGTAGTAAGGGAGTGGTCGTTTTTTTCAACAGATTGTCAGCAGTTCCTGTTTTGGCAAAAGAAAAAAAAAACTTCTCAGAATTATTGAGCAAATCTTGCAAATATCAGCCTTTTGTAAGAAGCTTGGTGTGATGCCATTGTGTTATCAAGGGCCTGTTCCAAATCATGGAATTGAGTGCTGCAATCACAATCAAATTTTGTTTGCTTTTATTTTTGTTTGTTTTTTGTTTTGTGATGGTTTGTTTTCTTTAAATCCCCAAAAATGTCATGCCTTAATTTTCATAGGGTTATCTGAAATGTGATGTAGTCTTCCAAATGTCAATGCAACTTGGAAACTTAGCTTTACCATAATAGTAATCTTAGTGGGTATCATTCTTTTTTGCAAGCTGGTATCAGCTGGGCTGCGTAGCGCTTGCAGTAAACACTGATGTCACAGTGGCTGTGCATTGTATTTTTTGCGTCTGCCTTGGGTGGGTCCACTCTGAGATGCTGCACTTCCTTCCCCCTCAGATATAGATGTAAAAACATCTGCCCAGGCTGGCAGTCAGAGGGGATGACAGTCAGCATCGAAGCACAGTGACAGCAGGCTTTCAGCACAGGGCATCAGCAAGTGAGTCAATCTGCATTACTACACAGGCTCTTTCCAAACTCAGCTCTGTTCCCAGGGCAGAACAGGGTTATAGTGTATCTAAAGGCTTTACACCTAATCGCATATTTCTTGTAATTCAGTAATAATTGCATCTGAAAATGATTTTTTAATCTAAAATGATTTTTAGATTGTTATGCTATGCTAAATGATATAATTTACATCAGCAGTCTGCATTATGAAAGATGGGTTACATATGAAAAGATTAAAAGAGCACAATCAAAGGAAATACTCTTAATTCGGTAATTTTAGTGTCAGTAATTGTGTTTTTAAAAAATATGTATGCATTTTTTCAAAGATCCTTTTTGCAGTCTGAGCAGAATTGATTTGGAAAATGTAATTTTGTCATTAATTTAGGAATTGATTTGCCATGTATACTTCATCTTGTCTCTTTGATAAACTCAAGTTAAGATGTTTTAAATTCTGGAATATTGAAAAAGACTGTTTTCAAGCAGGTTTTTCTTGTCTCTTTTCATTTATGAAAGTTATATTTTAATAGGATAGTGCTACTGACTGCAGTGTGTTCTGTCAGGTCGAATTGTTCACTGCACCATGCTTAGAGGTGGACAGTGACCACTGACGTCTTTACGTCTTCACGCATGCAGCAGGTGTCTTCTGAGCTCTCAGCTCTCCTGGACCTTCTTGGACCTCCCCAGTAAGACAGTGAGAGAGCCACAGGAGGACCTGTCCTGCTCCTAGAGTCCCACTGCATCCCCCACCTCCATCGCCATGCAGATCTTGAGCACCGTGGACTCCTGCCTCGAGCTGTACGGGAAGAACAGCAGCGATGTCATCCTGGAGCATTACAACCACACGGGCCGGCTGCATAACCGGAAGCCCGAAGGCGGGGCAGTCTCCCTGACCAAAGCCGCCTGCCTGGCCATCAGCGTCCTCATCATCCTGGAGAACCTGCTGGTGCTGACGGCCGTGCTCTTCCGCATCAGGCGGCGCCGCCGCTGGGTCTACATCTGCATCGCCAACATCACCCTTAGCGACCTGCTCGCCGGCGTCGCCTACGTGGTCAACCTGCTGATGTCCGGCAGGAGGACCTTCCAGCTCAGCCCCAGCCAGTGGCTTTTCCGCGAGGCGGTGCTCTTCGTGGCACTCGCTGCCTCCATCTTCAGCCTGCTTCTGATCGCCGTCGAGAGATACACCACCATGATGAAGCCCCTGCATCAAAAGACAGCCTGGAAGACCTGCCGCATCTACATCCTGGTGGCCCTCTGCTGGCTGACGGCCTTCGTCATGGGCTTCCTGCCCCTGCTGGGCTGGAACTGCATCTGCCAGAAGGACAGCTGCTCCACCCTCCTGCCCCTGTACTCCAAGAGCTACATCTTATTCTCCCTCATCGTCTTCCTAGTCATCCTGACGGGAATTGGCGTGCTCTACAGCGCCATCTACTGCCACGTGAGGCAGGGCACGGAAATCGGGCAGATACGCAGCCGCAAGCGCTCTCTGCGGCTCCTAAAGACGGTCATCTCCATCGTGGGAGTCTTCCTGGTGTGCTGGGGACCACTGTTCTTCCTGCTGCTGGTCGACTTCTTCTGCCACTCGCGCCAGTGCAGGCCGCTTTACAGCGCCGACTGGGTGATCGCCCTGGCGGTGCTCAACTCGGCCATTAACCCCATCATCTACTCGCTGGGCAGCACCGAGCTGCGGCGGGCCATCGCTGGCCTGCTGTGCCGCTGCTGCGTGAAGGCGGGCCTCTGCGACGCTAGCGCCTTCCTGTCTAAGGAGACGGACAGCACGTCGGGCAGCTCGCACCGGCAGGGCAGCATGCGTAACAGCTTCAGCAAGGTCAGGGGCTTGAGCACCAGCCCCGAGCCCCCAGCCAGAGCCAAGAAGCCCCGCCTCAGCTCCACCACCTCATGCCTATCAGTGTCGAGCAGTTAGACCACAAAGCCCCAAGCCCTGCCACCCTGCCCAAAGCCCTGCTCCCTCACACCTCCTCGGGGGGCCCCACTCCCCATTCTGCAAAAATGCGGACTGCCCGGCGGGGGGGGGGGGGGGGAGCGGAACCCCCCCGGATTTCCCCGACTAGGAAACGCTGTTTTAGATCCATGGTCCGAGCACAACGCTTAGAAATAGCTTAGAAATGCATAGCAGCTCTCGCAGGCTTGCTTGCACACAGGGGCGAGTGCCTTTGCGTACTGTGGTCGCTCTTTGTGATGAATGTACAATTCATTTATTCCTTATTGAAAGATTATAGATATATAGATATATATAGACTATTTAAATACCACTGATTGCACAAATTTTTGCTGTTCTGAAAAACTCCGTTGTGAAATATTTGCATGCATTTCATATTTTTTTGTATGTATATATTGGGATATTTTGTATCTTAGCGGTGTATCAAGATATATTTTTTTATTTGAGAAATTTTTAAATAAACTATGGGTAAAACCCAGAGAATCTGTTATAGACTTCTGTCCTGACATTGCACATAAATTCCTGACCTTAAATCCCAGTTCTTGCAATTAAGTCCTTCCATCCATCCATCCATTCATCCATCCATCCATCCATACATCCATCAGGCATCCATCAGTCCACCTGCCCATCCATTCTTCTGTCCATCTTCCAATCATTTATTCAGTACAGGCTGGCACATCCATTGATGCACAGTAAATACTATATGTGTTACATTACACAACATACTAGCGAAAGAGGAAATGAGCCTATGCAGGCCAGGGTGGGAAGGATTACTGTATGCTGTCCCCACCAGATTTAACCTTATAGGAACCAATCAAGCAACAAATGGGAAGTGGCTGAAACCACTGTCAGTGAGCGCGCAGAGTAACTCACGCTGTATACTGCAGCTTCATTTCTCCTATCATCGTGATTCACTATATGCATAATGTCAGGGCTAAGTCAGTCAGTGTCTTTACTATCGATTTTCCTCTGCATTGCAGGGAATATTGTTTTTCTACAATTATACAAAAGGGTTCGTGTATAATGGGCAGGAAGGTAAGTACAGCACATGACTAATGCTCTTCTTTCTTAAATGCAATAACTATCCCTCTTTGCATGCTCCAGTTCACTGTAATTTTAGAAGCTTAGATCTGCCTTTAAAGGAGATCGGGCTGGTAATTATGGAAAACTGAAGACACTTGAGACAGATTCCCCTGCAGGGGCGGGTTACATTAGGCATTTTGTACATTCTGTCAAGCTGGTCTGAGTGAAATAAAAACCTCATGTAGAGAACAGAGGAGGGAGAGGGGAATAAGGTTCCCCTTCAGCGCCGCGAGTTTAGCTTGCTGTGACGTAGCTTGGCCATGCAGTGGAAAACAAAGGCATCTTTGTGGAGCGGGTGGCTGGCTAGCAGGCCGTCTCGTCTCGCCCTCTCTGCTCGTCACTTTCTCTCCTGGGCTGTTCCGCTCTCGCTCACTCTCTCTCTTTCTCTCTTTCTGCAGTGGCAGTAATGCGTCAGCCCTGCATCCGTGCAGGAACATCGCCCGTGCGGCCCGGGGAGGCGTGGAGCCACACGTTGAAGGGCCGTCACGGTTAGCAAGGTGTCGGTCCCTTTGAGAATGCTCGCCGTTTCCCCAGTCCGAGCATCAAGGACCCGTACACTACCAAAGAGACAGCACGGCAGACAGACAGATCATCTAAGTGCAGACATCTGGGGCTTCACTGCTAGTTTGGGACTTGCTGTGATTGGATCCAATGCAGTTCACATTTTGATGGAAAAGGAGAAACCTTAAATGTGTCAAAGGCATCACATTTTTTTTACCCATGCAACAACAACTGAGATTTTCCCACATCAGTACTTTTTGTTTTTATACGGACTTTCTTGTGGCATTAGAGAAGCTGTGACTCTCAATGAATAGTTTTTCTTTAGATAGTTCAGACATGTGATTAATATAATCATATATATTATAATGTTATATAATATTATTCAAAAATTCCCGGTTTGTTTTGGCACAGGATGTTATGGCATCCAATCCAGTTTTTCCACACCAGGAATAGAATCCAAGTTTCCAAATGAAACCCCCAGAGATTTTTTTTTAGTCAGCTCCAGATTTCTTACAAATCCACGGTTTCTGACTATACAGATGAATAATATAATTTATATGGTCTTTTAAATGAAATACAGCCCCTTCTTTATTGTGACTGGCTTATTGGTTTGTTTCCTAAGAGATGCAACACATAAACAGACGGGTAGCAAACAGCCAAGCCATACACAGTCGGGAAGGTGCCAAAAAGCACATAAAAGGCAGATGAAAGGCAGGGCCCTTTAGTGTACATTTCCCACGGTAATCTTACAGCCTCTGGTGACTGCTATCTGCTGCCTTTCAGGAGGCTGCACGCATCCGCCCACCTCCCAGCCGCTTATCCACTACAGGGTTGCGGAGAAGCATCAGGCACAAGGCAGGGGACACCCGTGGGGGGAGGCCAGTGCATTTTTTTTTTTTAAAAGAAAAACAAACAATGCTTTATTTGCACTGGTACATTGGAATGCTTCTTTTCGCACATACCATCTTCTCCCTTTTAAGACACACATGCCAGTTGAGAGCTAAGCTCGGGTCCGTGCACAATGTTAGGCATCTATCTGGTGCCCCTGGAGCATGTCATGGGGTTAAGGGCCTTTCTCAAGGGCCTGGCTGTTATGTCCGGAAGGGAAGGCACGACCTGAAGGCAGGTGGTGGTGCAAGCAAAAACCCACGCAGGGGACTTTATTGATATGTATCACCAGATACCAGGCGCAGACAGGTAACAATGACAGAACTGGGGAGCACAGGACTGGGAAGCACTTAAATGCCAGACTGACGAAGGGGCAAGCGAGAGGCAGCTGTGGCTTCTTTAGAGCCATGCCAGGGGGTCCAGGAGAATCAGGTGGATGGGGTGAGCGGGGTGTGACACAGAGGACTAGGGGGGAGCGGGGGGATGTATGGCTTAGCAGGTTAAGCCTCTGTGCCTATGATTGGAAGGAGTGAGTAATGCCCTTAAACCCCAACCCCGGGGTTTCTGCCTGCTGGCTGGCCCTGTGCTGTGACCCCAAGCCTGCCCTCACCTTTACAGGTTTGGGTGTCTCACAAAGAGCAAAAACAAGCATTGCATTGTACTTGTGCAAATGGCAAAGGATCATTTCATTAGGACCAGCATCCTTCTGATCACAGAGACCTAACTTGTTGAGCCACTACAGGCTATTTAGAGGCACCAACTTAGTTATACTGGATGACTAGTTAAGACTTCCAATATGAATATTAATTATTCCTATAAATCGCTCTGTAGCACTGGTGTCCTTAAGACAAACAATGTGTTTTTGAATCTGGTTTGAGGTATAGAACAAAATGTCAGGGATAAGGAGGAGGAATTGGACACTGAAACAAAGCGCAGTAAATCGATACACATAGTCTCTGCAGCTACCCTGAAGTAGAGACTGCCCCGTGTGGTCGCACCACCAGGGCAGAGAAGATGTCTGCTCCAGTTATATATTGAATCTATTATATGTCAGATCGATGGCCAGTTCCACAGGTTGAAGGAAAAATGGCAGTACAGTCTCACCTAGAAGCCACTTATACTGAATGCAGACTGAGCCGAGAAGAAAAACAGACAGGCTCTGGTTTCACACCCGAGGTGGCGGCTTCTAAATCGTCGTACGCCTTTTATATTGAATATCTCATAAGTTTTATAAGCAGGGCATCCCCTAGTGGAGCAGGGCGCACTCGGGGCCTCTGTGAAAAGCGCGCAGACTGCACACATGTGCACCTTGTTATTTTTGCGCTCCTTTTGGAGCCGACCTTCTGCCGTCCCACTGGAGATGGGAGGAGCCGCTAGGGGCAGAAGCTCTGGCCGAGCTCCAGCCTCGGGGCGTTGTGAAAGAGCAGCGACGGATTCCTCGCTTTACGAGCCGACGGGCTAGCGATTTATGGCGCTATATTTGGCGGGCGGAGGCCAGCGGCGCTCCCCGGCCGGCCAGCGGCTGTGCCCCTCGCCTTCAGAGCTCTGGGGTAATATCACCAGCGTGCAGAGGCGGCTGAGGCCTGTTTTATTAGTGAGCGTGGCCCGCCGGCTCCCGACCGGACAGGTAATGAAGTATGGCATAACTTTGCACCTTGGCCACGAAAGGCCAGGCAAAGATTCTACATGCGGGACCGGCTGACACCGAGAGGCACAGGCATACCTGTGGAGTTTGCATGTTCTCCCCATGTCATTGCGGGCTTTCCTCCATGTGCTCCGGTTTCCTCCCACAGTCCAAAAGCATACTGAGGGTAACTGGAGTTACCGAATTGCCGGTAGGTGTGAATGGTGTGTGAGTGCACCCTGTGATGGGTTGGCGCCCCATCCTGGGTTGTTCCCTGCCTTGCTCCCGTAGCCTCCGGGATTTAGGCTCTGGGCCCTCAACGACCCTGAATAGGACAAGCGGTTACAGAAGATGGATGGATAACTGCTTGCTGGATTAATCTGCGCAACTGGACCTGTCGCAGAAAATGATTTAAAGTGCAAATATTTCCCTTCGTTCTATATATGGAGCACAAAATGCTGTGATAACAATATTAATGTAATAGGCAGAACTGTACCAATATTATTACTGGTGTGTTTCCAAGTGCTTCAGCCAGACCCACTTACATATGCCGTGGTCATACAAAAGAGTCACTAGACAGCCATCATGCACAGTAAAAAAGTGTGTAAATGACTTAGGAAACTAATGTGGCTGAAATGTGCGTGTGTGGATTCTGCAGGTTCCATTCAGCAGCAACAGCAAATTTCCCACAAGGCAAAGACCGACAGTTAGACTAAATGGTATCTCTAAATATTCTGCAGTGTGCTTGGCCTGTGATGGACAGGCGACCCGCCCGGGGCGTACCCCAGCCCTGTGCCCTGAGATGGACACACGTCTCACCCAGGGCGTACCCCAGCCCCATGCCCTGTGATGGACAGGCGTCCCACCCAGGGCCTACCCCAGCCCCGTGCCCTGTGATGGACAGGCATTCCGCCAAAGGTGCACCCCAGCCTCGTGCCCTGTGATGGACATGCGTCCCGCCAAGGGTGTACCCTGGCCCCTGCCCTGTGAAGGACAGGCATCCCGCCCAGGGCATACCCCAGCCCTGTGCCCTATGCTGCCTGCAATAGGCTCCAGGCCCCTTGCCGCTATGACCAGGATAAACAGTTAGCAGATGGATCAGCCTGAAATGTATTTTCTGACATTTACGCAAAGTCTAAGACACTGTCAGACAATGAGCCTTAATAAAATAAAAGCAAAATGTTAAAATTGGATGATTGTTTCCAGAATAGTTTTTTTTCTAGCTGGCACCTTATTGTAAGTAGGCCTACATGACCTTCTGTGACCTTCCTGTCAGGACCCGTTTTGTTTATTTTCACCACAAAGCACTGACAAGTGTAATGGGGTTTCTTGTGTTCTGCAGCTGGTGTTGCTCAACCTAAACCAGTTATAAAACATTTATACAGCCTGGGTCGGGTCCAAGAACCCACAGATCCTATAACGATACTGGCAACAGAAGGAAATCAAGAAAAACAGCCTTCTCAAATACAATTAGCCACAGATCACATCATAACAATAAAGTAACCCTTGACATTGCTATGGAAACCAAAAACGGCAAGCTCTAAGTCTTAGGAAAAGATGTCAGACGTTGATCCTGCTTTCACTCTCACTGTGAGTGGCTGCTTTCATTCCACTTAAATGCATCCTCACCCTCTGCCTCAGTAAATAAGCTACACGACTTATGCTTTGACTAAGAAAGGGCTTTGGACCCATTTTTAAACATTAAACACTAGTTATGTTGTCCTGTGGGACTGGTAGACTTATCATTGCTCTACAGACTAGGACAGTCTGTCAGTTAACACAGTTTTAAATGCTCCTCCAAGTCATGTAAGGTGTCTAACAACAGAAAGGTTCATTTTATTTTTGAAAAAAAAACTGAGTTCACTCATGAGTGAGTTGAGAGGGACTCTTCTGACAGGAGCCTGCAGTAATTATACAGACCTGGCAGGGCTGAGTCTGTATCAATCCATTCAGGGTGACACTAAATGTAAGGCCTTTGTGCCAGGAAACCAGACTACACTAGTATAGTTCAAGCATCTCATGCTTTATGTATCGGGCCCAATCCCCTGGTCTGAAGAGTTTATGAGAAAACAGATGGCAAAGGGGTTAACAAAACCCACCGCTGGCTGATCACACACTTCGGTAATTCAATTGTTGCTCATGATGTGCCAAAGCGAGGGGCCAAACAATTACTCTCAAAGTAAAAGACGAGACAACAATAACTGGAATGAAATGTCAGTGTCTGACATCGTAAATCACTGCTATTCTAATGGGGGAGCTTGCAGAAAGATTCCACATAACCCATTTATCACAAAATAAAACATTTTACGTGTAGCAAAATCAACTGCACACATATTTTACATTTCAGGCTTGCCGTGAACCCGTAAAGGGCAGAACAATGGTGCGGGCGGAGTCCCAGAGGAATGGGGAAAAATATGGTAACGGTATCTTTTGTTTTTGTAGCGTGCTGGATGAAAACGAAAAGGGATCACTGCAGACCAAAGATAAGACACAGACATTTCTCAGATTTCGGGAAATCTTACACAGGGCTAAATTAGATCTAAAAAACGGATCTGTGCAGGAGATGGCTCACTTTATCTTCACTCCAAGCAAAATGAGATTGAAATGTTAAAATGAGATTACAGGAGAATCTACTGGGACTGTCTCCTCCGGTTCCCAGTGATCGCGAATCTCAGTTTACAGTGGCTAGGTTTCATCGTGCCACTCGCCAAGACCAGGAATACCCTTTTGTAACATTCAGATTAATACTAAAATGGCAACTTTCATTCAATAAATAAAAACTTTGAAATTCAAATGCAATAAATTTTACTTTGCATATGTCTCTTTTTATTGCACGACATGAAAAAATTTAACTGTGTTAAGCAGAGAAAACTCCCGTGAGGGGTGACTGTATCAGTGGTGAACAAGAATATACAGCAAGATTACATAATTTACTCAGACAGAAACTCCGATTAGTAACTAATTTGAACACAGATTTAACACAAGAATGAATTTCAGAGCTTCATTTGAAGTGAATCCTTTTGTGATCAACACACATATTAACCTAAGGGTCTCAGCAACTGAGCCTCTATTTAAAGGTGCAATGACTTCATTGTCAATCTACGGAGGGGGGGGGGGGGGGGTTCTCACTCCATCGGCAGCCCACTCGCTATTCCCAGGCGCTTTCCAGACGGGACGACAGACACCTACTGGACTCCACTCCTGTTCCTGCTGAACTGAGCCAGTTTTCCATGTATACACTGATACCAGTTCAGTAGGCACTGGAGGTCACAGCCCCTTTTTAGAAGTTGGGTCTTGTGTGGAACCACAAGGAAAGGATCTGCATGCATGTTATACAGTGGGAATAAACTGAATCTAATTTAGAGATGTTAGAAAATCCTACAAGCGAATACAGAGCAGGACGCAGATGATCAAATCTAAACAGAAACAGTTGTGACTGTCCTGTGTAAAGTACAATACATATATTCCGTGTGGATTTTTAGTTCAGACACTTAAACCAGTGTTTCCCAACCTGGTCCTCGGGGACCCACAGACGGTCCATGTTTTTACTCCTGCCAGTCAGTCCACATTTTGGCTCCCTCCAAGCTCCCTGCAGGTCACTCCATGTTTTTGCTCCCTCCCAGCTCCCTGCCAGTCACTCTATGTTTTTGCTCCCTCCCAGCTCCCTGCCAGTCACTCCATGTTTTTGCTCCCTCCTAGCTCCCTGCCAGTCACTCCATGTTTTTGCTCCCGCCCACCTCCCTGCTAGACAGTCCACATTTTTGTAGGGAGCTGGGAGGAAGCAAAAACTGGGACCGTCTGTTGGTCCCAGAGGACTGGATTGGAAAACACTGCTTTAAAAAGGAACAAAAACTAGCCCGCGCACACAATGGGAGAAAACAAAACGTCAAAGTGTTATGCAGCTGAATGAACGCCGGTTACTCACCTGCTGAGGCGCAGCGCAGGCGTTGTGTGGGCTTGTAATGGCTCATCACAATGCGTGCACACCAAGAACCAGGTGCTGCTAAAATATAACCTTACATGCCTCAACTGGCTCCACCTTCCGCGGGCATTCCTGAGCTCCTGATTGGTTACCCACTGACAGCTTCATGCTGATATCTTCAGGAGGTCTCTCTTTTTTAGTCCTCATCTTCTTCCCTCTTTTTCGCATGTGGCAGAATTTCATTGGTTCACTCAAGGCACTGAACTTAGCCACTGTGAACAAAATATCTGAGGGATCAATGCTCACCAACTAGCTAAGTTCTGAGCCTTTAGGAAGAGATGGGGTGCGGTGGAGATGGACACAACACAGTCCCGTTGTTTCGTCGTTCTGTTTGGGTGTCCATGGTCTGATTAAGAACAGCTGTCATACACCATTCAAACATGCCACTGTAATTCCAATGCATGTGTTTAGACAGGTATTATTTAGGTGCTAGGGGTTAGAACTCTTACCAAGTTAAATGACAATTTGCTGCTCTGTGCAGTGACAATAAAGTTTCTTACCTCAATTTAATACGTTAATATTTAAGAGTCACCGATTTCTGAGGGAGGTGGCAAGACAATTATACATAAACATAACATGAACTAAAGATAGCTATGAAATAAAGCAGAGCATATGTTAAAGCGGGCAGTGAGACGGTGAAGCAGGATGGTTAATATGGAGTCAGCACCTTCTGTGGACTGTGTCACGCTTTGCTGATAATTCCTGGCATTTGAAACCTCCAGACAGACATCTGAGGCCAGAGAGAGATTTTCACAGGGCTATATTCTGAGGACATTCGTTTTAATACGAATAGATGCCTGGAGCACTGTAACAGAGTGGAAATCCCTGGCAATGTGATTTTTGTTTGTGTTTTTGCACCAAATCACTGTGCCAGGAACCCTCCCCGTAGCAGCCGCCCGGTAGCGAGCTCACCCTGAGATCCGTGTGCTTCACAGCTGTGTTCCAGCTGTGGTCCAAAGCCGCTCTGCCCTGCAGAGAAAGAAACCCACCTCATCAGAGCCTCCCGGCCACTTTCATTCAGATTAATCAACAGTGAGTCTGAATGAACAAGGACAGACACTGTCACTGGATAGCTGTAGTAAAAGAAAATAATAACAGTGACAAGCATGGCTGACTGGACACATGATTCAGTGTCAGACTGGAAAACATTACATATTTATATATGCATTTCTCTTGGAGGTGCTGAATAAACACCGTGGTGAAATCACCTACAGCAGTGTGAAGTGCAGAATGTCGAGTCTGTCAGGGTTCAAAATTCACAAACGGAAATAAATGCAATATAAACTGATAAAAAACAATACTACAGGGCAAAGCTATTTACTTCATAAGCACTTTATGCACTGTTATGGACATAAAGGAATGGATTGCATTTTCAGTATAGTTAACTTTTCCTGTCACCTTCAACACAAGAAGCCATTGAAATGTCCAGGATTGCTTATGTAGACATGAGGAAGTCCACATGCCCTTCTGCTCCCAAACAGCCGAGACAGGTGTCACTCTGGAACATCAGACGCCGTTGTCGTGCTGTACTTTACAGCCGAATTACTGAGCCACCGCTACCGTAACTACACAATAATTCAATCCTGCCCGGCTGGACCCATAACAGCACATATACGCAATGTTGCATACACCTTGCAGCTACAATATTAAAGCTAACTGTTAGCACAACTGCACACATGGAATAAGTATCCAACGATGCTGATTAATCTGGACACATCCTTGAGACCTCGTTTGGCACAAGCTCCTCCCAGCATCTATAATATTTTGAGACTGAGAAATGTCTCCTGCATAATTAGGAAAATTACACAGCAATTAAAATACCATAACGGAAACATAAGCAATCATAAACAATAAGACTTATTGATACTTACAGATATTACCTATGTTTTTCTGCCATGCAACTTGTGCCGTGACTTTCATTAGTGATGCATTTTAGAGTCGCTGTTGTGAACCACTTTGGGAAGTGTGAGGCACCAGCTGAAACAAAGGTCTTTCTTAACTCTGTGGCCTGTCCCCTGGCAGAAGGACAATACCCCCACCACCTCCCTCTACCCCTCTGCCATCTCTTGTTCTCTGATCAGATCCCAGTTAAACAAAATGAGCGTCTATTTACCCAAAGGCCCGGCCATGGGCAGCGTCCAGGGAATTCCTCTCATACCAGCACGTTTATATTAGCTGTGGTATGCTCCGCCAATGCGCCGCCTTCCACCTGACTCTGCTGTTCCGCTCACGGCCGCCGCATGTAGCGACACATCCGCGCAAAGCCCCGGAGCGGAGCGGCGGCCGGCACAACCGCTCCTCCCGCGCATTCCCGCCACCCGGCGAGCAGCCGCCTGCCCCCCCCCGCAGATAATCCTCTCATTCGTGACAATAGCGTGCAAATCCGTGCATCATACGCTGCCTGTCCTGCTATTTTCGCCGTGTCAGGCTGCAGCTGAGTCCAAGCTCTTCAAGGAGGAACACGGTGAAAGCAGACTCTAAATTTAGTGCTCAGACCCAGTGAAATTAATTTACAATTAATTGCTCAACCAGCACTTGGTTTGGGGGTCTTTAACAGCCACTTTTCCCCCTATCCCATTTGACTTTACTCTTGAGGGAGTGCTATTTGGGCTGGGACTGGCTTGTGGGGATGGAGAAGATACGTGTGTGTGTGTGGGGGGGGGGGGTGCTTGGTTACCTGATTACAGCACAGCTACAGTCATTTCCAGCATCTCCCAGTCAGCCTCATTGCCACAAACAAACGTCAGCTAGTACTCCAGAGCACAGCACGTCCCGAGCATAGGAGCAGGCCCACAGCCATCGCAACAAGGGTGTTGTGACAGAGGCACCCAACTCAAAAAATGCAGCATGTGTTGCTGTAATATCTCCGCTTTGGGGAGATGTTAAAGATCCCTCCCAAAAATGTCACTACAAAACCAAGCCACCTTTTCTGTGGATAGTTTTGACCATTCAGTCGGTGAGAGGCCTCACCTATTACTATTATTATTCTGCTTGGTTTTGCCTAAAGTGACTTTTCCACACTTCTGTACTGCTGGAGAGCATCCTCTTGTAAGATGAGAACAGGCCAGCTCCTGGTATGGATACAGGCAAGAGGTTCAAGCCTTCGTCCTGCAAGGTTAGGCGTGTCTGAAAGAAAGTCAGAAATAAAATACTTAGTCTGAGTTGCTTGCCCAAGAGTGCAGCAGAGTTCTGGTCAAAAGTAATACTATACACACATTGAGAATTAGTGAATAAATTACTGACCAAGTCTTCACATTGCTTTATTGTGGGTTTATTTTTGACTCACAGACTCTTTCTTCATCTGTAGCTATGGACATTAGGCAATACCACATTACTTGATGGAGCACAAATAATATAGTATTATACTCTTGCTTATGTATTAATTAATCACAAACTAAGTTAGTTGCAAACTGATTTCATGTTAATTCACCATTAATGAATGATGATGCATATTTTACCCCATGCAGTTACTATACTTGTTACTATACGGTATCTGTTAATTCTGTAAAGCTCTGTGAACTACTGCAGGAACAAGTAATGAATAACGCCAGTTAAATACTGATCTCCTGTGATAAGCAGAAGACACCAAAAGTCACGCTGGCCAGTCCCCACAACAGTCAGCTGACTGGGACTGATGTGCAGCCCTGCGATTGGCTTGCAGGTGCCTGGCATTTTAGTGCTATGACAATACAATTATCGCCGTGAGGCCTCTGGGATGCCACCACCTGGCATAATTAAGCCCAAAGGACCTTCCTGGCTTCCTGTGTGAACTGGAATCTATTATGCAGTGATGGGGGGGCACCTATTTTGGTAGAGTCCGAGCAGCAAGGGCAGGTAGCAGAGTGCAGTAGCGGCTCACGGTCTGGCCTCAGTGGAGTGGGTGGCACTGAATGGGGGTGACCTGAATATGCCTGATCCAGCCCCCACACTCGTGTTTACGATGCTGCCGCGTAGCATTAAAAAGCAGTTACTGACGCTCACCAGGTATGCACCTCATCTTGCTGGAATGTCCGTTATGGCCGAAAACCCATAGGAAGTACCTCCCTAGGGGCAGTAATGCTGGTTTCTCATGGGTGTGGGGAGCTGGAAGCAGGCAAGATTTTTGCAGGAAATGCTTAGTTTGAGGAGTCCTGCAGCTATCGGCTGTATTTTCAGTGGCTAGCCAGAGCATGCAGTGATTTATTTATTGCCCTTTAGAAAAATCTGCCCCACCCAGTGTGCGGCAGACATTATTTAATTTATATTCAATAATATTAAAAATAACATGTATAAGTTGGCATAACGCATCAAATATAGTTCTCCATCCACCCATCCATCCATAATCTATCCTTTCATCCATCTATCCATCCACCCATCTTAAAACCATTCCATCCAATAAAGGGTTATGGGGCGACTGGAGCCAGCGCCAGGCAGCATGGCGCAGAAGGCTTGGGACACCCCCGGACAAAAGGTGTATTTCTAAGAATCAGCAGCGAGCAGAACACCGGCCATTCTGAAGCCGAGGCCCCGCTGAAAGAGCGCAGATAGCGAGTGCGTCTAAAAACGACGCACTTTAATCATTTAGTCTCAGCGCGCATCTCAGGCAGCGGAAAGAGCAGGTAACGTGCAGCCCAGCCGGTGTCGATTCAGCATGCCAAGGGACAAGCAACATACTGAGAGCAAACTGTGAACCTCGTATTCATCAATCTATACCTTACGTTTCTACTAAGAGCTGGACAGAGAGCTGGCTACATTTTTAAACGATGATACTGCATCCATTTCTATGTAGCTATATTTAACATATTATAATGATTTTATTGAGTGCACTATGAAGTATATATACCGAAAAATGCACAGTTACAGAGAACAAAGAGCCATTTTCTTCATGCGCATTAAAAAGACTTCCCCGAGACATTTCAAACACGTGAATGTACATCTCACGGGACCCGAAATGACTGCCTCAGAGCTCAGCTTTACAGGCTTACATCTATATCTGATCAGTAACTCAAGCCTCATTTGCATTTTTGTAGTGGTTCCCTCCCAGACGTTTTTTTTTTTCCAGATGGACTCAGTTTAAAAACATTATCAGTCTGAACGTAGGAGGATAACATCAATATAAGAGCAACAAGCCGTCCGTCTTTGTAACAGCTATAGGATTCTCATCAGCCCATGGAAGGGCAGAGACACCCCAAGCATGGGCACTTACAAACATATGCACTGTCAGCTCCATACCCTATGGTGAAAATACTATTAATGTGCCACAATTGGTACAAAAATGCTCCTCAAGGTTTATTTCTGTATGTTAAAAGGTACATAGTTAGGTTACACTTGGCAGACCCTTCAGGGTACAGCCCCAGTGACAAGTAATTGTACCCTCAAAGGTACAAATTGCTGCTTTACTTTCTGACAGTGTAGACACAGGCATTGTGGGTCTAAGAATGCTCAAAAAAGGCAGAATCCCAACACCAGCCTGGTGCTGGCATCAGTGCAAAACAGCACAAAAACCACCACAGATAAAGAAAGCATAAAGACAGGGAATGCACCTGTGGAGTTCATAACCTCGAAACATTTCTGGCCCCGAATCGCCAAGGCAGTGTTTTTCTGTAACAGATGTCTCTAATTAAATGTGATACATCTTTGTAGTTCCATTACTTGATCATCCATCTGCCCGTGAAATCAGATTCCTGAACATGTCAAAGTGAAGTAAGAATGTCTGCTTGACTTTGAACTGGTTTGGGGTTTCCATTACGTTACACACACTTCTATTCCCATTTAAGTGTTACGTTACGTGCACATCCATTCCCGGCTTCGTTACTGCCTTTTTCCATAATCCACGTTCTGTTTCATCCCACAGAAAGCCATGAAGGGGGATTATCTGGGGCGACCAGAACATATCTCCCAAACTATCCATCCATTTATCTGTCTTCACTGCTGACTTCACTGAGTTTATTATAAGTGCCTGTTTGTCTTTTTCTAACATGAGAGTCTTTATTAGCCTACACTGGCAACCGTAAATGTAAGAATGTGGCGGCGGGACCCAGGGAATGCGCTTGAAAATCTGCAGCATGGAGACTATCATAACTGCTTCATTACTGTGGTTAGCCAGTTGGCATTCCACTCTAAAAGTGAAGCCATTGAAGGTCCCAGCTGCTGCCTATACTGTATTATTCCCCTCCGCACTGGGTGGGAGCAGAGACACACAAATACACAGAGAGGGGGAGGGAGGGAGAGACATACATACAGACACAGCAAATTACCTCACTGGCATATGACCAGAGGCCAAAGCAGACACTTTGGTCTGACAAAGTTTGGGTCAAAAGGTTTCCGTTTGCTTCGGCGATGAGTTGTAACCCAACTCCAAAAGGGAATGCGTACCAGGATTTGTTTTGGAAAAATAAAGGCCATGCCTCCAGTACAATGCTCAAATTTTGCAGGTGAAGCCACTTTATTAGTGCTCTTGGCAATTACAAGGCTCAGCAGAATGGCCACAGATAACTAGGCCTATTAAAAAAAAACAACAACTGGAGCCATGCTTCGTTGGCGACTCGTTTTTCGGGAGTGCTTTCTGAACTTTAATTTACACTCTCAGTAAGAAACACAAAAGCTGCGTGGAGATGAGGAGGACCAGCCCGAGCGTATTCAGGCGGGCAGCAAAACCCTTTAGGTATATTACCAACTCATAGCCAAAGAAACATATAAAATCATAATAATTGACAAAAGTACGGCTTCCATATGAATTAAAATGTATTCAGTAGACCTATTAAAACTACATAGTATTCCTGTGTCTTTACTGGGCGGCATAAGAGCAATCGGTCCGTTAATTTATGTTCCCCTTTTTGGGTGCAGTAAAGCAACCAGAGTAGATGTGACCTTTGATATCACTGATATTACAATGACTATGAATGAAAACATTTTTCAGCAAAATGCACAAATTACTATGAAATATGAGTAATTCGAACGATAACGTCATGCTCTGTTAATCCATAAACTAAATTCAATTCACATAAGTGAAATGGAGCCAGCCTCGGTATTTATAAGAACAATCCGTCTGTGAACTGTCTATAATACCTTTGATAATATGAATAATGAACAAAACATGCACATCCTGTATACACTGTACAAATATCTGCGAAAATAAAGTTCGTGACTATGTGTTTTTTCACATAAGGATATTAAATATTTGATTTAACTTTTTTCTTTAAACTACATCCAAGTCCGATGATCTTCGGGCGAACTGTAAACGGCGCGTTTGTTACTTAAGACAAAGGAGGGTCTCCAGTTACTGTAGCAGCCTACCTGTTTCCCTCATGTTCGCGCAAGTTTCTTCGGACAAATTCGCTGCAACAATTTTCACTTGGGTTTATTTATTTACTGCTTCTTTGCTTGCTTGTCTGAAAGATTATGCTTTGACATGCATTCGTGTTCAAGGAATTAAAAGCTCTTGCTTATCAGTTCTTTCCTTAAACGAAATAAAATGAACAAAAATAAAAAAAATGAAACGACAATACTCACCAAGCCTAGCGATCAGCTGTACCTTAGCGAAGAGTTCAGCTGAGGGTATACATGCGGCTATCTGGAGTCAAGGAGTTAACTGCAGGGTGATTATGAAAGGAGTGGTGGAAAATGTGACATTTCAGATCCATCATTTCTATTTCTTGCCTTGTCTTGGGTTACTGACGCGGCTCCCGGGTCCCGATGGGTGTTCTTCGGCCGTTCTTGGCCCCCCTCCTTTGCCCCGAACTGGGAGAAAGCGGTCAGGTGCTGCGTCGCGTTCGGGGCAGCCGCCTGTCTGCTCCCCGGAGTTCCCTGCTCCAACCTGATGAGTCACTCCGGCGACTGGAGCAGCTCGTCTAAACACTGCAGAACACAGAGAAAAAAGGGCAGAGAGCAACAGGGGGACAAAAATAGCAGGGGGGGTATTGTGGAGATAATTTCAGCTGCTTGTATCAAAGTAATCTGTTGTCAGTATTGAGCGCCGAATCTTTCCCGTCCTCTGTTAAAGCGCCTTGACTGCCGCAATTATATTATCCTGCAGCTGACCGGGAATAGCTGCCGGAGACGCGCACTCCGCCGCTGACTCTCACCCAGGCATGCACACACGGACACATACTCCTAATGTCTCCGTCCTCCTGCTCTTAGTTTTATCCCTTAAAGGCACAACACCTTTTTCTCTCTCCTAAAGATAAGCCGCGGCACATTCCCCCGTTTTTTCTCCCACGCATTTAGGCAGCGATGACTGCGTTTCGCATCCTCCTTCTGATCGGCAAAGCTTTGTGCTTACCACGGATTACCACCGAGAGACGATGCAGGATTCTGCCCGACGCCGAAGAAACTTCTTTAAACCATTATAAAAAGCGACCCCCGAACACCCAACCTCACTTCTTGAATAACGTTGTTATTCCCACATAAGTCCCACATAATATTCAATGGAAAACGAGTATGGAAATAAATGTTAGTTAATACGGAGTAAGATATTAATAGTTACTGGAGCATTAGAGCTGCAGGAGCGGAGTCAATGAAAGGCAGGCAAATTCCAGTTTGAACTTAAAACCTTTCGGTAGCCTTAGGCAGCCCCCACGGGATTAGTACCTGCTCTTTTAATTCTGCTGTCACTGGACCAAGATCAGCTATAAAACGTCAGTTATTCCTGGAGGATATGTACTTTTTTTGTGATGAGCTGTTTGTTACAACTTTGACACAGTAATAGGGAGGCTGGGGCGTAGACCGCAGTAGTTCGTAAACGCACTGTACAGGCGCAACGGAGTCAATATCAAAACGCCAGGGTGACATAAAAATTGAGACAATGTGAGAACAGTGGCCTTTAAACATCAAAGCGGCTCATGATAAATTTGGCGAAAGTGATACGTAATATAAATATGGTATCAGTGTTTCTGAGCCGTGTCAGAAGAGCAGACATGACTCACTGAACAGTTTGGGTGTGTTGGAAGCAGTGAAATCACATGAGCACACTGCTTTGGCCGTTTCTGAGAGTGTGAGACAGAAAGGTCACTGTCGCTGATTAGTGAGTCTCCCAACACAGCAGCGTGTTTTCACAAGTGACATGCCTCGCGGCACTCCTTACACGTGGCCTATACCCTGCTTTTCATTGTTTTCAAAATACTTTGTTTTAAGCTAACCACCTGGAAGCAGAAAAGACAAAGACATTTTTGCTGTTCAAAAATGAGCACTGCTATGAAATGAGATGTTTGGAATAAAAAGGGGGGGGGGGGGGTTGAATCCCACTTCCTGGTACTTCATTTCCCTCCTGCAATCCAAAAACATGCAGCTCGGCTAGACACCTGATTGAAGCGGCTTTGAACGCTGTGCGCTTGTTGGTGCCATCCGTACTACTTGCAGCATCTCAGAAACGCCCACTTTCTTGGGGTTTCCACAGAGATCACTGATCACTAAAGCATCAGGATTGGTACCCATCTGGCCCTGTCCCATGTGACATCTACCCGTTTAGCCAGCAGGTTTTGCGTGCCAGACCGTTTAGTGTTACCCGAGTGTATTTCCTTGCTCCTCAGGCCACCATGTGGCTTAATGGAATAACTGGTCAGCTGTCTATCCACACTCCCATTTGGTTGTGGGTTCAAGCTGTGCAGCGGCCAGCCTCAACTATTCAATTTATTTTCATATAGTGCCTGTCACAACAGAGTCATCCCAAGGGTCTTTTACATTGGTGTGTTGTGATTCATTTCAACATCTTTAAGAAAGAATAATGTAAAACAGGGAACATGAAAGACGAAGAATTGAAAGTAAGAAAGTCAGATGACGATGGAGGAGAGGAACCAGAACCTCCCAACAAAGGAGAAAAAAAACCTCTTGGGGTCCAAGGTCAACTAGCTGCCCAACCTCCCTGGGCATGCTAACATTACTGAAAAAGAAAGAGTGGGCTTGGTTACTAAAAGCAAGGTGTAAACTGTGATCAATGTCAAAGCCAAAGTCCTTCAATGTCAGTACTCCACACCTGACTGTGTAGGGTGGCAGATTGAAGGCTGCACCTATGATGTTACAGTTCATAAGTTAAACATTTATGATATATTGTGTCATATATATTTCATACATTGTGTCATCATATATTTCCGTTACGGTTCCTTGATTTGTTCCCTGTTTGTATGTTCAGTTTTCCTTGTTTTAGTATCCCTTGCTGTGCTGAACCTTCTGTATCTGTTAATTGACCTCACCTGCTCTTTGTTGAGCCTAGTTTGTAAAAGCCCACACCTGCCCCTTGTTAGCCCTTGTTATCTCTGTGTATATATGTACATGTCCTTGCCTTGTTTCTTCAGTCAGTCATTGTGACTGTTTCCCTGTGTAGCTGTTTGCTTGTTAGTTGTAGTTATTATATCCTGTTAGTTATTGTAGTTTTCCTGTGTTTCTCCCTGGTTTTAGCATGGTTTGTTGTTCCTGGTGTTGCTCCCTGCCATAGTTTCTGCTTTATCAGTTTTATTTTGACCCCTCACAGCCTCTTTGTTTCCTGGTTCTCCCTTTCTGTTTATTTCGTTAATAAAACCCTGTTCGTTGAGAGCTGCTACGTGGACCGTCCCTCCTTCGTCACATCCTGCCGTAACACTAAAGCTTACAGAAAAGCTACAAGTACCAAATATAACTGCTCTTCACAGCAGTGGCATACAGCATGGCTTTTTTCAACACACGACACATCTACCCTGAAACAATAGCAGAGGAGAGAGTTGGGGGAGGGGGGGGGCATCTTAATAATTTAAGTACAAAGGTTTATTTTTCTATGAATGAATGAATCCAAATTAAATGTTTGGGGGTTACTCATGAATATACCCCTACTCTCAAAGCAGTTTTGCAGACTATATGCTTCCAGTACTAACTATATGTGCCTGATAGGTTGGCCACTGTGTGTATATTGGTGTATATTGTGTGAGCCCTGTGACACAAGATGGATGGATGGCTGAAACAGAAGAAGGCTCTCTTCCACTTTATCGGCTAGAGAGTCTGAGAAACAATAGCTAAAGCAGGAGGACTTAGCGTGACATAAAATCCGCTTTCCGGTGTCAGTTTGCCACACCCTTTTTCACCCAGGCCGCTCTGAGGAGACCTGTGCTGCCGCGGTAATGAATGCCCGACTCGACCCCCCCCCCTTATTGTTTGTTTATCCACAGCACCGAGCCCCTGCCCGGCCAATCAGAGCGGGCCGGCTGACTCATGAGGGTGGGTCGTGGCAGCAGCAGCGGAGGCGGCAGCGGCAGGGATGCCAGGCGTGTTGCGGCAGCAGGCAGGAAGGCCACACACTGGGATGGCCCCCCCCCTGCCTGCGGTGACTGGGCACGCGGCATGTGGCCCACGCCCCTCTCCACAACAGCCCCACCCATCTCCCCCAGAGCCACCTCCTCTCCTTATCCCCTTGTTTCCAGCTTGTTCTGGAAAGACTCATCTGTTTTGAGAAAATCAACAAGTTGTCAGTAATATAAGAACTGGAATACATCTTATAATAAAACTTAATTCCTCCCGTTGGTTTATTTATTTATTTATTTTTTTTTTATGCAGGGTTATTGTAATATCAAGTGGCACTGTACTCCTCTCCCCCTGGCACTTATGAGCTGACGTTCATTTCTGGAGGAGCATCCCGTCCCATCAGAGATATGCCAGCTCCGGCAGGGCGGGTGAAGCGCTGTCCCACGCTGAGCCACCGCGGCGCTCTGTCTTACCCACTTATTCATCGCTTATTCATGGGTATCCCGCTCCGTGCCACACGTGGCTCATTTACAACCTTCATTCTGCGCGGCTGTGTGCTGATCCTGCTGCCGGCCGTCACGTCAACGAAGAAATGAATGAACAATGGAAGCGAACGCTCCTCAGAAAAGTGACCTCCTTTAAGGATGTTAAAAGGCCTTTATGAATAATTGTCTTTCTCTTTAGCACAGATCAGGAAATAAGCTTTTCACTTCTCATTAAGCAGACGGTTTGGCATTTTCAAATGAAAATTATTGTTCTCAACACAGAAGCCAAACTGTGCTATTCACTTTCAGTCATGGGAAAAAGGCTAATGTAATCCTTTTGTTTGTAAGATTAGCAGTGCATTGTTATTAACAGGCCACAGTGCCTCCCCAATAGGCAACACCCACGGCTGTCTGCTGTAAATTATACAGTCATGTGTGATTTGGCAATGGCTCACTCTCACTGAAGAGGCTCACTTACGCTCAATAACATGAACCACAAACAGAAGCACGATTTCTTAATATCCTGTGTGTAACCTCAGATAACGCAAGGTTGCGGACTGTCAGAGATCTTCAAATTTATATTTTTTTTTTCTCCCATTAATCTACATTAGCCAATGTGGACTCACCCTTCGGGTGTTATACGTTTGCCCCTTTTTGGTATCGGATCCCGCTTCGGTTTTAAGAGTAGAGGAAACAGGACGTCGTCATGTGACTGCTGGGACTCATGCCTCACAATCTGAGCAGAAACAGCCACAGGAAGAAACATCCCGGTTCTATTAGATTATCCCTTGAAGGCACTTCCTCGTCTCAATTATCGTACATCTCCTGCATCAGCCTATAAAGCAAATTTATATTCATAACCAACGATGACTCCGGTGAATAAAAATGCGTAATAACAACATGGTAAGCAGGGTAACTCGAGAAGACACTGGAATAAATCACTCTGAAAATGAGAACAGGACAGGGAACAAGGTGTTTTTTTTCAGGTCGTTCAGATCCTGCACTTTAACGTCTTTCCAGTTGGCTGGCCTGTGAAGCTGCATTCTCGATGTACCGTTAGTTTACATTATAATGCTAGTGAGTCGTTTCGAGAGGCAGGGGGTGGGGGGGATGTCAGTTATTACCCACCGATAATGCTTTCTAGTTGAACTTGCAACAATTTCCTGTTGGCACACTAACGGAAACGAACCCCCGAAGTTTCACACAGACAATACAACATGGTGAGCTAACAGATATTCGGAATCAGATCGCAGCACCAGACCGGCAGGACAAAGAGCAACAATGTTCATAATGTGATGTAAACGTTATGCTGCTATAAGGACTAATTGACATTGAAGTTCAGTGTAACAGTGCTTGTTTCTAACTCCTGCTGGCTTCTAAATGACCAGCATTCTGCCGGCTGCTCCGTGGGAGTTTAATTGCTTTGAATTTCCATTGCTGAGTTCATTACATTAGCAGCCCAACCCACACACTGCATACCTCTGGCCTGCCGCAATTTGTTATTGTATTTATTAGCCTGTCAGGGCCTGATCTCCGTTTCCAGGCCTGGTCTGAGAAGAGAAGGTCAACAGCAGTAGCACAGGGCTTCATTGTAATCCTCTGTCCATATCAGTAAGAAACTGACAAAGAATGTATTGGATGAAAATAAGGAAATTAGCCATTTGCGTGTCAGATAAGTGCCACATGTAGTTTAGATGTGGAGTCAAAGCATGGACTCCACAGATACATGCCAGATACATAAGCAGCTCTTACGTAGTTTTCATGGAAAGGCATATTAATTAAAAAATTTCTAGATTATATCAAGATTGAAGGTTATGCAGACGGTGGCTATGTCAGCAAGTGTAACTCTGCAGAGAGATAAGCAGCTTTAGTCTTCAGCTCCAGCAGAGCAGAGGATGAACCCCTGGTCAGATGCTGAGCGAAGGCGGCCGGAAGAGCACCAGTGTCACAGGTGAAAGTAGGAGCATGACATACAAGCTCTTTCTTTTGGTGTGATGGGAAGCTTTCGGCAAAATACTATCCAAACCTTGAAATGTGGCTTTGGACTAGCGTGACTATCAAGGTCTGTAGCTATGCGGTGTGCAGTGTGAGTCTGTTGGGTGTGTAGTGTTTGTGTGTGTTGGGTGTGCAGTGTGAGTCTGTTGGGTGTGTAGTGTGTGTGTGTTGGGTGTGCAGTGTGAGTCTGTTGGGTGTGTAGTGTTTGTGTGTGTTGGGTGTGCAGTGTGAGTCTGT
>JAODKL010000034.1:1917261-1947798 GCA_026780765.1 Petrocephalus schoutedeni | reverse complement strand
TGTGTGTGTTGGGTGTGCAGTGTGAGTCTGTTGGGTGTGTAGTGTTTGTGTGTGTTGGGTGTGCAGTGTGAGTCTGTTGGGTGGGCAGAGTGAGTCTAGCTTCATATGTATCTCCAGCTATCTTACGTCCAATATCAGCAACCAGGTAATTACTGCAAGCAGTTTTTGAAGGTTATAAAATATTTCTTTGAAATTCATTGCAAGGGATGCAATTTACCTTGAAGAAAGGTCAGTGAAGCTCTCAAATATATACATACATACAACTGTTATTATAATGAAAATACAGTATGATATTTGTAGATGGGCTGTTGTAGATGAATGAGAATTGGGTATTTAATTGCACTATTGGGTGAAGCCTGGGTGGAGCCCTGTGCACACTTCAGCACCCTCCAACATCACAAAGCTGTTCTGTGTCAGGAATCACACAGGGCGCTATTAATTCTAGGGGTGCACCATGCGAGACAAAGTGACATTGGCTTGCTAAGTCAGTGCCCCCTCAGAAGATGGCGCCCCCTGTAGGCAGCTGCTTACATCACCTTATGAGTTGACTGACCCAGTGTTTCTACAATGCTGCAACATTAAGAGCAGACATATTAGAACTATATTCCGATCAGAACCAGATCAAATACAAGAGACATTGACATGCTCTTGACAGCTCGTTTCTAGCATTTGTGTGGACAGGATTTAAAAAAAAAAAAAAAACGGAAAAGGATAAACACCGTTTTTTTAAATACCCATGTACGTGTCGTCAAGGCCAAAGAAGAAGCATTAAAAACCCACAGCTTGCTCTAAAGTGTTAAGCGTTAGCATTAGCATGTTCCCATTCTCCAGAGGCACAATGCTGGGGGGAGGAGGATGACTTACTGGATGGCTCTGCTGAATGCATTAATGACACTTAATGGGGGGGCTGGCTCCAGCGGTCCCAGCTCCCCATTATCTCTGCCTGGGCATCACGGCCGCCATGGGCCTTCCTATTGCTCTGACCTTTCGGAGCTCGTCTGCTCACTGCGATGGCAGCTGAGCTGCCTCATCGAGTCCCACATCGCATCAGTCATAACCGTCATTATGATTCGGACTCCCGTCTGCAGGCCCTGTTAAGCATCTATTCTCCGCTCGGCCCTCACTGCTCTCCCGCCCCAATCCTCTCGGTTGTTTTCCAGCTTTACACGGAGGCTACACTGGAAGCAAAACCCCAAATTCAAGCTTCAAAGTCATGCTGGGTGCTCCTGTAATATACACAGCTTTGATGAAGCCAGGAGTCCCGCACCATTAAGATGACGTTAGATCGTTTTACCATTTCGCTGTGTTCCACGGCCTAACGTTTTGCATCTGTCTTTACATACTGCATGAGGCATGAGCATACAGTCATTATAATTACCAATGCCATTTCTACACGGGTGCGGAAAGGAAAAATAAAAACTTGCTCATTAAGACATAACAAAAGGGACAGTAGACATTCCTCAATATTATGCTTACAGTCTGGCATTTTGATCTCATTAAAGACAATGCAATACCACATACATCTTTGCTGAAGTATTAATACTGTAAAGTGCGCTCTTTCGGCGAGATCACAACATTTTGCCAGAACATGCCTGTTTTGCATTTAGCCTCATGGCCTCTGCATCGCCCGTCCGGCTCTCGACTTTTACTCTCCCCCACTAACCTTGCACCTTGCATGAATCACTGGACTTGACACCAGCATGGAATTTCTCCTGAATGCCAATGAAACAAACGCATAACGATCAGGAGGCTGGGTGGCAAGGCACGGCTCCTACAACCGGCACCATCCCGCGCATTCAGAGCTTGAATGCTGTCCTGCATACACCTGGCTAGGAATTGAGTAAACTGCCATTTGTGTCTGGCAGAGGGCTTTGAGACCCCACAACCTGGGGGTCCCATATGAGGAAGCATGAGCCTTTTGCCTTGTGCCACCTGGATATTTCACCTCTGCATCTTTTGTTATCAGACTTACAGTAAAACATTCCAAAACTATACATTTAATTTGATTTTGGAACAATTTTTGGTGTTGCAGTGATCCATAGCTGTCATAACAGGTTGCTCTGGAACAATTATGAACAATTACCCACACCTAAAATTCCAGTTTAACTTTGTTTAGTTTCTTCTCACGGAGAAAATTACACATAATGGAAATAATGAACGGTGAAGCCCTTCAAGTATTGAAGTCCTGTAAGTGTAATTCTAGGGTATAATCTAGTCATTCATTTCCAAACTGCTGGAACACTTTCCCAAAAGCAAGGCATTTTTTTTCTCTCTTGTTTTAAATCTGAAAAAAGAAAGAATTAGTCCCCACTGGTTCTGTAATAGCAGATTAAATAGATAAATACAAAAAAGGTATGTTTTCTTTTGTAATAAACAGGTAATCTATTCAAACATATAAATGATAATCCAAAATTTACCAAACTAGACAATCTTTTTGTAAACATCAGACTTTGGCAATGACAAAGAAACCCTGCTTGTATAGAAATTGATTTTATGGTCTTCCATCTATTTCAGGTTTGCTGTCAATTATTTCTTTGTGTGTACAGAGATTATTTTTTTCTGATAGAAGATGGGAGACATTTAGCAGAACTGCAACTGGTAAAATAAAACTCATATTTTATATAGCTCATCTCAGTACATTATCACTTACGAAATTTTTTCAAAGACTGTTGACAAAGGTATAGTGCTGCATTGCTCCCTTTATAACTTTATATGTTAAATAAATTACAGGCTTATGGTTCTGGCTCCATCCAGCTTCTGACAAATCAGTAATTAAACAACATGATTAAAACCTTCTCAGCACTATCTACGCAAATGTTCTGCTTTAGCCCTCAAAAAAGACAAAAATCTCTCTGCAAAAAAAAATGCATCCAGAATACGTGCTTATTGTAGACTCCAAAGACATAGCGCCCCCTGTCTGTCTTGCATATGTAAAAAAAAAAAAGAAAAGAAAAAACTGAAGAAAAGAATGTTCATCCATGCATCCATTTTCCAACCATTTATCATGGACAGAAATGTGAGTAAATTTGGAGCCTATTTCAGGCAACACAGGCCAATGCCAGCCTGGCATATACACAATATGTTGTCCAAAGAGATCAGTTCATACAAATGAGCAGCATTATTATAAATTCCCACAAAATGTAGACTCCCGGTGACCATATAGATCAGTGTTTCCTAACCAGGTCCTCGGGGGACCACAGATCCATGAGAACTGGATTGGGAAACACTTATATAGATGGATTTTCTCCAACCCGTCCTGTCTCCTGTCTGGGTTCTCACACTACCGACAGCATGGGCGTCAAGCCTTACTGCTGGTCTTCTTCATCCCATATACCAGTGTATCCCAATCCGGTCCTCGGGGACCTGCAGACAGTCCATGTTTTTGCTCTGCCCTAGCTCTCTACCGAGGGAGCAAAAATGGGGACTGTCCGGAAGGATGTACAAATACAGTCACCCAAGACTTTCATTCGAAGCAGCTTAAAGCAGATGGATCACAATTTATGACTGCACCCTGGGATTCAAACCCACAACCTTTACATTAGCAGCACAGTGCTCTACTGGCAGAGCAAACAAATTGAATACTAAGAATTGCAAGCTATTTCCGTAGGTTTATAATTATGTCCAACATACCCATCTGATAAACAACGCCATCATAAGAAATACAAGCATTACATTTGCTGACACAAAAATGAATTATGTTATCCAAAATGTCATTGTGAAATAAAATCTAGCCTGTATGAAATGGATTTGTATAGACATATTCATGTCTGAAACAAATCGCCATTATAATTATCTAAGGCAACTCAGCTGATGAAATACGGAGAAAGGTTAGTGCCAAAATAAGTGAATTAGCATTTAAGAACGCTGGAATTGCATTATGAACTGCTTTTAAGTTGTGTTACTTTACATTTGTATCCCCCTGCAGTCTGAAGACATGCAGTTAGTGAATCTGCATTGCTAAATTGCCCATAGAGTGTGCCTTTTGATAGACCGGCATGGTTATCTTACCTGGGGCACTATCCCCACCCATAACGATTCTCTACTCAACAAGATAACATTTCAATTTTAGTGAGTGATTCTATAGTAATGTATTTTTTTTATTAAAATGCAAACATACAGTTTCATTCGGCTGCTAGCTGCATACTATAGTAAGCACACAGATTCTGCTCTCAAATCCAGATATAAAAATATTTACATCTAAGGAGGCATCTGCAGAGATTAAAAAAAAATTAATTGAGTCGTGGCCAACTCTGAAAGAGCCTCCCATGAAATAGGTGGAATGGTACCATGCTCTCTACTAAATCCTGGGATTTCAGGATTGCTGTTTTCAAAGCCCCTGGTTGTGGTCTTTAGACGCATATTAAATATCCTTTCATTTGTTGGAAAGGTTATTTAACATTTAACAAGCTTGAGGAGCAGAATTTAGCATCTACTGAATAAACCCACATATATAGAAACATTTGCCTACATTTAGCATGGTCTTAGCAATACAACTGCATAGTATCAGTACTGTAGCATACAATTATAAATAACAATAATAATCATTAAGCGCTCTCACACTGAAGATCCAGAACCTGGTCCCGGTTTAAAAATCCCTGGGCCATCTGGACCTGGAATGTTTGTAGCTCCTGACACTTTCTTCTGTTGCTGTCACACCAGACAACAGGAACTGGGACCTTTATGCTAAATAAGTGTGGGACACACGCATATAATTTCATAAGAAACTAAACTGCCACGTAGCTATTTGTTACGTTATTAACCTGTCTCAAAAGCAAATAATTCCACCAATGAATTAGTCAGTGCCACCAAAATGAAAACTACAATCGGCATCGGTTTAAGCACAAGAGATATATTGTCAGCATGGAAGCTCGCTCCTTTAGGATGAAAGAACATAACCCAAGTCAGCCAGCCGTGGCGCTGTACTTCGCAAACTTCGACAGCTCATGGGCGTCCAATAAGCTCCTGAAGGACCCATACCACGATCGGATCATTTTGGAGGTCCACTTGCAACAATTTTTCGCACTAAAAAGTTAAATACTATTTTTAAATACCATTATTCACTACAACGCGCATTTTCGCAAACATAAAATGAAGCTAGCATAGAGGGATGGCTCACATATATGCCAGTTTCCCCTTTAATTAACTTAGGTGTCTATCGCGAATGCCGGAGGGTCCTAGCTGCAGTCGCGCTGTGTCAGAGTGTGCGTGAGGTTCCGCTGGCGATTTGTGGGCTCTGTCAAGCCGGCGTTTCACTCAGCATTTAAATATCCGTAGCGATCGGGCTCTGAGAACGCTTACAAACATGTTCGAAGAAGCTAGCGAGGTGTTTGAGAACATGTTCAAGTCGTCTTTTCCGCTGACATTTATTGTGTTTTTGCCGGCGGTGCTCATTCTCGTCTCCCCGCTGCCAGCCGAGGCGGCGCACGAATTCACAGTGTACCGCATGCAGCAGTACGACTTGCAGGGGCAGCCGTATGGTAAACGAATGCTTTATGCTGATAAATACAGGAGATCTGTATGCAGTTTGCCTGAATACGTAGCTGGGAGGATGGTCACGCAGTATAAGTCCTCTGGGAAGGGGGTGCTTTCTAGCAAGTAGGGACCTGTCTGTGCCGTCGCAGAGCACTTTGCTGTGATCTCGGCTAGCTGTCGCACCCCGATAATTATTTGATTAAAATTCTCATTTCCCAAATCGTTTGCTGGCACCGAAGGTAGGATTATACGCGTGGCTGTTCGTGCGGGGTAATGGTCCCGCCTGCTTGCGCTGCGAGGCCTATGTGCCCAGCGCCGAGTGAGCTGTCAGTGCCGAGCCAGCAGTCTGTCCCATTCGTGCCTCTATTATAATGTGACCTTGTGCTTCCCAGGTTTAACCAAAATCGGTTTCTTTTTAGGGCCAGTTTGAGGGGGGTGTTTAATAACGGGTGGCGCTGATATTGCAGGCACCCGGAATGCCATATTAAACACGGAGGCCCGCACGGTGGAAGCCGAGGTGCTGAGTCGCCGCTGTGTTATCATGCGGCTGCTGGACTTCTCCTATGAAAGGTACCAGAAAGCGCTGCGCCAGTCCGCCGGGGCCGTGGTGATCATTCTGCCTCACAACGTGTCCACGCTGCCGCAGGACATAGTACAGGTAACCGGTAACTAATCATTGCTGGAAGCTGCTGGGATCTCTTCATTTCCCAACTGCCTTTGCTGTCTAGTATGACTGCATGAAACCGCGTGATGCCGGCTCCAGTAAGAAGTCGCTGATCCTTATTTTTCTGGAATATTTGTTTCCAAAAGTGTGGCATAATTGTAATATGCTGTTTGGTGTTCAGAGGGGCTTCCAACTGCTTCTGCCTGTATGTACAGTTGTTTCTGCTGAAGACTCTAAATATTTACATCCCAAACATAGCGCACTGGTCCCTCACGTTCGCTGTGAAAGAAACCAGTTTCTCTTATAGTAAAATGTTTTATTTCTCTGATAGATGTAGTGCATGATGTTCAATAATATTGTGCTGCACCCTGATACTTTTTTTGTACTAGTCTTCTCAGTTCTTGTTTTCCTTTTTCGTCTTGTCTGTCTGCACATTTTCCAGCAGTTCATGGAGATGGAGCCGGAGCTGCTGGCCACCGAGACCATCGTTCCCGTGTACTTTGCTTTGGAGGATGATGAGCTGCTCTCCATATATGAGCAAACCCTCATGTCCTCGTCCTCTCAGGGCTCTGCGTCTGCGGCAGAGGGTACGTGGAGATGTCTGTGGGCGACAGGCCAGCGCATCGTGATTGGTGTAGATGGACGGCAGTAATCCGTTTAGTTTGTATAGGTGTAATGTCTCGCAGTAGATGACATTGTAGTATTTACGGGGTTCGGCGGGGCTGAAATGCATGCTGGGTATTAAAGGGGATGCCCCTTCCCCTTTATGGTCTCCCTGATGGCTTCAAGTGATGACTGATAAGAGGGCAATAATGCATTTACAGGTCAAATGTATTTATAATAATAAAATACTTTGAATATTTATTTTCTGGGGCGAAAGTGCAAGTACGAGTCCAGACCACAGTCACAGAGTACTCACCTGGTTGGCTGAAACAAAATCTTGGTCTGGACTTTTACTCTCTGGACTGGGAGTGGCCACCTCTGTGTTTCTAAGTGCTTTGCCAGCACCCCATACGGGCTGTCCCCAGCCGTGTGCCGCCTGTGCTGGACTCCAGGCCCCCTCCAATTTCCCTGTCCTGGCGAATGTGTATATATACTCCCCTGAGAAGCCAGCCCCGTGTCTCGGATGTGACGGTGTCGTCTGTTCCCTTTCTGCCAGTGCTGCTGCACACAGCGACGGCCAACGGCTTCCAGATGGTGACGAGTGGAGCTCAGAGCAAGGCCATGAGTGACTGGGCCATCACCAGCCTGGAGGTCAGAAATGGTGAAGCCAGGGGCGGGGAGGCGGGAGTGCAGTGTGGAATTGGGGCTTGGTGCTTAGCTGGTCCCTGAGATCCCTGTACATCACGGGTCTCAAACCCCAGTCCTGGGGGGCCGGAGCCCTGCACATTTTTGGGTTTACCCTCGTTTGACACACCTGATTCAACTCCTCGCTGCTCCTTCTGCTAATTAGCACACAGCTCCTCAGCTCAATCGTTTGTGGTGGAACAGGGAAAGAACTAAACTACACAGGGCACCGGCCCTCCCGGACTGGAGTTTGACACCCGTGCTGTACATGTAAGCAGGGTCTTCATTCATGGAAATACATAAGTTTAGCAGGGTTGCTGTGGGTCTTGGTGCTATACACCGGACTCCCACTGAAGCTCTGAGTGCTCTCTCTAATGCCTCTGCATGACTTAGTCAGTCCGGAATAGATAAGTGCTGGACATTTCACTGAGCTGCGTTTCTGCATTCTCGAGCCAGCCAGAATGGTCTGAGTGTTTTTACTGTACTTCAAACCACCTTTAATTTCTTAAGTGCAACTCATGAGTAAATGGAGCAGTTGGCCTCTGCCAGGGGGAATGGAGGAATGGAATGGCACAGAGCTGTGACCACTTTTAATTACATTCTTCATTTCTAAGATTTGTAATCTGACATAATTTGGGCAAAGAGGTCCTGCTGGTAACGTCTGGCTGTCTTTGTTTCTGTCTGTCTGCCTCTCTGTCTGTGGGTCTCCCTCCTCATCCAATCAGGGAAGACTAGCAGGGGTAGGGGGAGAAGACCTGCCAACCATTGTCCTGGTGGCTCACTATGATTCCTTTGGTGTGGCACCGGTGAGTCCCACCACCCCACCCCCCCCCCCCCCCCACCCACCTCCTCACGTCAACAGGAATGAAATGATTAGCACTGTTGTCTTATTTGCGGCTCATTAAATTGGTTGTATGCACGGTACTGTCTAACTGCTATCTGTGGACATGTTGCAATGGTGTTTGTATGAGCCAAGTACCACATAATGGCCTGCAGAAAATTTTCTTGCTTAGCCAGATAACTTGTCGGATTTAAGGTAGTCTGGGCTAAATGTAGGTGAACAATAAGAGGATAAAGGCCATTTAAACTAGGGTACCTTAAATCTGTCAAGTTGTCTGGCTAAGTAAGAAATCCTGCCTTCTGAAACGGGCCCCTGGTGCCATGCAGTAAGCTGTGGGTTCTCCCCTTCCCCAGTGGCTCTCGTATGGCGCCGACTCCAATGGTAGTGGCGTGTCTGTGCTCCTGGAGCTGGCCCGCCTCTTCTCCCGGCTCTACACCTACAAGAGGACACATGCGGGGTGGGCGTCCGTGCCGGCCTGGCGCCCGGTCCGCCCTAAGGCCGGTTCCATGGGTGTGAGAGTGCGAGGGAGGCCTTGTCTCTGACTGGACTTGGGGATTTAGCCTGTAGGTGTTCCTTTGCTTAGTGTGGCCTGTTTGTTTGCAGGTACAACTTGCTGTTCTTTGTGTCTGGAGGAGGAAAGTTCAATTATCAGGGAACGAAGCGATGGCTGGAGGAGAACCTGGATCATACTGGTGCGGCTTTGAGAGTCTCTCGGGATGTTTCTCAATCCTCTTTTGGCTTTCTGTCATTTGCTAAATTAAGTAACCAAAAAAGGAGTCTGTATTCTATGTTCAGTGTCCTGAGGGAACCTTTGCATGTTAAGTGAATGAGAACTTTTGCAGGCAATGAAAGTCCATCAGCTGTGGGTTCAGCTGAAGTCTGTACTAAAAATGACTTGTTCCTTAGGTTGCGTCTCAATCTGTAACACACCCCAGATCTCACTCAGTGGCCTTTCACTGAACGTTTAACCCCTTCTGTCTTCCGGCAGAATCCAGTCTTCTCCAAGACAATGTGGCGTTTGTGCTCTGTCTGGACACCCTGGGCAGCGGGGACAACCTGTACCTTCACGTGTCCAAGCCTCCGAAAGAGGGCAGCCCCCAGCACGCCCTGCTGAGGGAGCTGGAGACGGTAATGGGATCAGCCACGCTAATGGTCTATGTGTCTTACAAGCAGGTTCTCTGTGTTTCTTGTGTACCACAAAAAACAAACTTAGCAAATATTTTGAGACTTGACAGTTCTGCGGTACGTTCTAGCGTGTGTCTTCCAGTGGTTCTTCTGTGAGATGGGATGTATTCTGGGGTACGTGCCTGGAATCTTCAGCATTACTGTAAACCTATGATTCTTGCTTCCCCGCCTTAGGTGACCTCCAGTCAGTACCCAGAGGTCAGGTTCTCCATGGTCCACAAGAAGATCAACCTGGCAGACGACACGCTGGCCTGGGAGCACGAGCGCTTTGGCATCCGCCGGCTGCCCGCCTTCACGCTGTCGCACCTGGAGAGCCATCGCAGCACGCTCAGGAGCAGCATCATGGACACGCGGTCAGGCTCGCCTCTCACGCCGGGCCGGCCGCTGCCGCCTTCGCCCAGCTGCGCTCTCCCCAGGTGCTTATGGCCCTTCTCCGCAGGCCTCAGGTGGATCTGAAGAAGCTGAGCCGTAACGCTAAGGTCATCTCGGAGGCGCTCGCCAGAGTGATCTACAACCTGACGGAGAAGGTAGGCGGTGTTCAGCGAGCTGCTCCGCTAGGAGAGTAGGCAGCCTGACCTCCAGGGGTGGAGGAAGAGCAGATTGGGGAGCCTCTGGGTGTAGGAACTGCTGGGTGCTCTTGTGGTATTTTGGCCTTTTGTGTACAGATGGGTGACTGATCTCCATTTTACTCTGCAGGGCGCTCCAGCAGACCTGCAGATCTTCACTGAGCAAATGGTGAGAACCTTCTCCCTCATGAGTTGGGCCTCTTTGCCGACGTCCACACTTCTGACCATATATGAGGGAGAATTGGTGGCACAATGGAGCTTCTCTCTCTCTCTCTCTCTCTCTCTCTGCCTCTGACTCTTTCTCTGTCTGTCTCTCTCTCTCCTGAATGCGTGTGACGTTCATTGACCTTTGGGGCTTCCACTCAGCAGGTGCAAGAAGAGCACCTGTCCTCTGTGGTGGACTGGCTGACGTCGCAGCCGCGCGCCGCCCAGCTGGTGGATAAGGACAGCAGCGTGGTGAACACCCTGGAGTACCAGCTTGGACGGTACCTGAAGGACGTGAAGAAGCACACGGTCAAAGCCGACAAGAGGTGACCTCATCTGTCGGCCTGAGCGTACTGGACCGGGGGCACCCCTGACAAAATTTCACATTGGGCCCAATTTTATATATAATTGTGTCTATTCAAGGGCCCTTCTCAAGTGCAAGTGGCCCCCTGAATCTGCCAGGGTATCCATGCCCCTCCAGGGCCCTAAGCTGGGCTAATTGCTGGAAGCCAAGATCGATCAGGACTAATTACATAATTATATGTTAACTTTATAATCTTATTTATCAATGTATCTTTGCAGCATGTAGACCATATCCTCCGGTGAGTGGGCTCGGGTGTTCTTAGCCCTGCTCTGTTATACTGTATAGACTATGACTTGTTGGTCATCAGCAGCTCTGTGACATGCTCCCTGCACATGTGACTCATTCGAGCGGCCCCATCGCTCGTGAGGGTGACGTGGGAGATCTGGAGCGTTGCAGGTTCCAAAGGACACCTCCTTTGTGCTTTTGGGCCGAAACGTGTCAAAATGGTGCTTAGTGAGGAGCAGTAGAAGAGACTCGCGAAGTGTTTATGCATAAAAGTAATTCTGACGTGTAGGCGTTTGCCTTTACGCTACAGCTCACCTGAAGCAACTGAATTTTAATAACACCAGAAATCTCTTGTGGCTGTCCTGTGGTGGCCCAGTAGGTGGCGCAGTGGGCTCACACCTCCAGGGTTACCCGTCGCTGAACTTTTCTTTCCGTTTTGATTTTTCAGGGACCCAGAATTTGTCTTCTATGACCAGCTCAAGCAAACGATGAACGCGTACAAGTAAGGGAGGTTCCTCTCAGCCGAGACACGGATCTGCGGGATTACGTGGCCTGACTGAAAGCCTCACGCCTTCTTCTGTCCTCAGGGTCAAGCCAGCCGTCTTTGATCTGCTCCTTGCATTTTGCATAGCGGCCTACCTGGGTGTGATGTACCTGGCCATCCAGGTAAAACAAAAAAAAAATCTGTCATGTTCATGTGCCTCTGTCAGGGCTACCCAACCCAGCTCCAGGAGATCTGCCCCCCTGCAGAGCTTCAGTGCAGCCCTAATTTATCACACCTGATGGAGATGATCACCCCCTTCTATGGCATCTCAGTATTAGAGCCTGCTACGTTGCAGCTGAGTTGGCTGTAATTCTGTGATGCTACTGTTGGGCCTGTCTATCTGTATTGGGTGTGTTAAATTGTTAAATTAGGGCCGTACCTAAGCTCTGGGGGTGGTAGGCTGTCCGTCCTGCTTTGTGATATGATAAGGGTTTAGCCACCCCCCCCCCAACTCATCCGTGTCCCACGTTTTCCCACAGCACTTTGGTGTGCTGTACGGCGTCATGCGCAGAGTCATCCAGCCCAAGACCAAGCAGCACTGATGGCACAGAGAGCCCTTGCCTCGCCGCCCCCCCAGAGAGGCATCAGCGCAGAGCCCCTCCGGAAGGGACGTCCACTCCTGAGGCTGAGAATTGTTGATTGTTTTTTTTTTATTATTTTTTTTTATTATTTTGTTACGGTTCCTTTGATACATCTTGCCAACTTTGTCATCCGGAGCTCCGACAGGCAGCCCAACCTTGGGTCTCCCTCCGCTACCGAGCAGCAGCAGCAGCCGTCCGTTTTGGTCCCTAACTCTCTCTCCTCAGAGGCCTCACCCCACCTCACTTCTGGACACAGGCAACATACAGCAACACTTCCATTTTCGGCAGCTACCGTGGGCTTAATGACAAGCTGGTGGGAACGCAGGGGTGTCGCTGGCCCAGGCAGTGTTGTCTTCTATGGATTTTGGGAGTTCCAAGTATTTTTGGAGGGGAAAATGGTAGCGATGCAAGTTTTTGCATTACCTGCATGAACTGTGCTACTTGAAAACCAGTGTTTATTTTCCCCATTTGAGGTGTACAAATATTTTTAGACTCCCGTAGAAGAACTTGGTCCTTAATGCTGACACATTTACATCACGTACATGGCAAGAACATGCATTAATGTGTGCATCAGTCCTACTTGTCCGTGCGCTTATCACCGTAAGTCCTTACTGTGTTGCACCTCTATAGAAGATGCCTTTGTGAGGGTGTTTAAAAGTTGCCTGGTTCCTTGGGTCATTGGTGTCCACCTCACTGAGCAGTCCTTCACCATGTTAACGTCAAGTACTTCCATGGGAAACTTGGATTCTGTATTTAAATGGCAGATGCCATATTTGACAATATGTACCAGGTACTGATTTGCAGATACTTGCTAGCCATATTTGCCATTTTTCACAAAAATTCCTCATTTTCAGGACCTCAAATGCTTAACTGTTCGGATAATCCATATGTGGCATGGTGCTCGTTTGTCTTTCACGATGGACAAAGCTGGTTTGGTCATGTTCATACAGAGCATTACAAGAGCCATATTCTCCATAAATGTGAAGTACCACTATCCCAGCCTTACTGCATCTGACCACAGGAAGTTCTGTGACGTACAAGTCAGTTTATTGGCACGAAGATTGCATTACTGTGCACTGAACCAACCTTGATCTGTTCCTTTTACCTTCACGTCTGGATGGTATCACACCTGATTTGTGATGCGTGATTCTCAAAAAAAAAATAAATGTTTGAAAGACTTGATTTCTGGTTTTCACGTTTTATTTATAGGAAAAGCTGGGCACCCCAATAACACTGGTCCAGTGGATACTTTTTAATGGTCCTTTGTCATTAAAAAGAGGCCAGTTTCACCAAAATGGTCAAAACTGACATGAAACATTTGTTAGGCTTCATCAACAAGTGAGCCAAAAGCATAACAACCTGAAACACCCACACACTTTCATTAAAAAAAATAAATTTGAATTTTTCCTTTTAAAAAAGGAAAAGTACAAATCCAGGGGGGGGGTCTTTCCTTACCCACTACACTGCAGTCTTTAAAACTGCTTGCAGAGCGGGTTGGCACATTTACTATACATCAGAAAACGTTACAATTAGTGATGGACAAAATGACACATTAACCATTTGCTGTATTTTCTGACACCACTAGATGGTGCTCTTTTCAAAAAAGGGCAGAAACGATGCCTCAAATCAAACCCAGAAAACCATCAAGTAAGGTCAGAAAATACAGCAAATGGTTCATGAAGTGTTGTTTTGTCCACCACTAGTTACAGTTCCTCTTCAAATGTGACTGCTGCAGGGCCCGGCCCAATCACGGCCCCACATCTCCACCCCAGATCTGGACAGGAAGGCGTGCTAATAAGTGTATGATGCTCATATGCATGTGTGCCATTTGTGCAGTGGCCCTGAAGCCGAAAATAACACAAAGGTGGAAAAAAGACAAAAAATACAAAAGCAAAAGCATGTTTTCTTACATTTTCCCATTTTCTCAGTGTGAAGTGTTTTGCACTTCAGGGCCACTGTATGTTACTGAGGAGCTTGATTGTATCAAAGCTAGTCTAATTTGTACGGCTCATACTGAGTAATGAGCCGCCAGACCTACAGCCAGCGACCTGGCAAGGGGCACACTGAGGATCTTGTATTAAAAATGAGAAATTAGCAAAAATGCAGATTTTCAGAACACAGTGGCAAGACATCTTCCAAAACATTTCAGAACCATGTGATTCTTACTTCAAAAATTCCAGGCTTATCATAAAAAAAAAAAAACTTAACAAAAATGCAATTACTTAAATTTTTTAAATAAGATAGTAATTTTAGCTGTTAGTTACCAGCTTCCTTCCCTTTAATGTTTCCACACATAAGTTAAATAAATTTTCCACGTGAGAAATTCGGAATTTATCCCTCATTTGATACTTTTAAACATTACAAAGACTAAGAATCCATAGTTACAAACACTCTCTTATACAGCCAATTCCAAGGGTCGGTGACAAAAAGTGCTTCACCACAGAAATGAAAATGACAGTTTTACACATGGAAAAAGACCCAGTTGTTTCAAATAACCGTGAGTGCTGTAAATGCCATTCTATCCACGTGATATTGTGCAACAGTCAGCCCTGGTTCCATAGTGTGCCTGACTTAGAAGTATAGATGTAACCACTAAACACACCCTGCTTTAAACTCAACTGCTACTGCTGTTGTGTACAAGTTACCAAAAGTCAAAGGTAAATCTGAAATAACGCTCACAGTGCTATTACATTAAATAAAAAAATAAAAAAAAATTGGTTGAATGCTATTTTTGGTTACTCATTTCTTCTAGACCAATTGGCACTGATCTTGGCCTGTTGCCATCAGCTGGGGGGGAAAGGAGTAGCCTGTATTTACAGCATCTTCCAGCAGGTGGCGCTCAGGAGGTCACTATGTTTGCTTCTCCTTCACAGTCCCATTCTTCGCTTGTTTCCTAGAAGGAACAAAAAAAAAAAAAAAACACATTGGAGCTTATAAGGAAGATCATAGTCAAAACCATAAAAATATACAAGCCCATGATTGCAGTTCAAGGTCACCTGATAATAAATCTCAATCATCAGTTAAGCTCTCAGCAGGAACCTGGCTGTAACACTAAAGGGCTTGTTATGAATCATAGTAAAGAGTTACTAACATGTAGTTTCAGCAAGGCGCCGGTCTCTCGCTTACCCTTTCCGCGCAGTGCTGTGCTGCTCTGTCTCACCGCCATGGCCTTTCGGCCGGGACGGCTCGCTTTCATCGCCCTCGTACTCCCGCACATCGCTGACCCCCGCCATCCTCAGCACCCGTACAGATAACTGCACTATGTACTGGAGGCAGAGTAAGAGATTTGTCAGCGGGGGGCACAGACTCACACACTGAGACTCCTGCAGGTGCTGGCTGGTAGGGACTGCCCCGGCTTTCTGCATGCCGCCTCCTAGGAAGCCCCAGGAGGATGCTGTTATTTGGCCAGATGAGCAGCAGTGGGGAAACACGGAAGCTGGGTATTGGAAGCTGGGAGGCTGCACATTTCAACCACATTAAATAATGCAACACAACATCGCTACCCTTTTATATTTACGGGTCGCCCTGAGTTTCAGTTCTATAAGCGTCTGTAGAGATATTCATGGTAACAGCTCAGAGCAGTGTACAAGCCAGCAAGTCTAGGGCCGATTCCGGCAAACTGTGTCACAGACTAGCCCTCCGCGGCTGGAATCGTGGACCCCTGGCTCAGGGTCAGCCAGGCTATGGTCAGACAGGGTTGCCATACTTCTAGTTTTTGGTGGTAGACAAATCCTAGAGATGAAACGGTATGAAAATTTAATCATGATTACAGTGACCAAAATCATCACGCTTAGCACTATTGTGGCATAGTTACCATGTGTGGAAAATGTTTAGAAAGTATTGAATTATTTCACCATTTTACCGAATTTCACCATGATGTACCATGAAACCGGTAACCGTTTCATCCCCAGTGGGAAGCCACCATCCTGGTACTTACCAGAAACCAGTAGATGTTCATCAGCAGGAGTGCCAGCAGCAGTGAGTTGAAGAAGATGTAGAATGGGATATTGGGGACAGATGCCACGCTGGCTATGCAGGATGCATACAGCACTTTGAGCGGAAACCAGTAAAGTCGAAACCAAAACCTGCACAAGGAGCAGAAAAGAAAGCACAGGTGAGCTTGTGTGCTTCACTGGAAAGGGACATCTCTCCTGCCCCCAGGAACCAAGCAGCAGCTGGCCCGCTAGCGACTGCCACGCCAGACCCACCAGGTGGCGCCAAAGCTGATGAAGCCCACAGTGGACAGCACGTCATTGAGCAAGTGGAAAGTGCCACCCCTGGTCTTCAAGTAGACGTTGAGCTTGGTGAACTCCAACTGGATGTCGTTGATGTCATGGAGGAACAGGACCAAAACTCCAATGTTGTGGTACCTGATATGGGCAAAAGCAAGTTAGCTGAACGGACTTGCTCTATTACCACTGACCGTCTACCACAGGGGTGTCAAACTCAGTCAAGGGCCAAATTCAAAACCACCAACGACTTTGCAGGCCAACCAAGGCTTATTTAGTTAATAATAGTAACCCAAAACTTATGTGGTCTATACTTTATGAAATTAATGTGAACTTAAACTTAAACAGTAAAAATTGAACAATGATTTACAAAAACCCCTCTGAAGACACTGCAAGTTAGTTACAACATGCAAATAAGCATCTCTTAGGTTTTGTTATTCAGACACATCGACAGGCATATTGCCTTTGGTGCACATCCATTCCAAAAACGCGTTTGTGGTTTTAATAATAAATAATTTCAAAATAAATTCAGTCTTTCTTGCTGTAGAGAAATTGCACCGAAGCGTGAATCCAAAACAGATTTTTATACTGAACCATGAATTTTGTCGTGAAGATCTGTGCTGCAGGCCAGATGCGAGCCTGACATGTGATCACCCTGATCATTTCAGTCATGTCTTCTTAAAATCATAAAAGGCAAATGAAGCCAACACTGAAATAAACAGCAGACCTGTGTGTCCTATTTAGCTTAACCCCATTTAATGGGCTGCCAAGACAGGAGAGTCACCTGAAAGCGTAGGAGAAGCTGATTAGGGCCAGTGTGATGACATGGTGCACGAGCATGACGACGGAGTCCTTCCTCCAGGCGTCCATGAAGAACGTGCCGTATATGGAGTGAGCATAGAAGCTGCCCTGGATCAGGTAGGCGATGGCGATGTCAGTGGGCACCACCATGCCACTCTTCCAGCCTGAGTGGGGGCACACAGGGAGCATTTAGCAGGTCAAAGACGTCCGATAAACCCATCTGTCAATAGTACTGAGGACAAGAACTGCTTTGAGATGCACCACCCAAAACGCCTTCCCCGTCATCTGGTGGCTTTGTGAGCCCCTCCACTTTCCCTGTTCCAGGCCGCCTCGTTTGGGAACAGTACCCAGGTGTGTAAAAAGCCCTTCTTACCATAAAATACGGAGGGGGGGTCATGGAAGAAGGAATACTGGGTGAAGAAGAGCAGATATGTGCTGTATGACCAAGACATGCAGTAGAAGATCAGCTTCCATACGCTCTCTGGCATCTTCTCGGCATCTTTGGGCAGGAGGCAACACCACTCAGCCATAGGCTGCAAGACACAGCAGGCAGGTGCCCAATCAGCTAGATCAGGGTTCAAAATAACAACAAATAGCTTATATAGCTAGTCATATTACACAAGTCAGTGTTTTCCAATCCGGTCCTCAGAGAGCTGCAAACTGTCCATGTTTTCTTTTTTTTTCCATGACTATTATCAAATTTAACTGTGATTACCGTGAAACCAGGGAACACAGACATGGGTAAAGCTTTCAGACAGAAACCACTAAGCTCAACATGGCATGACATTAAGGGATATGTGCAATATTGTTACTTGCAAAGAAGTGAGACAAACAGCTATTGGTGATGCCATCGCAGTACAAATATAGAAACTGACTGTGTAGTCAGAGCCAAGCAGAGGCCTTTTGATAAAGAGCAGTACGGCTTCAAAAACCTGTGGTGGAACCCAAGCCATGCAGGATGCAAACGACCCCCCCCAATGCTGTAAAATGAGAAACCCTACAGCGGCCTTCTCTCTCTCAACACAGCTGTCTGTCTAAACCTCAAAAATATGTGCCGAGCCTGGGGCTATCTGCCGGGGGACGTGGAGCATTTTGCGGTCAGACGGGGACACGGAGGGGGGTCTGCTAAACATGCCTGGATGTGCTCAGACCCCCCCCCCCCCCCCCCCCACCAGGTCTCTGCAGAAGCACCGGGAGGCCTGGCGGATCTCGGAGAGACACACAGAGCTCGTGTCTCTGCATCAATGCAATCAGCTGAGGAGCCTGGGAAATGCGTCGCCCTGAGCAACAGGAAAGGGAACCTCTCCCTCAGACGAGACTTTTCTCGTCTGCATGTTTGCCGCTTCAAAGAGGCCCTGGTCGCATTTCCACTAAAGCAGACCGCAAGAAGCCATGTGATCGCACGACATCATCAGGCACAACACAATGTGAGCTGGGGGCGGGGTCGGCTGGGAGAGCACACAATATGGCTGCCAAATTAAAATTTAACAACCGCAGCTTACACCAAACACAACATTTCCAGCACCACTGAGAGCTGTCGATGTTCAAAATTTCCCTTTCAAATTTTCATTTTTTTATCTTACTGAGCAGAAAAGATATAGATGAGAGGCCTAGAGCCTAAGGTACAGGGTGGTGGGGGGGGGGGGTGCCCCAGGTAACTAAACCAGACAAAATACAAGAGTTCTGGCATAATTAGTTTTGATTGCATTTACAGACTGTTATAAAATTGAGATTCCCCTTGCATAGGCCGAAAAAAAATGGTCCTCAAAACATCAAAATAAGAGGTTTTTAAAATTACACTGTGGGGGGCACAATGTAAAATATACATGACTCCGACTCAACCGCCCCGCAACACACACACACACTCTACAAGCAATTTAAAAACACCAGCTCACCTAACTGGATGTGTTTGGGCTGCAGAAGCGACCAAGTGACAACAAAGGTGTGACTGTCAAACTCCTCCAGCCCTGGAGGCGAGAGACAACACTGCTTCCCATTCAACAGCTATGCCACCCACAACAGCAGCATAAAACAAAGACAATAATACTAAAAACAAAATAAGCTGAGGCACTTGCCTCTGATGTTTCAGGTTACTAAAATGTGAACTCTGCGCCTCAGACACAAAGGCACCAAACTCCCCCTTCAGGGCTCCCAACTTTTTGGCGTGGTATTGTGGTAGAGGGCTGTCAGGCAGTCACGTGACAATAAGGAAGTGACTGCCTTTAGGCAGCTTTGGGCCTGCATGCCTGTCAGGTGCCCAGGGATCTGCCTGCCGCCCGCCAAGTCTGGGGGACCCACGGCAAACGTGAGATTTGCATGAAGCAAATCAGTTGCTGCTGATGTTCCACAGGGAGGCCCGTTCTGATCAGGACTGTACAGGGAAAAAAAAAAAAAAAGTAATCTCCTGGATCCCAAGGCCTAACGTGCCATCATTAATAATTTCACAAACATTCTGCTCAGCTTATTCACCGCCAATGAAAGGAGCAGAAGGAACCCCCACCCACCCGACATCCGGCAATCCTCTTTGCTACGGAAGGACACGCATAGTTCAGCTGCGACATGTGCTATTTTCATTTGATCATGTACTGATGCCCTCATGAACAAGGACCCAAAATTGGTTTTTAATGCCGACGGACAACACAAAAAGAAGAAAAGAGCAGGAGAGAAGGTGGGGTATTCAGCTCGGCGAAACGCGCAGAGGGTACTCCAGTTCACAGCCCCACTTCATCTGAAGGAAAGCCTTCACGACGAATGGCCGGTTGCCATAGTAACAGATTGAGGATAATAGGCCAAGTGACAACAATGTAATAAAGACACTCGGCTCTCAGTAAGCAGCTGCACCCTGGCTGCATCCCCTTCATGCTCCTGGGGCCTTCTCTCACTCCCTTCCTCTCTGGGGTCCCGCACCATCTTTCTAAAGCCTGTTACCCAAGACGGCTGAGCGATAAAACGGCCGCCCTCGCAGCTGTCAGCAGACAGATGGCAGCAGAGGGACAATAGCGCCCTCCGGCAGGCAGGAGCGCGGGGCACCACAGCCCACTTTGTTCTCCGCGCCGCCCAGCTGGCTTCCAAGGGGACCTGCCACCCAACCGGCTGCCTCTCCGAAGCTCAGCCAATGGGCTCGCTTCTATTGACATAGCACATATAAACACAGCCAAAGTGCTATACATCAAAATAATACGATACAAAAACATAGATCATAAAAGCACAGACTTTGGACAATATTACACAACAACAAAATAATAAATAATAATAATAATAATATTATTATTAACAACATCAACATCAATATAATAATTATAATAATTACAATAATGTGCACGGTCTCCAACAGCACACCTTAAACGGGGAACAGATAAATGAGAAGGGACCTTGAGACTCAGCTCAGCTTAGGCGGATGTCAGGGTAGATAGCAGAGTAAAGTGAGCCTGTGGCCAAGCCGGGGCTGGACAGACAGCAGCTTTCACACCATGGGCCCTGGGATGCTCTCAGGAGACACCAGCCACAAGAGCCTCCTGTAACCCCCAGCTCTATAAAGGCCAGGCCAGCGGAGCTTAGCACTCAGAAGCGGCTCACATTCTCGGGACTCTCTGAGCACCATCCGGCCAGCGACCTCAGCAACAAGGGTTTAATTCCCAGATTGGGTTTTCGTAGGACTGGCTCGCCAGTAAGTACAACAAAAGTGTTTACATTTCAGTTACATAACACCACTACTCCTTGTTTCAGAATAACATGATTCTATAAAAAGAGGGGCATTTGGGAATAGCATGAATAGAATATTATGGGGTTATCCTTGCATAGCACCTCCGCTGTCCTCCAGATAAAGAATAACTCACTTTCTTTGGCCAAACACCAAGATATATAAAAAGCCCATTATAAATAATTTCTGGTCCTTGATAGACAACATTTGTATTAACATAACTTACACTATTTTTTTTTACACCATTTACTATTGGCTAACATACTGCATGTACCAAAAATCAGGTGAGGATATACTTTCCAGCTTATGCTACTGTAGGGGAAGGCGGCGAGTGCTGCTTCTTTAGTGTTGCTTTTCCACTGGCACCAAGAACCGAGTCATAGCCGAGCCGTACCTGACGGTTTCCATTATAAAAGCATACGAGCCGTACCTGAGCCGTAACCGAGCTGTACCGCAAACTGGCGGTTTTCCATTATAAAAGCATACGAGCCGTACCTGAGCCGTAACCGAGATGTACCACGAACTGGCGGGTTTCCATTATAAAAGCATACGAGCCGTAACCGAGCTGTACCACGACCTGGCGGGTTTCCATAATAAAGCATGCGAGCCGTACCTGAGCCGTAACCGAGATGTACCGCGACCTGGCGGGTTTCCATTATAAAGTATGCGAGCCGTACCTGAGCCGTAACCGAGATGTACCGCGAACTGGCGGGTTTCCATTATAAAGCATGCGAGCCGTACCTGAGCCGTAACCGAGCCGTAATCGAGATGTACCGCGAACTGGCGGGTTTCCATTATAAAGTATGCGAGCCGTACCTGAGCCGTAACCGAGCTGTACCGCGAACTGGCGGTTTTCCATTGTAAAGCATCCCAGCCGTAACCCGCGCTGACATGGCCCTGCTTACTAGCAGAGCCAAAAGCGAGACCAAGCTCAGCTTATGGCATCACCACTATCTGATTGGTTGAAATGCATGGAAATACTGGTGCTCCGTCTCAAATTTGCATGAATTATTTGAAGGAAAAAAGGGCATATTCTGTATATTATTCATCATTAGTAGTATCGCACATAGCAATGTATCAATGCATTGCGACAACTCAGAACTTGAAAATATCCAACCTTCTACTATAAACCAAGTATATAAATCTATATACTCTATAAAGTATTATAGAGCAGCTAAACAGAATGGATCCAAAATGCAAATTTGTACAAGCCAATGCCAATTCTGCTAACATAAGACGGCGATTCTCATAGGCGTACTAAGTGGAAATTAGCACAGAGTAATTTGTGATCGACACCGTGAGAACAGTAAATAAGCATTATCGATTTTCTGTCACTGTCGCGCTTCAAACCCAGCAACGTCTTTACTGAGCCGACTTTTCTGCAGTGGAAAACCAAAGCTAGCTGGAACCGGGCTGGAACCCGTCTCTCTATGCTATACGTCTTGGATACGGCTTGTTTCTGCTATGCCAGTATGAATGAAGAACAGAAAGGACGCAAAGATAGCTACTCATGAATAATGCAGTGCTTAGAGAGATGTGAATACAGTTATTAATTAGTTCACAAACCCACTTAATAAAACTCTATGATTCTCTGTCTCATAGGCCACAACCATGTTTATAAAAAAATTCACAGAGATTCAAGCAGCGGGGGCATAAAAAACAGAACCGGAGGAGGGGGCAGAAAGTAATAGTTAAAGTAAGACGAAAAGTCTAAAGTTCAAGTCTCATTAAGTGGCCAGCTTCAGTACCTTTGACCAGATCCCAGTCTGAATTGCTACACTACAGTGCAAACAGGTCATAACAATAATAAAAAGTGACGCGGCCCTGATTCACTCGCCATACATTACCGGCAAAAACGGGCAAAAGAGCAGCAGCCCTCTACTCTAAATCAGCGGTTTTCTCATGTGTACAGACACACAAAACTGAAAAGTCAGACCCGTGCGATAAGCATTTCGCTATTCCCCCTTCCTCCTCAAACCCAGCGCCGATAAGCCAAGATAAGTCTTCGATTCGATCACAGGTTAATAAGCTCATTTGGGTCAAAGGTGAACATTGTGACGCCTGGTCACAGTAACCGGGGAGAAGTGCTGAACAGCGGAAAGAGAGGCAGTTTGCGGAAACGTGGGGTCCACGCGTCTCCCTGCCACGCTGCCGCAATCGGCCTGCCATTTTGCTGACAGGAACAGTTGCACAATCTGTATATGGTGGAGTACATTTCATATAAATAAGAGAGTAACTGTGCTTTTCATGCAGTCATTACAATCATGTTTGCCAAGCAGAGAGATATACAAAATAACTGATTCCAAAGATAACAGAGAAGCCTTCAGATTCTCGTCCTAAAAGCAGAAGGGAGCCCACACGCGTGACACACATCCTGCCATGACTAGAGGAGAGCAAAGCTTCACAGGCATGCTCTCATCACACCACATGCACAGGACATTCCTAATGGACACCAGACTCCATCACGGTCAGCCAATGTAAAAGGGATTCATTAGCATGCTATCAACTGTAGCTAAGGGCAGTGCCCTGGTCTGAGGGGAAGTGGAGAGATCGCCTCGATAGCTCCACACTTCTCATATACTGTGAGATGTGCTGTGAAGACATAAAAAAATACAACTAGTGTTACTCTGAGGAGCGGTCGCGTCTGCGTAGGTTTCGTCTTGCATCCATTTAGCTGATGACAAGATGAATAAATAAATGTAACTATTTGCCAAAGGGCACGTATCCTATCCAGGTAACCGGAACTGATGTCAAATCCCTGCCGGCTGATCAAAATCCAGGTCAGTGACAGTTAAGCCTTCACTGGCCTTGACCTCTGGCTGATCACGTGGTACTTTCTTCGACAATGACAGAATGGTGAACTAGTGAGCATTTCACAGTCATTAGATGAGCGCCAGCCATTGATTGGGGAGAGTTATATAACCGACACAGACCGAAAACAGTGCGCCGGTGGCCCTGGGTGTTTCTTGCAGATCTGAATCCTCCTTTGCTCTTGAGAGAGTCGGATTTATGCAACACTTATGTAAAGCAGGCGTTTACGGGAGCAGCCGGGGAGCGAGTGGCTTAAGGGAAGAGTGCAGATCAAAGAGAAGGGGCAGCAGTCATACCGCTCAGCAGTGAACCAAACTTTCAGCTGTACAGATGTAGGCAGTGTGTCAGGGCGTAATGAAGGCGCCCCGAACAGCAAACGCATAATACCATGCAGCATAATGCACGTGCCCCGAGCCGAAGCTCTGCGAGACAACTGGAAATAGAATTAAAATAAATGTCAATGAGCTGTTCATCCGCTACACAGAGAATTCCTCAGAGAGACTCCTCCCCTCACAAAAGACTCCAGCTCAGACTGAAACAAGCAGAACTGCTGTGGTAATGCAGCCTTAACTGGGCACCGGCCTCACACAGAATCGGGCCCCCACTATATATGTATATACACACACACGCTATATAGTCTGTGACAAAAACAGTTAAGCACCCACACGGAGTGGTGGAAATGAAATGAATCTGGACGTGCTGAAAGGCCGTGTGACTGTATCACAATGATTATAGTATCAGATCAGACGGACAACAGAGTTGGCAGTATGGGCCCACTGCTGGTCCCATGTCAGTAGGGGTGGGCCCCCCCCCCCCCCCCCGCCCCGCCACCGGGCCTGGATACATGCGGCGGATTGGCTCGGGGTCCGAGTTGACGTCCAAGCTGGTCTAAGATAACTGGGGAAAGATCAGGGGACCTGGCTGGCCACGGCGGGGCCTCAGCATGACGCAGGCATAGACACATGCGCATTGTGCTGACTCGCAGTTCGGCTGATGCCCGTCGGTGCGGGATGACACGGGGTTCTGTAGTGAGTCCGATACCTGCGCCTGGGTGTCATGGCGTTCTGTAATGCTCGGCGCACAACACAGCAATCCGCCCTTGATGTGGGCCATCTTAAGCAACTGGAACCTTCACAAGGTGTGCGGGTGCCCTGACGTGCCTATTGGTTTCCTCCTGTTACTTCGGTTTCCTCCCACAGTCCAAAAACATGCTGAGGCTAACTGGTGTACATGTGTGAGAATCTGGTGTGTGAGTGTGCCCTGCGATGGGCTGGCCCCCCATCCTGGGTTGTTCCCCGCCTCGTGCCCATAGCTTCCGGGACAGGCTCCAGACCTATTTATACACATTTAATGTGAAAGGAATAGAGCTACTGCCTTAAGTTGTGTGTTGTGGAGAAAATCTGCATCCCAGTTTTAATGGAGACTGCCTACAAAACTGTGGACTGTGCTGGCCATGTATACACACGCCACTCTGAGGATATCAAACCTCAATAACTTTCATCTGACTGTCCATCTTTTCCGGGTAAATTTCCACACCCACTAATACATTTTGCTGTCAGGCAGTTTTGCTTGTTTGGTAAAAAGCATCCCACTCACTTGTGTCCCTCCCATGCTTCTGAAATACACAGACATGCATCATTTCCAGAAGCTTTTAACCTGACTGCAATATAGTGGCTTACAACTAATGCAACAAAGGCTTTAGAGCCATCAACATCCACGGATATCCATTTACACAGGATCCTTTTTCCAATGTACACCATGCAGCATTCAAGGCCGTCTTGTCTGCATCTAACTGGCAGCAGAGTGCCCAGCTCGGTCGCATTTCAGGTCCATCAGCCAGTGAGACCCAAATCAAGCCATTGCCCTCCGGCTGCTACAATTTAGGACACAAACACAAGCATAATAAACTACTGGACTTAGACATATCTATCCTCCCCGTCTTCCAGCTGAACTCCACGGCACTGTAAAAGAATGAGTCACTCACCCTAAAAGTGGCACGGCTCCCATGCATTGCCCACCATAAGGCATTAGTGTACAGATCTGTGGTAGTTTAGGTGCAATTGATTAATTTGTTCTTTTTATATAATGAAAGGAAACAAGCTTGGCTTCCATGCATAAACTGACAAAATTAGAAGTAAAGCGTTAATAAGGGAGACAGTAGCTTCGTGGTCAATAAATAAACGATCAGTGTCACAGCACCGGCCCGCCGACTCAGCCGTGATACCGGATTACCCTGGATTTCCCTGGTAAAATTATAAAAGCACGGGGAGAAGATATAGGTCTGCTGTTATGGCAAATATCACTTCTACCTACATGGATGTTAAGTAATAGTGTTCGCGCCCAATGTTACTACTTAACAAGCACTTCTAGCGAATGAAAACATGAAGCGAATACAATGTAACAAGAACGGTCGCCGTGGTTCGGCTTCAGCACATTTACGGGCAGTTCACAGCGACTTCGTCGCGACTTGGCAAACTTTTGAAATGACTTAACTCCGGGTAAACGGGCCCCGGCTGGGGTACCTTAAAAAGGCACCGGGTGAGCTGGTGCCGGATGGCGGTCCACACCACGGCGCACATGGCGAAGAGCGCGATCTCTGTCCAGGTCACATGGGCGTGTTCCAGCAGGGTCCGTTTGGAGAGCTCCACGCCGCAGTCGCCGCAGTCCTTCAGCACGCCCAGCATAGCGGCGTAGCCCCGGCTGATCAGCTCCGGAAAGCCGGGCGGCGCTCCGGGCGCCCCGATACCCGAACCCTCCATCGTGCCGCCGCTTCAAAGGGATCCAAATAGAAAACGCCGCTTTTGGAGAAAAATCCGTATTTGAGAACGAATCGACCGACTTACGGCTTACACACGCGTACGCCTGGGCGTTGTAAAAAAAACACAAGATAGTTGCGAATTAACGAACCCAAAAGCTGCTTAGTGCAGCCTAATTCTTTGTTTCTAAATTAATACACACGTCCATCGCACCGGCACTGGGGCTATTGTAAGGAAACAGAAAGATCGGAAAATAAGTAATATTTACAATTCAGGGCCCGAACAAATTAACAAACAACATAAAGAATATGGCTTAAAAGCGCGCGATCGGCTCATAATCCTTACATTGGAAATAAGTCCGAATGAACTTCAGAGCATTTTCGCTCCCGATCTCAGTGCAGCGGCTCTATTCCCGCACAGCCACCAGCTGCTTTTGCGCTCGTCTGGTCACAAACCGGAGTCGGCTGACGGAGAAATATGCCGTATTTTTAAGGCCTGCCCCCGAAAAAAGCGATAGCGGTTCGCTGGGGGGGGAGAGCGAGCGACCGGGGCGCAGCCGCTACTTTCTGCGCCTAAATTACAGCTCCGTCTCTATTTATCCGACTCCGCGTCGATGACTTCTTTACGACGGTTACGAGGAATGAGTCAAAATCCCAAATAGTCTAGACAATTGTTTCGCACTTTATGATAAATAATATCAATTTCCTTAGCTTCCTCTGCGGCGCCGGCCAGCGACTCTCCCGGCGAGCGGCTTTTGACAAGTGGCAGAAATTGCGTCCAGCTTGAATCAATGGAAAGTCCCGTTTGTGAATCGACACTTTTTGATGGTCCTGTCGCGGCTTGTTATGAGAGTCTCTTACTTCCGATAAGCAGTGCACCCCCCCCCCAAAAAAAGCAACGAGTGGCGTGACGTAATTATAACCCACTATACAGTTCTTCTGGGATGGTAAAAAGTGCCAGTTTAAAGCGACAGTATGACCGTCTCAGTTTCTTAGTATGAAAAACTCCGATCTGTTCTTTTTCCGGCATGCAACCTGGTTGAGACTGATTTTAATATTTAAATACGATATTTGACTTCTCAGTATTGTGGGAGTATAGTCTGTGTTGGGGTGGGGGGGGGCGTTGTTAACAAACGCAAAGCATCCCCCTACGGAAATTTCCTATACCAACTTAATCAACTTTACAAAAGGATGCAAGACAATGTAATCAGGCTTGCATAATCTCTTCCATCATTACATTACTGTAGAACTGTAAAAGAATAGTCATGGCCAAAAGTTTTGTGAATGGCACAAATATTGGTTTTCACAAAGTTTGCTGCTTCAGTGTTTTTAGATCCTTTTGTCAGATGTTTCCATGGTGTACTGAAGTATAACTATAAGCATTTCATAAGTTCCAAAGGCTTTTATTGGCAATTACATCAAGTTTATGCAAAGAGCCAACATTTGCAGTGTTGGCCCCTCTTTTTCAAGACCTCTGCAATTCGCCCTGGTATGCTGTCAGTCAACTTCTGGGCCAAATCCTGACTGAAAGCAACCCATTCTTGTATAATCAATCCTTGGATTGTGGGGTTTTGTTTGTCTACCGGCAATTGAACCTCTCTCCTTGAAGCTTTTGATGATCCGATAAATGGTTTATTTAGGTGCAATTCATCTGATCACTCTTCATGACATTCTGGAGTATATGCAAATTGCCATCATAAAAAACTGAAGCGGCAGCTTTGTGAAAACCAACATCTGTGTCATTCTCACCTGTGCCATTCTCGGAACTTCTGCCCAAAAGTGTACACAACCAGCCATGTCAGGAATACTCATTGTGGTGACAATTATATTTCTTGCATTAAACCAGTAGTTGGATATCATATATGTTTGTGCAATCTGCTATGAAGAAGCTAGCTCAGTCTACAGCATGGGTACCTCACAGCTCTAGGCTTGCAGCCTTGAATCTTGCTTCTGATGAGTGGATATAAATGTCGGTTTTACAGCAATTTTTGGCTCATATACATGGCCGGGGGGGGGGGGGCGGGTCGTCTGTCTCTGGGGACCCTTGTGTAGGAGACATCAGGTTGGAACTGGTTCCATTTCTGGGTCACAAGCATAATCTTGTCGAAGTGTGAAGTTATTAGTGCTGACTCTGTCATGCCAACCAAACAATAATCTGGCAATATTTTCATTGTACAAGATGCAACATTTCAGTAGGTTGTGGGTTACAGTGTCTGTTTTATGCAGGGGCATAGCTAGAAATTCTGGGGCCCCTGACATAATGTCACCTTAGTCCCCAGCTGGGGTCCCCCTGGTAGATTTGGCTAGGTGTGAGGGGCCCTATAAAGTGCCGGGCCCCTGACTTTTGTCAGGGTCTCCATGCCCCCTTGACACTCCAATTATATTTCCGTAAAGATAAGCACTTGCATTAAAATAATCAATTTTATTGAATTTCGGCAGTATTATAGTGCCTGCTTCTTGAATAGGAACAATGCGTACCTGTCTCACAACCACCTTTTCTAAGCCCAGTATACAGTCAGTCCTGCTACATGGCGTGATATCCAGGGGTGCCATAAGTGGGAGGGGGGAGTAGGATGATTCCAAGGGCCCTGACTAATAGGGGCCCTAAAATTATTCAGACATAATTAGATTGGTCTGGATTGAGGTCCAAATGTAACAATGATGAAATTTCTTACATATGATGATGTAACCCCAACCCACTGGAAAAGTGAATAATTAAGGTATATTGTTGGCTATCTGGAATGAAACAGAAAATCAGATACTACTTGTTTTAAATAATTTACACAAGGATAGCACCTGTATTAAAACATAAGACATCTGAATTTGTGCAATAAACACAATTAACTTCAAAACAACAAAATATTCTTTGTAAATATTTAACTTTAGCGTCTTGAAGTGAATGTGTTGTGAGTACAGAGTAAATAAATTACGGTACTGTCCTATTATAAGTACATCACGTTTTTTAAGAATACTTTATATAATATTTTGAATGAATTTTAGAATTTAGAATTTTAATTTTTCATCATAAGTCAAGAACAATTCACGTGTAAGGTATGCAGTATGTTTTTCAATCCGGGCAATTAGTCGTTGGCGCCATCTATTGCTTAACGAAGGAATCGTGCTGATGGAACTGCTCTGTACCCATGAAGCACGTCAGTACGTGTATCTGAGGGAGAGAAAAATCTCGGTCGTCTTTGTTTAGACTTAATACATCAATACAGAATGCGTGGGCTGAACACAAGGACAACTTCAGAGAAAGAAACGTGCAGTTTTTAAAACTAATATTCCTAGGGCGCGGTCCTTGGGTGCGAAAGCAGGACTGTAATCAATGTTACCATCTACAACACGATTTAAATGGAACAGGCTACCGGTCAGTCACCCTACCTACCAACCCCATACATACTGCTTTTTAAAGTCTTAATGTCTTGACATTGCATTTCTATTATTGCAGTAATAAACATCATAAACATGTTGTTTCAAAAAACAATTTAGTTCCCTAGTCAAGTACGAAAATAAATACGTTAGCAGCATGAAATATAGGCAACACACATATAGGTCTACTATAAGAACAGACATATAAGTAGAAAGTATGAAAATTAATGTTGTGATCTCTGCCAATACATCCCTCTTGACTGCCTGTATTAGATGCATTTTTTACGGCGATTCTCTAAGCATAATCTCTTCCTGGCTGTTGCACGGGCCGCAAACACAAGGAAATGGTCCCAGCTCACCCATCCCTTCAGAATAATGGACCTGCTTTAGTTTCCTTCCTGTGCTGACTATTTGATGTTTTCACACCGCCGACATCATCCAGGAAGTTTGCTCATTGATGTATAACACTAACTGTACCCCCTTGTTTACTACTACAGTCCAAATAAACTCACTGGTAGAGTAACAATGAGTTTATTAGGACGGCTTTGCTAAACTTGTACGTGCTATTAGATTCACATTCATCAGTCCTTTTCCAGTAACAGGTATAGTGCTCAATTATAGCATAACAGTGCAAGGGATAGCCACCAGATTGTTGTCTGTATGTTCAGACACTGCAGTACACCAAATCACCTGGCAAGAAAGCCACGCAGACTGCAGGGGTCGAACACGAAACCTGTATCTCTGGTGCTATGAGGGACCTAGTGAGTCATCTGCCACTCTGTTGCCATGACATCAGCTGGATGGACTAGACACTAGACAAGCAAGGATTGGACACTAGACAGGGGTACGATACCAGTCCATTATACACTCACCTAAAGGATTATTAGGAACACCTGTTCAATTTCTCATTAATGCAATTATCTAATCAACCAATCA
>JAODKL010000034.1:1903621-1917161 GCA_026780765.1 Petrocephalus schoutedeni | reverse complement strand
TTTTATGTAAAGCACTTTGAATTGCCTTTGTGTATGAAATGTGCTATATAAATAAACTTGCCTTGCCTTGCCTTGATATTTAACGATAATATTTATTTGTTAATAGCAGGAATGAAGGCAGCCATGCAGCTTGGTGGGATTTTGCATGTAGAGTACGTGCATGCCTTCCGAAAGAGTCTCCCAGAAAGAATTTAGTAACGTCAATGACGGTCTGAAAGTGCTAAATTTAGAGCCCAGCAAGAGCAGACCCAGCAAGGGCAGGGCAGAATGAATCCTGGTGCTCTTTCTTGCTAATACGTATGTCTTATTTGGGAATGGTATATTTAGATGAATTATATTCTTAAGCTAATATGAATTAAATAAGGTGAGAAGTATGTGTGCCATAACAGTAATGAGGGTGAGTGTGTGTATACATGTGTGTGTGTACACGCTGTTTCCTGTGGCTCTACTATTTGGGCCTCCCTGTTTAAATCCCCCTCTGCTTAGAGAAATGCTTTCATAACATTTAAGATTGGTTTCTAGGTTACAAAACAAATAAGCTATTGGGAGTTTATGATTTATTATTATACTATGATTCATTGTATTATTTATATTATATATGATTTATATGATTTGTTATATTACTTTTAGGTGCTCCATTTCTTTGCAGTCGCACATTAATTGCACATGTACATGTAATATGTAATACCAAGGAAGGGGTGCCAGTCTGTGAAAGGGCACACACTCACACGCAATCACACACTATCAGGGCTGAATTTAGGAGGGGGGGGGGCACCGGAGAAAGCCCAAAGCACACAGACCCCATATACGCAGAACAAGGCCCAAAGAGGAATGAGATGCTTAGAGGTTTGCAGCAATAATGCTGCAGACTGAGCCGCCATCACGCTATGAAAACATCACATGAAAAAGGACTCTGAAGTAATTAAATTGCAATTACAAATACAGCTACAAAGGTGAGTCGTTGAATGCCACTGAGCAGGATGTGGCATCTTTAATAGTGGGAGGCAGTCAGGGGCTCAGTGGGCGCCTGCGATCAACATGGCTTCTTCAAGGCCCGGCCTCGGCAGAGCAGTCACGTGCCCGTGGGCCCTTGAGCAAGGCTTTTTAACCTCCAGCTCTAGGGGCGTCACATGTTGGCTGGCCCAGCGCTGTGACCCCCAAGCTATGTAGAGCAAGATGGGGGCAGGCAAAGAGAAGAATCCCAGTGTACCTGTACTCGTACTTGTGCAAATGTCAAATAAAGGATTTATCAAATGAAAGAGGCTCCAAAGAGGCCAAATAGTTGGTGCCCGAACTCTGGGTGCGTCAGTGGTAAAAATACGCAAAGCTATTTAACGCATCAGGGGGAACTGATTCAAAAATCATGACAGCATGTGCCAAAAACACATCAGGAACAGTGGTCACAAGTCAAAGCCCACTGACAGGCACAGTTTATTGCCACCAGGGTATGGCATCAATAACCAGATACTGTTGGAATTACGACAGTGTATTCCTCGACTTTCCTGCAACTGGATAGGTTTGTGTTTGACGAAAGTTCCGCTCATAATGTGGAGGATGTATAATAGTTTGGACAGCCGTTTAGTGGAAGTCATGAAGGTTTCCATGGGCTCCCTAAACAATAGATCTGGAGTATGCTATGAGAAGTAGACCTCCACCTCAAATAGCTGGACACTTTTATCCAGGGCTGGTTAATTCTTTAGGTGACATAGGCAGCCGCCTAGGGCACCAGCTTCTAAGCGCGTGCTGACTTGCAGGTCGATTTCACTTGCACCTGGTACCAGCAACATTTCAGGGGGAGTGGTGGTGTTTCCCTGGCCTAGCTGCCATATAGGCTTGGATCGACCTTGCCTTTCATGCCTCTTGCTACACACAGTCCAGCATTCCAAGGTCCAGAGCTGTTCTGAAGGCAAAACATGGCCCCCTTCCTTTTTGAAAATATTTTTAGGCGTTTCCATTATTTTATCCACCTCTGTGTCTAGAAATGCTATAGTGAGATGTAATTTTGTTACTAAATAATTATTCTTCCATGCCATCTTTATTAGACCTGTATAACTACTTAGTAGCAGATTTAGTACACGTATTTCTAGTAATGTGTCTAGTAATTGTATACATATTTCTATAGTATGCATATTTCTATAATTCCTCTATTTAATTGTCCATTTATTTTTTAAATTCTATAGAGGCAAATTCTTAAAATTGCTTTTTAAACTGGTACAATTACATGTGCACTGCATGTTTAAATTTTGTTTAAGGAAAAAATTTAACAAATTTATGTATGTGTGTATTTTTCGTGGGATATTTTGGTTATGGGTCGGTTATCAGGGGAAGTAACTAAACACGAAGTTTTCCCTTTAAAGGTATGTTTGCGCAGAGCCACTTGCATATTAAGTCCTCCATAGCTGTAAATTGTGGCAGATTAAATGTGGATTACAAAATGATATCTTGGGAAGGAAGAGTCCGGCCCTAATAGTCGGAATTCTTGTGAACTGTTCCGTTCGTCACATGGAAATGTATAACAATGTGCTATTCATAAAACATCTGTTTATAATACGCAGATGAATGAATTGAGTGTTTCTATCATTACCACGTGTTTGATAATTGCACATATACATCTACACAGACGCAGTTGTGTATTTATAATAAATTACTTTTTCGATTACTTCCTTGAGCATTTTGAAATCGTGTATTTCAGATCTGGCTTGTTATTGCTCTTATTATACATCCACAGGCCAGGTTTTTTTTCCCTTCCCCCTTTTCTGACTTCCTACTTATTGTTTACCTAATGTTATTTCCTTTAAGAAACTCTCAGCCTTGGACTCGGTCCTCTCTGAGGATAATTACTGGAAACCGAATGCGGGCGCAGCAGGGGCTGTTGCAACGGGCCGAGCGCACGAAGCGATTGGATGCGAGGATGAAGAGCGCGCCTCCTATTGGCGGAATCAAAGGTCCGTCGAAGGGGAGAGGGTCACGCCCCCTTAAGTTTGAAACTTTTAGCGAGGAGGAGTCCGGTTACCAGTGCCTGTAAGCGATCCAGAGCGGCGAGCGGGCGAGAGGGAGAGTGAGCGGCGTCGGCAGGCGGAGAGACAGCCGCGGAAAAGACATCTTCAATTATTTACGCAGCCATAGTTACCAGATACTGACAACGGCACCGTCGAATAATTAGAGTAAGCCCGCTGCCGTGAGAGAGCTCCGCCGGCGAGGGCGTCGCGGTCGCCGTGGCCATGAAGCTGCGGGATTTATCTCGCCTTTGAGTTTCGCTAGACGCGGCTGCCGCCCTCCTCCTCAAACCCGGGTCCGCTTCGAGCAACGGGAGCAAAGGTAAGGGCAGCGGGGTCGCTCCGGAGCCCGGGGAGCGCTGCTCCCGCACGGGCAGCACAATAGGCGGAGGGGCAGGGGATGCGCAGGCAGCCGGCCGCCCGGGGGACACCGCTGGCGGGCTTAATCTCCCCAGCAAGCAGCGCTGGCTCGCCGGCACTCCGCGCTGCTGTTGTCGTTACTTTGCTCGTTAATTAATTCAAGTATGGCAGCAATTAGCTTAATTGCCTTTTCTTTGCATGAAAGGACAGTGCTGCCTTTGCCCGTCTGTCTGCGGCTCTTGAGCCCAGCTTAGGGCTGGGTGCTGCTACCTGAGGCGCCCGGAGGTGCTCTGCCCGGCCGGCTGGGCGCCCGCCCGCTCCTCCGCCCCTTACACAGTGCGCATCATAAAAGGCTTTTACTACTTTAGTAGTTTCGCGACGTTACGAATAAACGTCACCTTATTTAGGATATAATAATTATAATAGTATTATTATTATTGTGCATTTATTTTAGCCTACTCATTTTTTTTGTGAATGCTGACGTATTATTATTGGGAAGTAGATTAGTCGTTACCAGTGACAGTGCATCCATTTTACATTGTCATCTTACGCCTAATATACGTGTTTATTGCTGAACGGTTAATTGCGCATTAAATCCTTGCGCAGCCTTTTTTTCCTGCACCGTCGAAAGGGAGAGATTTACGAACACATTTTTTGGCCCTCCTCGGAAATGGCAACGATCTGCACTCCGATGCGCCGTGTACGGGACGCGTCGGCAACTTGGTCACACTTCCCTATCAGCGTGACTTTAGCGGCATGTTAAGTAGTGCGATTTCCCCCCCGACTGTCGGAAGAAGCGATGCGATAGAGATGCAGACGGCGCCTCGCTAACGAAATCGAGTTTTGAAATAAGAGCGCGCCGAGTGTTACTGCGCGCGGTCGCCTTCTGGACGCAGTAACTCATTTACAGACGGCGAAGTTCGCCCGCGAGGGCGCTCCGGCCGTCGCCGTGGCAACGCACGCCGCGCGCCCCGCGGTAAACACGCGCGGGAGCTCAGCAGACTGGCTGATTGCTACGCAAGAATGCGGCCGGCCAGCGACCCCTACTTGTCCTGCGTGTTTCCTTATAAGAGTCTCAGTCTTGCTCTAGTCCACTTATTTTTACTTGTTGCCCTGCGATTAAATGCTTTTTTTTCTTCTTTTGCCATGTGCCCTATTTAGCTTGAAATAAGCTACCCCGATGACCTTATACTGGACAAGTTGTTAGAGGATGGATGATGGTGGTGGTGGTGGTGGTGGTAAAAATAATCATCATAACTTTACCCCATTATTGCTATTTTCTTTGGGTCATCTATGAACTCAGGAACTCTTTAGAAAACCCTGGGCGATTTATTCAGAGCACAAGCCTTCTTTAAGGGTGAAGATGTTTGATGTTGAACAAAGTTATTAATTCAATGTAAGATTCTGTTTAACATTTTCTTTTATATTTGTCCCTTTGTATAAAGAGTTTTCAGACTGTCAGCCACTTGAGTCATTATCATCATCATTATTATTATTATTATTGGTGGAACGGTGGCCTGGCAGCTGGCATCCTGCGTTTGTTCAGCTGGAATGTGTCGTTTGTCTCCTGCTGTATCCGCATGCATTCTTTTCATTTGTCCTGTTTGCACATTGCATATAACAATTGCTTCAGCTGTTCTAAAAATCCATGTCCTTTTTGAATAAAGCTTTGTTTGTTTTTTTCCTGCCTAATATGTTGAATGGCATTTTCCCACCTGTTTTTATATTTGGAGATAATGAATTTGTGACCAGTTTGTGCTCTTAATTTAATGGCGCGATGAGTCTTAGGAGATATAAGTGGGCACTTTAAATTGCTATATTCAGAAGATTGTTTGCTTGTTAGTGGAATTCACTTCTCTGACAGAAATTTTGTATAAGCGCACAGCCATACAGACTGCGGGGCTGTGTGTGTGCTGTTCACAGCCGTGTAAAGGTGAGCTCCTCATTCAGTCTGCAGCTTCACCTTGTCCTGTTACCATGCTGTCCAGCTCCATGGGATGGGAGAAGGAGGTGAACAGCTTCTGCAATTGCTAATGTCATCAGTCTTGTGGTGTAGGTCAAATTACAACCCAGCTCACTGTTTGTGATGTTTTCATAATGTAGTTTAGATAAATGTTATGTGTACTCATATAATGGAAGACTGTGTACTCAGTCCTTTATGAGTTATTAATCAACAATATGTACAGTAAGTATAAGGTACAGCTGTGCTAGACTGTAATTCTTTAGTCGATAAACCTGCATTACAATAACAAGAAAACAAACCCCATAGCTCCTTGGAAACGTTGAACATTGCTGAGGTTGTGAACAAGATACTCTACTGATTGCGAAACACTTTAATTGTAGTTTACGGTAGAGACATATGTAGTCTTTAAACTACACCAGAACATGATGCTGTCTAGCCTGAAGAATCAGATCTTCAGTTTGTAACTGAAAATAATGAGGGAGTGCACAGTTTTAAAGGGAAGGCAACACTTGGTGGACAAGGCAAAATACCTGTAGCAATGTAGAAGTGTTTGGGGGTCCAGCATGTCGCAGAGCCATTTGAACTTCAATAAGTGCACCTATCTCATCCTGGGTAGGATCCACTTTTGCCTTCAGAACCACTTGAAGGTAGAAAGAATTGTACTGTCAGAGAAGCCATTCTATACCCTACTGTTATATTGAGCTAGTATGTTTATTTGTGGCCTTCCTGTTGGCTTTGAGACTGGCCATTCTCCTCTGACCTCTTTCATTAACAGAATGTTTTTGCTCACAAAAATGCCAGTGACTAGATATTACTTGTTGCAGACACCGTTCTTTATAAGGTCTCTGTCGTCTATGAAAATCCCAGGAGGGAGGCTTGTTTCTGAGATGCTGGAATCACCATGTGTGGCACCAACAGTCACATCACATTCAAAATCACTTTGATCAGACTTCTGACAGACTCTGCATACTATATGTATTCAGTTGCAGCCCTATGATAGGACCAGGCTGTTTGTGGTAGCAAGCAGGTGTATTTAATAAGTAAAACCATTAAAGTAGGTAGGGAAACACTGAGTGGATAGCATTGGGCTCATGACCTAGTTTTAGGGTTAGGGTTGGAAAAACTGGGAATTTGTCATGTATTACAGGGGACAAAGGACATGGTCAAGTCATCAAAGGACAAGTTAATATCATCATTTTGTATGGGGTAGATGTATTTGCTATTTACAGAAACCTAAGAAGTACGCTCTTCCACTCCAGGAATAGGATTCTTTGGTGTATAACAAAGGACAAAACTGAACTGAGACCTGGGATTTTAAACATTAGGTCACATGACTCTGCTCAACCAATAGAAAAGTGGTAAAAACATAAATCTGGTGCTGTGTCATGATGCATGTGTTTTGTGGTATAAAAGCTACATCGATCCATCTTCCAAATGCTTGCCCATCATGCACTTGGTCATGCGATGGTGTGAAGCAGGCTGGTAGAATTTAATTTAATTCACATGTATGCATAATTAACTCTACGCAGTGAGAATCATACCAGTGTTTTCCTTATTGCCACACCAAAGCAGAACATTTTTTTAACATGATTATTACTTAGAACAAATTAATCTTTTAATCAGTCGAGTACAGGCAATCCTAGTGAAAGGTTCTGTTAAGCATTTTTACCTATAGTTAGATGACAAACTATAACAAGCCACCGGGGAATCTTTGGAGCTTTTCATGTTTCCTAAAGGCAAATGGAGAGAGAGGCGGGAGAGAGATCCAGGTGCGGCCACTCACTGACTTCCTCACCTGAAACAATCAGTGTGAATAAGCTGGGTTCTCCAGCACTGTGGACGGTTTGTCAGTCTGAGCAATAGGGCTGTGACAGCTGTTTCCTTCTTCGCGTGACACATTAGCTGAGCATGGAGGAGGACGCGGCGGCGGCTATGTTAGATATCCTGGAGGGTGAGTGCTTAGGAGAACTCCAGAGATTCTGAGAGGAGACGCGGTCACTTACTAAACCCCCAGTGTGTTGTCGCGCGTGTGCTTTGGTTTTTAAGATCTTAGCCTGTGGCTTTGTCTTTGATGTTAAGTAAATGTTATGTTTTAATTTCTGTTCAGTTTATTCATTAATTTCTCTTCATTTGTAGACTTTTTGTTTAAATATCTTGATGAATATGGAACTGCCTTGTTTCATATTACTGGCCCAGGCTTTACCAAGGCATGGCACAGGGGCAGCATGCCGTTAACACGTACATTATAGGACTGTGTGTTGTTACTCCATGAAAGACATTGTTTTATGCTCTGCTTTGGGATCCCACATGAGTCCTGCTTTGTACCCTACTGTTTTTAAAATGGAAATAAGTGGAAAAAACTTTTCTGATTAGGGTGTGAGGAATTAGTTGCGTCATTCATTAGCCTTGTGTGAATGTATCCTCCTTGGTACACATCAGATCTGAGGCAGGAAGTCCTTTGACTTAAGCAAGATAAATATAGACTTTATGTTGCCGTATTACTCATGAGTTTACTTTGACAGTTCCCTGACATGAGTGTAATTAATGAGCCCCTAAAATTAAGCTCAACCACACTGAACCAAAAAAAAAAAAGTTCATCTTTATTTAAAATGCACACAATTACGGCTTGGTTTTTTTGTGCGTGCTGGTCTCGATTTATAATTAAAATATTCAATAAATGCAGTATGGCTCTAAAAGGGTTTGGGGGGTTTAATGGACACTTACTACTGTCAGCGGTATCAATGAACCACCCTTGTGCACTGAGAACTGCAGTGAAAAATGGCTCGTATTAAAAATAAGCTGTATGGAAATGCTGAATTGCCAATTTCTGGTTTCTACAGAGTATAATGCAGTTTTGTATTTAGTCATAGGGTTCTTCAAACTTTTGAGAGCGGAAACTTGTTTTATAATAGTCGTTTGTTTCAGAGGCCCTAACCTCAAGTTGTTTTTTGGTCTTATGATATTCAGCTGTTTTATTATCTGTTCTGTCTTGAACATGTAGTCCTTCCCCAGGGAATCTGCAATCTCAGGCTGCTCTTTTATGTATGCAAAGCTGAATAATTTCATTTTAATCACTTGTATATTGTGTGGCCATTCGTCCGGGCAATAGCATTATGTCTATTTATCTAACCAGGGTGGTAAATGTACTTTTCTTTTTCTTTGTCCAGTTAATTGTTTCATGTATCATAGTCCCATATATTTAAAAACAGTTGTAGCTTAATTTGAGGAGCAGTGTGTAAGCAGAGGGAGTGGCTGTACAGTTCGTTCAGATGGCTCTCTGCTTTTTCTAGATACCATGGACTCCTTCAGTACTAAGAACCTGGCCCTTCAGGCTCAGAAGAAGCTGATGAGCAAGATGGCTACCAAGACCATGGCCAACATGTTCATTGATGACACCAGCAGTGAGGTGTTAGACGAGCTTTACCGGGTGACCAAGGAGTATACTCGAAATCGTAAGGAGGCCCAGAAGATCATCAAGAACCTCATCAAGATGGTGGTGAAACTGGGCGTGCTTTACCGGAACAACCAGTTCAGCAGCGAGGAGTTGGTGCTGGTGGAAAATTTCCGCAAGAAGGTTCACACCCTGGCCATGACGGCGGTCAGCTTCCACCAGATCGAATTCACTTTTGACCGACGGGTCATGAGCAATATCCTCAACGAGTGTCGTGAGTTACTGCACCAAGCCATCAACCGCCACCTCACGGCAAAGTCTCATTCCCGTGTCAACCATGTGTTTAACCATTTCGCCGACTGTGATTTCCTGGCCGCGCTGTATGGTCCGTCTGAGATCTACCGTCCACACTTGCAAAAAATCTGTGATGGCGTTAACAAGCTACTCGACGAAGGCAGCCTTTGACCCCTGGACATTTGTGCTATCGCTTCTCTTTTAATATGTCTGTGGACGTTTTCATGTTTTGTTTTTGTTGTTTGCTCTTCAAGTTACACTGTGTTTAGAACCTATGGAGACCCATGGATGGAGATCTGGCCCTGAGGTTCATTTCCTCCTTGAATATGAGAACTAAATACTTGTTGGATAAATGTAAAATACCAAGGTTCAGAGCATGGTTTTTAAAATTCTTAGATCCTCTTCTTTCTGTGGCTGTTTCACAAGACTACTTTCCCCTTCTGCTGTTACGTTTGTTCACTTCCTTTGAACTGAGATGATCATTGCAGAGGTGAAGTGGTCCAGCTGGCATGCAGGTTGGGTTGTGGGGTTGTGTAATAAATCTCATGATGGTTTTTATACATTCACTGAACCCTTTTCACTGTTAAAGATCATGGAGAACCATTTGTCCGAATCTTCATTTTCAGAGTGTTGGAGAGCCGAACAGGAAGACTGGTAACTATGAAAAAGGAAGCGTCAGAGGAGATCTGAGATGTTCGCAGGCTCTGGAAATGCTTTATTTAATACAAGATAAGCCGTCTGTCAATTGCTCAAGCAAGTTTTAAAGGAGAAGTTCAAAAAGCAGCTTTAGTTAGCTCTTCCTTTTATGGTTTCTGCTGAGATTGTGTCAGAGCCTGCACCCCCCCGTCTTTCGTGACAAGCTGTGTCCTTACAGTCCAACACCCACCACTGCTCAGTGTGACTAAGGAGAATGATAGATGTTCTCCTGACTTGTTTGTTACTTCATACTATAGCACACAAGCGATTTCTTCTGCTGTTAATGTGATTATTTTGTATTTGTGAGCCTTTTCAAACGATTTCTTCACTTCAGTGTAAGGAAGAAGCACTTTCTTACAGATATGAGCATAAAGTACTGTGATATGCACACATTAATTCAGCTAGTTAAATGGACAGCTGTTTTATGACAAGCCATGAATCCAGCCCTTAAAAATCACATTTAGAGGTAATGTCTATGTTTCACACGTTTGCCTACTATTTGATTACTATGCATTTGTCATCAAAAATTTCTCCTGTGCTTAATCTAGTTTTGTTTTTCGTATTTTCTTTTGGAGGGGGGGGATGTTTCCATGTGCATTGTGCATACTACTTGACTGTTGCTGGAAACCTTTCGCCTGCTGGGAGGTCATGGGAATGTGTGTTGATGGGCACCATGGCAAAATGTGTTGCCCGATAACCTACGCAGGTCATACTCATTGCAATGAAGCGGTCCCTTTGTTTTCTCATCCGAAGAAGGTTCTTGTAACACGTGGCATCTCAGGGTACATCTCTTGAGGTTTCTGCTTGTTGTTAAAGTCAACAGTTGATCCGTTGTGTGTTTGTTCGACACATTTGACACAACCTAATGTGCTGATGCTGTTATTTTCCATGATAATATATATATATATATATATATATATATATATATATATTGTATTTAGTTGAATGTAATCTTGTTTTGGTTCATTTAGACTTTCCTGGTTTTTCTGAACAAATATATGTAAATGGTGGTTTTACTGTGCCTTTTCTAATGGGGAAAATATCTGATTTTTTTTTTTAAAGAAATAAATTGTTCATCTTTTCTGTAATGGCTCAGGGAACAGTGAATTTCAAAGCAGTTTTTAACATAATTCGAAAGTCTTCACTTTGGGCTCCAGAGCTCATTTTTGATTCCCTGCCTTTGTTTGTGTTCCTTACTTGAGAAATACTGCTGGGTTTTCCCGTTTTTACACATTGTCAGACTTTTTCTGGAGTTTCCAAAGTTTGGACTTTAACGATATAATGGCCCACCCAGAAGGTTTGGCTGTCAGGGTTAAAATGAAAGTTTTATTTTATCATGTTTCTGGCCAAACCTTCTTCCTGCTTCGCATGAAGCGATTCTCCAGTAAGGACGACGGCGACGGTGTGATAACTAAATGGTTACAGAACAAAAGTACTACATCTGAAGAAAGAATATTAACGTTTTAATGATTCATAAAAAGAGCTTTCAAGTGGTGAATTATGGTTCGTTGTAAAAGTACACATATCTTGAGAGTGCTTGGCAAATATGTCTCCATAGAAACATGGTTGTGAAAACAGCCAGTATTTCTAAATGATCCAAAAATAACTGTAGCTGAAATACTTTAAGAGGGAGATGTGCACCTTAAATAATCTTAGGTTGTAGTATCAGTAGGACACAATAATACAGTGCTCTAGCCATTCCTAACATCTGCTGCTTTTGTATTTTTGGTGAGAGAAATAGCAGTTTTTTATCCCCTTGCAGACTTACGTTCAGGACCTTGAATGGAGGGTAATTTTAGCCTGTTTTGGTGTATCATTTTCTCCTCAGTTTTGAAAGAAGTCGCATCTAAGCCAGAAGAGCGTATAATCAGGAAACACATTCTACCTAATACGTCCTAAAGGTTAATTAACAATCGTTCGCATTGGAATTGCTTTCAATTTAACTTTTTTAAATTTGTCTCTTATTTAAGTATTTTATATCATGCCTTTAACTTTACATTGTTTAAGATCTGTAATTGCCCGTGGAAGCATTCTTGGGATATGTACAAAATTCTATATGTTTATGCATAGATATATGGATATGCTTTAATTTAAAAGCAACATTAAAATATAATTGGCAATTCATTATTTTACCTTATTACCTTGAATAGCATTTTCCTTTGTGTCTATGTGTATCAATCAGAGGTATTTGATTAGTGTGTGTTTTAGCTACTTGATATTAATTCTCCATTTTTGCTTGCAAATACACTAAAGGACATCCCTGGTTTGGCCATCATGAAGATGTAGCATTTCCTGTGCTGAGACAACACATTAAAGCTTATATTAAAATATAATAGTGATAGATTTTATTACAGGAGGTAGCAGGTTCAGGAACCGGGCTTACGAGTTACAGGGCGACTTACTTAATCTGCAAAAGATCCACCGGCCTAAACTGGTAAACATGCAATTTCGAGCTAAAACTGACAGCAGCATTGAGATAAAGATGTGAAAGCAGGAGGCGTTATAAAAGCAGACCTGCAGGTAAACAATAAACAACCATTCTGGCCTCGCGTTATAAATGGATCCTACTGGGCAGCGTATCTGTTACGAATGACTGCCTGGAGACACAAAGGGATTAAAGCCAGGCTCTGCTCGGGGAGGAGAGAGCCAGGCTCTGCTCGGGGAGGAGGAAGCCAGGCTCTGCTCGGGGAGGCGGAAGCCAGGCTCTGCTCAGGGAGGAGTCTCATCCGTTTCTGAAGCAGCGCATGGGCAATAAGTAAAACGGGGGTAAATCACTTGGCACCGGTTTGAGCGAGCGAGTCAGGGTGTATTTGCTGGATCAGCGTTGGCTTTATTTACCTATTTATTTGAAACGGCTCTGTTGGTTTGCTTTTTAAGTGACGCTTAAAAGGATTAACCCTCCACCATCCAGATTTATGAGTTATTTGGGTAACACTTTACTTGACAAGGTACAAATAATATAGTATAATGCTCTTACTTATGCAGTAAATAACCACAGACTAAGTCTTAGTTGCATTCTGATCTCATGTTAATTCATCATCACTGAATCATGATGCATGTTTTATCTCAAGAGGTCACTATATTTGTTACTATTTTTGTTAATTCTGTAAACCTTTGTGAACTACTGAAGGAGGAAGTAATGAATAACACAATACTGATCTCATATTTGTTCATCATTAATGAATCGTGACATCTTTTATCTCAAGTAACTAGATTTGTTCACGATTTGTACTACAGTAGGAACTGAGTTCCTACTATGTATTTGTGCCCTGTCAAGTACTGTTACCGTTATTTTAATTTTTACTTTTATTTAGTAACGGATCTGTAATTTCATTTGAATCTCTACCCATTTTGTGGTACTTTAGGCTTGTCCCTTGATGGTCATTTTAGACTGGGTTTAGACTGTGAAAACAAACAGTCAAGAACAAGGATGCCTTCACAGTTAGAGTACAAGCCTCAGTCAATCCCCAAAAATCACTAGCTCCATTTTTCTCCTCCTTTACCAGAAAGCTGAGTTAAATAGTATCATTGTCCGTGTCTAAAGCCAATGAGCTAGCAAGTTCAGTTAGGTGGGTGTGGCCTGGCTTGGCCACTTGCCATGTATCTTATATTGATTTAAGTTGGGTAGACCGGTTACTATGACACTGATCACAAGATAAGAGAAGAGTGACTATTAGTAATTCATACAAGAGGATGGGGAGGGCAAGAATAACTTTGAAAGCATGAAGCTTGTCAACTGGGGTATATAGTTCTTCCCCAAATGCGTAACTGCGCTCTGCCTGCTTCGCCGTTAGTTGGAAACCCCGCCTCCCTCTCCCCCCCCCCCCCCCCCCCCCCCCC
>JAODKL010000034.1:1873926-1903611 GCA_026780765.1 Petrocephalus schoutedeni | reverse complement strand
ATTTATGGCATTAAGCTTACTTTAGGTCCACAAAGGTTTGGATCAGATCTTGTTTTTCCGAGAACAGGCGTAATCAGAGCTGGGGCCGTGGCTCACGTGGAGACGTGGCGTCTCCGCCGAGATGAAAAAGCCGCCGCTGTGATTGAAGGTAGACCTGGAGCTTTCCCTGTCGAGAGAGTGACTGCCGGAGAGGGGACGGCAATGCGAAGGAGTGGGAGGGAGAGGAACGGCAGACAGCGGCGCGCCAAAGCGGGGGGAGAGAGAGAGAGCCAGCGGCAGGAAGCGCGCAAGAGCAATTTGGGCAGAAAAGCAGGGCGAGGGAGAGGAAGACAGAGGCCCCACTGCAGGAGAGAGGGCAGTGGGGTGAAGAAGTGAGCGAGGCAGAAAAAAAACAGAAGAAGAGGAACAGACTGGGAGAGGAAACTGGAGTCGGGGAGGGAGGGGTGGGGGGACTCGGGGTTAAAGAAGCAGAAGAAAGTCTAGTGAAGAACAGATGACTAAAGCGTGAATGGAGAGAGCGGGGAAACTTTAAGGAGTCGTCCTCTGTAGCGACTCGATTGAATCCAACATGTTCTCCGGCTCCAGGCAGCTGGGGCAGCAGATAGTGTTTCAACACGGCTCCGCCACTGAGTACTGGTCCCAGAATGCACTGAGGCTCCACACGGAGACGGCGTACGCGGGGCCGGGGGGCCAGACGGACGCCGGCTCGCCCCGCATCGATGGCGGGAATACAATGAGCCTCGCACCACCTGAGGAAGTGGGGGACGTTCTGGGATGGAAATGGACCGGAACCAGCTGCCAGGCGCTGGATCGACAGGGGCGGCTTCCTTGGTCCAAGGAGAGGCAATGTGCTCCGCTGGTCTGCAACAGCCGGGGCTCACTGGAGGAGTCCGACTTCAGAAGGTGGACCCATTTTCCGGAAGCGGGCCTGAGGTGCAGTATGTCAGTGAGGGAAGCCTGCAGACAGTGTGAGTGTGCCAGACAGCAGAAGACCACAGAACCGCGCCCCTTCACAAGGAAGCCTGTGCTGCCCCCAACAGCACTGCTTGTAGGTCAAGGACACTGCAGAGAGCTGAGTTATGTAGCTGAGCAACAGTTTTGGGGGGATACAGGAGCGGAGTGTAAAAGGGACATATTTAACGCTCTGCTTGAATGTGAAGCAGGCGACCACTTACACAGACGTCAAGGTCCAAAGTCGGCCTTTTCTCGCGGTCAAGAACATGCGGGAAATCATCATGGCGTGAGAGATGTGACTGGGCCAAAGGCTCACCGAGGGAAGGTCTCAAGTAAGGGAGCCAAACCGTGCCAAGCGCTCATCTGCTCAGCCAAAGTCTGCCAAAGGCACCTGGATCACGCAGGCCAACGCGGCTCCTGTCTGCCAGGTAACGGCACCAAGTTTGCTCAGAGCAAAGCTAATGGTGTGGCACAGGCCCAGAGGGGGCGGGAACACCTGTGCGAGCAGACGAGCCAGGCATCAGTCCGCGACCAAATCCGACAGGTGGTGTCGGACTTAGAAGGGGTTCTGGGGGGCTTGAAACAAGTTCATCTTGAGATGAAGGAGGTAAGGAGGATTCTGCTTTCCTTTATTGCACCTCTTTCTGTGCTTATTTAACCTGAGTGTTGGCATTATATGGGTGTGACTTGATTACTGGATGATTCTTGATTACTTATAAAAACATTCATAGCTCATCACAGTGCTATTTTAATGCTGTTCTTAATCCTTGAAAAAACAGCATACCCACCCATGTTTTTTTTTTTTTTAGACAAAATTAAAAACACATTTATATAAAAGTCATATTCTTTTTTTTGAGAAATAAATACAGGCTGGTTTTCCATGTTAGTTGTCCAACACGTACAGAATAATTATCTGGTTTTCATTAAATGACTTGCGCAATCTCCATTATAAATGTTTGGCAGACCCCAAAATAAAATGTTTCTCATATAGTATGACTGCATAGCAGTGAAAAGTCAAATTTTAATGTGGGAAGCAGAAGCTAATGGGCGCTGTTTACCAGTCGCGTGCGATGGTCAGAAATGATGCTGGGTGGAACGTTTTGTTTAATCCAGTTATCAAAATCAGATGCTGGGCTTTAAAAATGTCTGTCTGTGGAAAAGCAAGTTTGCCTTTAGGTTCTGGTGAAAAAACATTTGTCCAGTCTTGAGATGTATTTGTCCCGGTCACATTTTGAGCTGAGAAATCATCTGTTGTAAAAGTACAGCGGGGCTTTGTTGAAAAGTTGGAGTTGGCTTGTTCACTGCCTGTTCAAAATGTACACACAGGTGGTCCAACAGATTGAGCTTCTGACCTCCAACATTGACCTTAGGGAAGAGGAGTCTAACAACTGCTTCCCCAGCAACACAATTTGCAGCAGCAGCTCCAGCAACGTCACGGTGTCCAGTCAAAAGAAAGTCATTAATCTGGAATTAAACACGAACCTGCCCCCCTCCTCTCTTAAAAACACTATTCATTCAACCCCTCCTGCAATCAATCCTTCTGTCATCATAAATCAAGCAGTACTGCCATCGCTGTCCAAAACTCCTCCTAAACATATGTCAGGTGTCTCTCCTGAAGAGGGCCCTCAACTGGTGATCCCACACAGATACAAAAGTCAAGGCCTCCAAAGCAGGAAGGATGGACTGGGACCCGTCTTTCCTGTGGCCGTCGCACAGAATCAGCGAGAGGAAGGCATACTCGTGCTTCCCAGGACTGTGTCTGGGAACCAGAGACCTCCACCATACCCGCACAACGGCAAGCTCGAAAGAAAGGGTACTGAGGCCCGTCCTCTGGGAGTTCCCCAACAGCCGGTAAAACGTAGACTGCTTTCCACCGCCGTCTGAGTGGCCAGCAGTCAGAAGCCAGGCCGGAGAGACTGTCACAGAGGCCGGAGGACCAACCAGTGAGTCTTAGCTGACAGGCAGCATAATGTGAGTATCGACACAAAGCCCTGCTCTGTGTGTGCCTTTAACGCGGCCTAGTCTCTTACCATTAGCCAGATTGCTTAGAGGCCTGGTTGTTGGCCTTATAGGTTGTTGGCCTTGACGTGCAGCTGCTCACATGCCAGCATGTTCACACCGCTAGTAAGGAAATGAGAATGACGCTGTAGTGTCAGCTCACCTGCCTCCGCATCACTGCTTTGATTAATGAAACCCTTCAAAGGACCTCCAGCAGTGACTCATTCACAATCCCGACTACCTCCCCCGACTCGATGTGCCGCCATTCCATAGCAGCATTAAACGGCACCACGGCTTACCTATTTTCCGTATCAAACACGATTAAAAAATGTTAGCGGTAATATCCCGTTTTTGGGATGAAACACCAACAGTGAGGAAGCAGGCGTGTGGCTGACTAAATAACCGAAACTGTAGCTTCTTCTCTGTCCAGGAAGAAGAAATTAAAAAGTGGAGGAGTGCAGCAGAGGAGCGAGTCTGTCGTCCAGTAAAAGTGTATCAGGAGCGAGTCATTTATGTCAGAAGATGTGGGTAAAGTTAGCAGGTTTTCGGGCAGACGTGCAGAAGAAGGAAGGCTGTCGGAGAGGATCGTATTCTGATGCATCCAGGTTCGATGCAAGTTGTTCTGGTCCATAAACTGATTACGTTGTGAAGGAGGTCCTCCTAAAAGGAGTTGGTTCATGCAGGGTTTTACACTTTCAGCACCATTATATGGGGAAATGAATTTGCTATTCCAAGTTATAAATTACACTTGAAAATTAAAGATATTCCTGTCCCTGTGAGTATGAAATACTGGCAATAAATTCTACCAAAGTACAATGGGGCTTTTTTTTATTAAAAAGAACAGGTAGTGAATGAATTGGGGCAGGAGAACAGAGATATAAACACAGGTGAATGGTACAGTGAGCTGGTTAAAAAGGATTTTTCTGAATCAAATGCTCCAAAGATTTCTCTAAGAATGCAGAAGCGAGCACTTAGACGAGCAGAGGCCCACAGGAGTGACGGGCTCTCGATGCCGGCTACCTCTTCTCATTCATGGGCGTCCCAGGTCCTTTTAGTTTAAATGTCAGCGGCAAGTGTGACGGCCAGCCCTGTACGTGCTTAAAATGGTACCGTGGATTTCATATACATCCCATAATGCTCATGGTCCAAATGCGTGCTAGCATGATGTTTGCGCTGCGGCCGTCGCCGTAGAGGATGACTAAGCAGGTGTGCAGCTAACTGAGCCGAAACTCTGGCTTTGTGGGGTTTTTTTTCTCTATTGTTGGCTGTTTGTTTTCTTAAAGCCAGCTCACAATAATCTGGGACGGATCGCGGGCCGCAAATAACAGCTGCGGGGCGACGAGGCCGGCGGTGGCTCCAAATGCTCTGGGAGCGGCCTCGTGGTGGAACACGGCTGGTCGAGAAGGTGGAGATGGAGAAGGGTTTGCGTGTGCCTAGAGGAGCGTGTGGCTTCTGCATGACTGCCCATAATGACCGCCAATGCTGGGGGCGAGCCGGCTGTGACTGTGAACATTCATTTCTAAATAATCCCAGGAAGTGCAATAATATTTTTCTTCCCATAGAGAAGATTCAGTGATTAGCTGGACCTAAAGGACAGACGCTTAATATTAAAAAGACTTTTAAGAGAATGTAACTTCAAGCAGCATACAGTATTACTTCGCTTAGTATTGCTTCAAAGAGTCATACAAATATGTATTTTTTTATTATTGTCATATCTTTGCTTAGGGATTTCCATTAGCATTTTAATTAAAATTTTGCAAGTAGAAAGAAAATGATGGATAAATCACATACTGAGAAAAATGTTCAGCATGAAAGACTGATATTATTAAAGGAATTTATCGCAGTCTGTTTGATTCGGTTTTATTGTATCTGCTAATAGAGCGCTCTCACCTTCGGTAGGTGCTGGGGGAGAGTGCCATGGGGGCGGGTTGCTTCCGATGAACCAAACATGGTATTTGGCCATTTCTAGAATTTTTTGTTTTTTTTGTAATTCTTATTAGATTTGAGCCTAATAAATTCAGCCAAACAAGGCTAATTGATAAAGAGCTCAGTGAGGATGAGAACCTGTGAGTTCTGTTCCAGCTCGTGACCTGTGGGTAACTGCTTTGCAGCCATTCTCTGGGCATCTGCGTGGCATTTGGAATGCCGTTTTCCGCAAGTTTCATTTTCTGAGGATCTGAGGATCCTCAGAAAACTGAGGACCCTGAAGAGGTTTATAAACTAGTACAAAATGTAAATATGCACCAGAATTCATTCTAGTGTATTATATAGATTACAGGAAGATTTTTAATGTGTTTTCTAAAAATAGGAAAACACTCACACACATTATGGGGTAACAATGTATTACTACAATGTTTACTGCTAATTTCAGCTACTTCTTGCTTGACTTGATGCCTGCCACATGCCGTTTGGAATCTATGTAAACATCTGAAATGATGTTATTACAAAATACAGGGGTGGGGCTTTTTATCTGAAAGGAATAGAAAAACAGTACCTCTTGCCACACTTCAACTTATGATAGGCATAAGCTACTTTGTAAAAATTATGGAAAATATAAAAATAGAGTGCCTGACATGGTGACTAATTGGATTTTCAAATTGGACTGATGTTACACAAGCAGCGAGGTGATGGTGTGAGGCCAGCTGTGGAAATAATGGCGTTTTTTAATTGGTAACTGATGTGTCCTTGGAAACCTGCACATCACAGCAAAGAGGGATTCCATGAAGATGAACATTGTGATGCCTCTGACAACACAACAGAAAGCTTTCATCTTGCTGGATGTATGTCGAGCAGAAGCTAAGATCAGGAGTCTGGCTGAGAATCTGATATTGCTGTAGATGACTTGCTTAGTAGGTAGCATCACTAAGCATCCAGGGATGAAGGGGTACCACCTGATGTGTGTGTGCGTGTCTGTGCGTGGGGTTTGCATGATCTTGTCATGTGTGTGTGTGGTTTGCATGATCTCACCGTGTGTGTTTCTGTCTAGTTTGCATGTTCTCCCCGTGTTTGTGGTTTGCATGTTCTCCCCCTGTGTGTCTGTGTGTGTGTGGTTTGCATGTTCTCCCCCTGTGTGTGTGTGTGTGTGGTTTGCATGTTCTCCCCCTGTGTGTGCGTGTGTGTGTGTGTGTGGTTTGCATGTTCTCCCCCTGTGTGTGTGTGTGTGTGTGTGGTTTGCATGTTAAGTCATTGCGTAAGATGAGAACTGAAATAACCTAAATACCTACGCTTTTTACAGAATGATAAAATGAAGCCTCGATGAGTGCTTTCTGCTTATTTTTAATTCATTTGTTTTAGTAAATTGTTTTAACTCCATTTTAACCCAGCAGAGACATTACACAACAGCAAACAATAATGGGAACAAAACAGTTTACACCTTGAGTTTTATTACAATTATACTTTGTAAGATAGGTGAAAGGAAAAACTAAGCATTGTGATAAAATGAAATGTTAGCTACTATTTAGGATTCCATTACAAAACCCTTCAGTATCTCTTTAGAAAAAAAAACATCAAAGCTTTTCGGATTTGGGAATTTTTTTTAAGTTTAAACCAATGGTATCTGACACCTACAAAATCAAAGGTACGAGTGAGCTCATGCACCTGCTAGTCACCCAGACTTAAGAAAACACCATTTTAATGTGTGCTGCTCAGAATTAATGACTGTCAGTAGCTTTACCCTGTTCATGACTATTTGGCTGTCTTATGCTGAACAGGAAACTAAAATTACCATGTTGCCAGTCCCTCACAGGGCGCAGTGCAGGGGTCACCCAGGACAGGATTCCAGTCCCTCACAGGGCGCAGTGCAGGGGACACCCAGGACAGGGTGCCAGTCCCTCACAGGGCGCAGTGCAGGGGACACCCAGGACAGGGGACACCCAGGACAGGATGCCAGTCCCTCACAAGGCACAATGCAGGGGACACCCAGGACAGGGTGCCAGTACCTCATAGGGGGCAGTGCAGGGGACACCTAGGACAAGGTGCCAGTCCCTCACAAGGCGCAGTGGAGGGGACACCCAGGACAACATGCCAGCTCATTACAGGGTGCAGTGCAGGGGACAACCAGGACAGGATGCAGTACCTCACAAAGCACAGTGGAGTGGACACCCTGGACAGGATGCCAGTACCTAATAGGGGGCAGTGCAGGGGACACCCAGGACAGGGTGCCAGTCCCTCACAAGGTGCAGTGCAGGGGACACCCAGGACAGGATGCCAGTACCTCACAGAGCGCAGTGAAGGGGACACCCAGGACAGGATTCCAGTACCTCACAGAGGGCAGTGAATGGGACACCCAGGACAGGATACCAGTACCTCACAGAGCGCAGTGGAGGGGACACCCAGGACAGGATGCCAGTACCTCACAGAGTACAGTGCAGGGGACACCTAGAACAGGATGCCAATACCTCTCAGGTTAATCTTTATTACTCAACAGAGGTGAAGAATCCAGAAATTAAGGCAAAAACCATGTACCATCAAAAATGAATTCTGATGATTGATACAAAACTAATGTTAATGAGGTCTGATGTAATTTTACTGAAAATCATGACCCTCCTCCTTGTGGCTGCACTTCGGCAAAATGATAATAACTTTATCCAAAACAAACCTGATTTATCCTCCTAGTGCTTTGTTACTGTCTACCCCCCCCCCCCCCCCCAAAAAAAATGAAATTCAATAAAAAAGGACAGACTGCATGAGCTTTTCCTTAGTCTTGCATGTGTTTAGTCTGCTTAGTACTATAAAGCTTTCCTGGGTAGAGACTGTTTTGGTGGCATTGCATGCTTGTATAACAGAGATGAGACATCCTGACAGTAAAGCATAACATTAAGCCAAAAGGAGCGACTGGTCTTCCCGAAAAACAACTAGGCTGCCGCGAAGCGGTGCTGAGTCACTGCACTGTCTGCCAGCCACCGCGTGGTCTGAGCCCATCACGGGCACAACCTCTAGCCAACCAACTGCAAATGAAGCTGGAAGGAAACTTAGCTGGGGAAAAGTACGAGAGTTTATAAGGAACCAGGCAGGGGTGACATATAGCGAAACTTCAAAGGCCTGCTAACTTTATTCTTGAGGAAATGCTCTGATGAAGCTTAATGCTCTGCGGCTCCGCAGCTAGAGAGAGCCCTTTTCATTATGAAAGGCGTTTTAGAGGACGCACACAGGAATCTACCACTTCTGAGTGCGTTTGTTAATTGACAGAGCTCAGCGGTGCCTGGAAGGACAGAGGACCGTGAAGATGGCCGTGTGTTCGCCCCTGCATCAAGACCAAAGCGTGCTTCACAAACCGGCTATATAGAAATATATTTTTATAAATGCCACAAACTGACAGGAAATACTGTAGTATGTAACTCAGAGTGTTTGGGAAGAGGTCTCTTGGGACAGCGGCTTCTTTCCATTATCGTGTCACCGAAACGTGACGCAGCTGCATCAGTTGGGGCAGAGAGGCAGCGTGATGCGGCGTCCTGACATCGACTGATGCACAGGTGCCGTCAATGAGCCCTAAGACTAAGCCAGGCAAATGGTACTTTCCAGACACACACATGCAAGGGTGTCATCGGGGGAAGGGGGGGGGAACACGACACCCCCGCCATTAGACTTCCTGCTTTAACCCCGTCATTTACTGGAAAGGAAGTCGGGGGGGGGGGGGATTTTACCCCTGAGCCCACCCCTGCACATTCTTATATGATGAATTTCATTCCAGATTACATTTAATGGGGGAAGTTCTTACATTGATTTTTTTTTCTTGTGCACAGCCCTTGCGCCAATTCTTACTTGCGGTTGTTTTTGGTTACTGCTTGGCAGCTCAGCCTGTAACTGCACTTATACCTAATTTGGCTTCTTAACAACTGCCTGTACCATAACGCATTATCTGGCTCCCTTGCATGTCACTTTGGACAAAAGCATATGCTAAATAAATATGTGTAAATGTGAATGCAAATATACAGCGATCAGCCGTAACATTAAAACCGCCTCCCTAATATTGCGTCGGTCCCCCTTGTGCCGCCAAAACAGCTCTGACCCCTTGAGGCATAGACTCCACAAGAAGGTGTCCTGTGGTATCTGGCACCAAGACGCTAGCAGCAGGACCTATAAGTCCTGCAAGTTGCGCGGTGAGGCCTCCATGGATCAGACTTGTTTGTCCAACACATCCCACAGATGCTCAATCGGGGTGAGATCTGGGGAATTTGGAGGCCAAGTCAACACATTGAAGTCCTTTTTTCATGTTCATCAAATTCCTGAACAATTTTTGCAGTGTGGCAGGGCGCATTATCCTTGTGAAAGAGGCCACTGGCATCGAGGAATAGCATGAAGGGATGTACTTGGTTTACAACAATGTTTAGGTAGGTGGTATGTGTCAAAGTAACATCCATATGAATGCCAGGACCCAAAGTTTCCCAGCAGAACACCCCCCACCAGCTTTTCCTTAAGCATTAAGCATTAAGGAGTGTTCAGCTACAATCTATTCTATTACTATTTAAAATATCTTAATAAAACAAGTAGAAATTTTCATTTATAAGTAATGGTAAAACAGCAAACGTTTCCATATGATTTATTACGGTTGAAATAATACAAAAGACCATTGTTCTTACTCTGCTAAATTGTACATTTTTTCCCAAGATACCAGCACTGAGTGATCATTGAATGAGTAATAATGCAATATTTGCAAGTAACTTTGACATTCAAATGAATATATTAAATAGCCTGGAATTCCAGGCTCCCACGGCACCCTTCCCCCGATAAGCAGAGGAGATGTGAATGGGTGGATGGTTTTTATATAGCTCTGCAGAAAAAAGCTATTTCATGTAAAAACACTATAATATATTAATATAATTAAATGACTACCTGTTTGATTCCACCCTGCAAAGCATATTGGTATTCAAATGCACATCATTTGGCTTGTCTGCTAATGTCAGTTGTAACCTAAGGTAAGCTAATCTGACTTGACCTAACCTAAGCTAATGTAATCTATTCAATGCCATCATTACCACTGCTGACCGTTGAAGGAAAAGTCCATGACTGACATTGTCCATCTCTTATTAACAAATAGTGATAAAAGGCGCCGGCAGCGACCGCAGCAGCATGAGATCACAGGTGAAACTGAGACCAAAACGCACGCGTGAAAGGCTGAGCTGGTCGGCCGCCCGCAGTCTGCTGGCCCACCGCTGAGGAACCACTCTGCCATACAAAGGGGAGGTCAGCCTGGGCCCGAGGGCCTCAGCGGGTCTTCCGGGCCTGCTGTGCGTGTGATAGAGCACAAATGGCGGAAAGCATGTGGGGGGGGGGGGGCTGACAGGCTTTTTCTGAAGTATCCCTTATTAAGCACGAACAGACTCAGGCGATAACTTTTAGCCCTAGGTAAAAGACAGACTTATACTTTTAGAGTCAAAGTGGTCAATTATAATAGTGGTCATTTTCACATGAAGTGGTACCATATCCCCTTCAATAAGTCATGTGTATTAATTTGCAGAAAGGGAGGCAGAGAGGAACAGAGGGTGATCGTATATTTACTGCCGAGATCATTTATGGCCGCATACATACATACAACGAAAGCCTTGTCTTACTCTCTACTATGCATGTCAGATATTTGACAGGGGTAATTTGAAAAACACTGACATATGGGCCATAGCAATTCACCATCCGGCCTCGTAATATACAGGGCTGCACCAGATTGAGACCTAATAAACCTCTATTAAATAACTTCTGCAGTAAGGCGAAATTAAGGAGAAATAAAAGGGATGCAGATAGCACAATTGCCTGCCATTAAAAATAGAAAATGTAATTACAGACACCACAGCTACACAGCTATCAGCCATTGTCAGGTCCTGTCAAAGGAGAGCTACCCTGCTTAGTAATGAACAGGGACAGCACTCTGTCACGTCCGTCCACCCAAGTGCCAAAATGTGACACTTTTTAATCCAGTGACATGCTTTTTGTTTTAAGCTTATGGAGCTTTAATGTCAGAATTATTTTCACTGTTTTAATAACCTAAAGCTTGTTTTTCTATTATGAAGTCCAAAAAAAAAATCCCAGAAAACGCACCTCTATGGGAAACCAAGGGAGTTTGGATGTCTCTCTATGGAGGTGAAGAGCCCTTGGTTGACTTGCATCGCTTTCCATGGGGACACATGTCTTCAGCTGTCTCTGGCCACTGGGACAGGCCAGATCACTTCCAGGCTCCAATCCCGCCCGACACCTGCATTGTTTCCCTGCCTCGTTCCTCTTTTTCTGAGATGCAAATGGCTTCCATCCGTATCTGTTCTCCAATCCGGCAGACCCCTAAGAGTCCCCACCCAGTCCTTCTGACCCTTCCCGAAATTGCATGCAGCTGTGCTGTACTGCGGAGAGATGCTCAGAGAGTCAGGACCTATGTTTTAGGTTTCATCCAAACCACAGCAACATTTTTACAGCACAGTATCCCTGTGGCTGCACTGGGGCACTGGGATCTGCACAGAGTACAGAGGGGGCCAACCAGCTGGTCACACCAACACTTCTTCCAGCAGCAACCCAGTTTTCCGAGTTGGTCTCCCATCCAAGTACTGGCCAAGCACTAACCTGCTTAGATTGGCCAATTTGGTAGCTCTGGGTAACCTCAGCTTGTTTTTGGACTTTGGGGGAAACCAGACTACCAGGAGGAAACTCCACAATGACATGGAGAGGACATGCAAACGCCACACACTTGGAATCTTGCCGGAGACTTGACGGCTGGTCCCAGTGGTGTGAGGTGACAGTGCTGATCACTGCACCACCATGCCCCCCAACTAGAAGGTCAGCAGTTTTAATCCCATTGATCAACAAGATACAATTAAATTCCACCATTTCACTTATTATTTTATTGATCAACTGCTGGTTATGATGTGAGGTCTTCAGTGAGTTAAGTGTGCAGTGCTTCTCAGCTAGCCTGGTGTGGGTCAGCTGGGGGTAACTACGCTTTTGGGAAACACGACCTGGAGTGTTTAGACTATAATTTAGACTAAACAATTTTATTGCAGGGGCAGGGTTCCCTGGGTGAAAACTGTCAGGAAAAAAAATTCTGTGATGACATATACTAATTGTATAGGTCTTTTTTTTGTAAACCAAGCATTATATTATATATGATATTTTTGAGGGGGAGAGTTCCCCCCACTCTCGCCCCCCAAACCAACGCCTATGCACAAACCTTGAGGCTCCCCATGATCCTGCACTCTATAGGCAGTTGGATGATGGGAGGATGAAATTTGTAATATTATCACACAGTGTCACTATGCAAGGTTGGGTGTGGCTTAGCAGGTTAGGTCACTGTGGTTATCATCAGAAGGTCACTGGCCCAGATTCCCGGGTGGGGAGAGTGATTCCATTGTTGGGCCCTTAAGCACTGGGCACTTACCCTCAGGGGCTTGCTGACCCTATGCGTCCTCAACAAATGCTAAAAAAATGCTTAGGATAAAAGCACATTCTAAAGTAACATTGTTAAGATGCTTGCTGTGTTCCTTAACTACCTCCTGAAATAACTGCCAGACCAGGTAAAAAGCTATGAGTCTGCTCCGGCTTATAACTGGGTTCCAGTCTGAAAGATGAAATAGGGTAATCGCACAAATGTCTATGCGCGAGACTAGGAGGAGTGTGTGAGGCTGAGATGGTCACGCTGACGTACAACTCGGTATTTTCCCATGGGCTCAGAGTGCACTAGTCAGCAAAACACTGCCTGGCATACGCCCAACAATTTTTTATATAGACATTTACTTAATTTTTTTTACTTTGTTCATATTTGAGTCATATGCGAGTCATGTGCAACACACAGGCTGCAAGTTGGGGACAGTCTGTAGTTTTGCATGAAGTAAAGACACATTCTCAGTCTTAATGTCTAGTATCTCCCCACTAAAACATTTTTTGTAGGCAATATCTGATACTTAGTGCCTTGAGGAGAGGCATTTATAGGGTTTTTTTTGTCATTTCATCTGGTCATTCTTAGCAATGGAATTGTGCCACAGCTGTGGAAAAAAGCAGAAATAGTAACAGGGTTGAATATAATGGATCTTTGTTGGTGGAAGTGCTGAGGTCATATGTATGTTTGTATTGTGTGAGTGCATCACTGCTTCCTACATGTGGCATAGTATTACTTACCTGCGAAATATAAGATATAATAAGGTAATAAGGTATATAAGATAATGGCAACACTTCAAAATAGGTGAGGAGAATAGCCTAGTCATACCACCATGGGAAGACGGAGCGATGATTGTACCGGGAGCACATTCAGAGCAGAAACCTCGGCTCGAAAGGCAGGCAGACTCAAATCAAATCAGGATCCGTCTGCGTGGTCTGAGCACAGGAGGAGCAGGAACGAGTACAGGCAATAAACTCAAGAAGAAGAAAGCCTGAAGAGCAAGCAGGAGTCACACGGAGAAGCCCAGTCATGAGACGCACTCTCAGCATGGCGGAACACTCTGAACCATAACCATGACACTCTGAAGCGCAGACAGGATGGGAGCAAATGTATATGGTGGGCAACCGGATGGAGGAACGGAGTAGAAACCCATCCCGCAGGCTCAGAGCAGTACCTGCAATGGCACGCTCACCCTTAAGTTTTAACTGGGGCCGCAGGACTGACAGAAGACACTGATCAGAAGTGGACCTCAAGCTTCTGACAAGGACTTGAAGGTGCAGTGGATCAACAATATAAGACAGGCCAAGCCCATTTAAGGGTTTGGCGACAAAAAGTAAGACCTTAAACTTATCCTGAAACTGATGGGAAGCCAATGTAAAGAAGCTAGGACTGGTGTGATGTGATCTTTTCTCTTGGTGTTACTCAATCGTCTTGCGGCGGCATTCTGTACAAGCTGGAGATGGGACTCTGCTGCCTGACTGACTGCAAGTGAATAGAGCCCACCTGGTTTGCCTGGGGTCTGGCCTCCTAACTGTATATATTCCAGGTTCCGACAGCCTGTCAGCACCACAAAAGAATGAATTGACCCCTCAAGCTAGTGCCTCCACTCCTTGAGTACCAGTTTCATAGCCAGTTTCAGCACTTCCTGATTCCCTGCATCAGTTCCTTTCTACAGAGAAAAGCTCACACACTTAGAATGCACAGCGGATGAGCTGGGGGGGAGGGGGGGTGTACAGTGTCCTTGGGACGAAACTGCTCACAAAGCCACTTCTGAAGCTTCCACTTCCACGAGAAACGGCAGGGTCGGCTCAAATTGCGTAAGTACAGGTGCAGGGGGAGAGGTTCCTGAGGTGCTGGAAGGCTGTGCTGTGAGAGTCATTGCCTGTAATCTTTCTGTAGACTTTTGTAGACTGTGAACGAGGGCAACTGATGGCATCACAATCATAGGGATTGAATTCATAGGGAATTAAGTTCCCTATGAATCATGAGGAAAAAAATCTGTGAAACCTAAGATTGTTGACCATTCTTGGTTCTGGCCAGCGGCACATAGAGGCAGCCACGTCTTTCGTGCTGAGACACACAAGGACTGTCACCACCCGGGATCACGGCTGGCACAGAGATACACCCAGGATCACGGCTGGCACAGAGATACACCCAGGATCACGCCTGGCACAGAGATACACCCAGGATCACGGCTGGCACAGAGATACATCCAGGATCATGCCTGGCACAGAGATACACCCAGGATCATGCCTGGCACAGAGATACACCCAGGATCACGGCTGGCACAAAGATACATCCAGGATCACGGCTGGCACAGAGATACACCCAGAATCACAGCTGGTACAGAGATACACCTGGGTTCGCACCTATCACAGAAATACACCCGGGTTCATGCCTGGCACAGAGATTCACTCGGGTTCATGCCTGGCACAGAAATACACCCTGGATCACGCCTGGCACAGAGATACACCCAGGATCACGTCTGGCACAGAGATACACCAAGACTCTCAGTTCAGTTACTGAGCACTCTCCTCTCATGGCAACCTCAAATGGTCCCATGGTGAACGAGCCTTTCCGAACTGCATGGTCAGAGTGTCAGGGGATGAAGGAGCTGGCAGACGCGGAGGTGGAGAGATTCGCAGGACGTGTCTGCCCCGCAGGAGCAGCTGGAGCAGACAAGCCGGCTCGCTAAAGCAGCTCACTTAGGTTTGCGTCCTGGCAATTCAGTTTCACCTCTATTTCCACTGGATCCATAGACGTGGCAAAGTATTCTGTGAGGGCTAGGCAGAAGGAGAAAAGCTGAAGTGCAGGAATATCAGGTTTACTTCCTGACCCGTAGCCTAAGGGGTAGGCACAGGGGTGAGAACCAGGTTGAACTGAACAAGGGCAATCAAATCCAAGTCATGATCCTAATCTGCAATCCAGACACAGGCAGAAGCTGCTAGAGTGTTTACATCCATCCATCCATCCATTCATTCTGCCCGGCTTATCCAGGTCTGCACTGAGATCCCCAGACCTCCCTTTGCCCAGCCATCTCCTCGGGCTCCTCCGCGGCGATACCGTAGCGTCTGCCGGCCAGCCTAGAGACATAATCTCTGCCCCATGGTCAGTTTGTCAATAAATAATTGATGACAATTCAATTGAATGCGGTATTTCACAAAATACGCAAGAAATGTTTAACCAAACGAGATGATAAGAATACTAGCGAATGAGACATGAGACGCAGTGAATCCACAAGGTGGCGGTATAGCTACGATCAGCAGCGCTGTGGGAGACATCAGCAAGAGCTCGCGGCCGGAGGGACGGGGGTGCTGCTGCAGTTTCTAAGAAGGTCATGCTGTATGTGCGCGCGTATTTTCTTATCTTTTTACGTGTGGCTTCATTTTTTTCTTTCCCTTTTCTGCCTTTCTCCTTCTAGAAAGGTATCGCATCCCTTCCGTTGCCTAAAAAAAGGACGAACACTCGAGCTAAACACCAAAAAGGACTTTTTTGTCCATTAATGGTATTCCTTAATTTTCCCGAACCAGTGAAGGGTTTGCAGTGAGCCCGAAGTCTATGGCAGTCCACCGCGCGCACGTTCACTGCAGGAAATCTAGTTACCGCAATCCAGCGAGACTGCAAGCGTTGTGTACATTTTGTGATTAAATGTGATGATCTCCAACAACTTACTGCATATGTTCATTGGATAGCAAAAAAATACACAGCCCTTTGGCTAGAATACGTAAGGCATAAGGAATAATAGTCTGTATGGGAGATTAATGAATAGGAAATATTAAGGAATATGGAATATTAATTACCAACTGTTTCTCAGTAGGGGAAGGCAAGGAGGCGAAAAAGCTGTAGGCACTGCCTCGCTATTGATAAATTATTGACTCTGTTTTCATAAGTTGCTTTGGGCATGGAACCAACCCCGGACACACTGGAGAGATTATATCTCTCAGCTGGCCTGGAAACACCTTGCTACTCCCCTAGTAGAGCTGGAGGAGGTGGCGGGTGAGGCTTTTACCCTTGTGACCTGGACCTAGATTAGCTGCAGATGGGAGGATATTTAAATGCCTGGATTTCACTTCAGTACTACGTTCATGGTCAGCCTCCTATAATCAGGCATGTGTCACTAATGTTAATGTGAAACAGCTGGCTGAGTCTTTCAATCAAGGAAACAAACCAGTCGGAGCGCAAGAAGAACTGAACTATTTAGCCGAGCAAAGAAGTCTTTCAGTTTTAATGTGGTCTGTAAATCCCGAAGTAGCTCAAAATGTCCTGCCTGACATGGATGATCTGGTCACCCTAGGTAAAAGGCAGAAAAAAGCACCGTGGTATGACACTCTGAGGGGCCACAGGAGTGTACCCTGACAGATAAGCAGACATCCCACCTTAGGGATGCTGACTTCTGGGAGGCAGATGAGGGGCATCGGGTGGGAGGGTGCTGGCCAGTGCTTGGCTGGATTTGCTAGGGACTGTAAAAAATAAGACCCACAATACCATGCACAATGACGTCACCACCACAGGCCCGATACCATGCATATATTTATGCATATATTTCAAGCTGTAGTGAGGGTGGGCAGTAGGGGAATTTTATCACCACTGACTAGCGGAACAACAGAGTTCCGGGACATTGAGCTTCATTTGCGGGTGTCCAGGAGCTGTCGTGAAGTTGCTGGGGGACTCTTGGAAGTTCCAGGAGAGGTGGGATGTTTGGATGAGCAAACCCTCGCCTTCTCTCCCTGTTTGCTGTGCTCATCCAGCTGTTAAAGTCGATGTGTAGCTGTTTCCGGTTGTAGACTCTGGATCTCTGAGGGTTTTTGTCCACCACTGGGTTTCTCTACACTGACTTTGCTCTTGCGTGAACAGCCTGCCTGGTGGGTCCAGAGTCTCTCCAGGAGAGGATTGCAGTCAGGGGCATTGCAAGCCGGGGGGGGTGGGGGGGGATCTGGGTGTTACAACACCCCCACTTTTGCCAAAACACGATTACATCCCCCCCAACTTTATCAGATTAAAACGATACTAAAATATGCGCCGCTACGGGTACAAGAGCGAACTGAACTGTAGCTCTGATCTGGGAGGGAATAACACATGCAAACTTAGGCTATGCACATAGGCTAAACACTATACTCATTTACCCAGATATTTAGCATTTGCAGAAATGACCACGAAATGTAAACCCGACGTCTACTGGACAGGTATCCTGTACCTGGGTTAGAAGCCAGGGGAAGCAAATGGAAAGCTGACATTCCAGAAACTGACAGCTGTCCATTGACTCCTCCATACAACCAGCAAGTCTGAGAACAAGTAAAAACAATGTGTATTATCACATGCATACATGCTACAGCAGTGTAGGTGGGTAGCTCACAGATGTGGGGTTAATGTGTTAAAATTTTGTCTTTCCAATATAAACAATCTCTGAGAAACTAAAGGAAATGTAAAGAGGGTCACAACCGTCCCCGCTCTCCCCTGTACACTTTGTATGGGAAGTAACTCTTTTATCCTTTCAAGAGGAATTGCTTCCCAGCACATTCGGGTGTTGTCAGAATGGCCGAGGGGTCTAAGGCGCTGCGTTCAGGTCACAGTCTCCTCTGGAGGCGTGGGTTCAAATCCCACTTCTGACATTCCTGACTCCCTTCTCAAACACAGAACTGAAGCTGCACATCCAGACACAAACCAGCATGGGGCCCAGTTGAACAGTAACTTGGTCTGTGTTCTGAGTTAAATTGTGACATTTCCTAACTCAGGTCAAGCTGTCAATCCTTGTCACATGACAAATAGTCTTCTGACTGCAGAAAACATATTTCTTCACTGGTGCGTCGACAGTTGCATGTACAAGCATATTGATACACGGACATTTATGAATTTTGTGCCCCCCCCCACACACACACACACTTTTAAAAAGCTTGATACGCCCCTGAAGGACAACCCAGAATGGGGCACCAACCCATCACAGAGCACACACACACCATTCAGTTACACATGCACACCTATGGGCAATTTGGTAAGTCCAAATGGCCTGTTTTTGGACTTTAGGGGGAAATCCCATGGCAAAACAGGGAGAACATGCAAACTCCACACACATGGAGCCATGGCAGAGAGCCAAAGCCTGGTCAAATCCAAAACATTTCCAGAAAATCTAAGTGGAACCTTTTTTTGGAACCAATTCCACACATTCTGTTAGGAAAAGGAATTGCCATAAAATATTACTTTTCTATTATTGATATTAATTGTAGTTTTTAAATGTCCACATTCTAATATTACCCAATATTACATTCTAATATTACCCAAGTTCAGCAACGTTTACGTTATTGCCTGGATATTTTCAGTGCATTACGTTGCAGGGACACATTGCAATTTATGTGCATATTTTTGTAGTAAAACGATTGCAGGTGACAAAGGTTATTTAATTTCCCTCCGTGATGTCTGCTCCAAGAGCCGGACAAGCCTCAGATGTTCAACCCACGTAACTGCCAGGTCCTCTCCCGCTGGAAGCCAAATACGGGCAGGAAAGGTCTCAGGCTCGCCCTCTATTATTAGCCGCCAGTGAGGTGCGCGCCGCAGCACCGCCCCCTGGTTGCCGAGCATAAAAGCGCAGCTTCTCAGATTCGCGTTCGGCACAAGACTTTCCGCTTCTCGCTGAACGCGAAATACGCAGTATATCCTCCAGTAAGTATAAATGCTACATTTAGATATTTTTGTCGTGGACAAGAACCATTTGACTGAGTAAAACCAAACACCATGTCCAAACTGTCTTCACAAATGGTGAAAATGTGTGTTTATGTCACATATGGTCATATCGTGTAGACTAAATAAAACGATTAATTGTTTACGGTTTTAATTCTCTCGAGAGTCTCACGAAACACTGGTGTCTAAATAAAAAGGGCAAAAATGTAAATTTTTATGTTGTTGGTTTTGGAAAGTGGTGTAATATATTCTGTGATGGCTTAAAATATATATTTCATTTCACAAACCTAGGTTTCCAACGATGCTCAGATGTTTTCTGCTTAAGTGATTTAAAGAAGGAGATCTGTACTGTTTTCACCACAAGATTGGAATAATTGCGTCCCCCTTTCACGTTTAGTGAAGCAACACGCTAAACAGCACATTTCAGGCCAGACGGCTTTGAAATAATATGATTTTTTTTATTACTTTTTTGCCCGACTCATCTTCCAAAGGTCTTTTAACGACTATACTTTTTCGGGGACAACAATAAAGACGAGGAGCAAAACACGAATAAATAATTATCCCAAAAATGGAGTTAACGGTTATAAAACGAGTCCCCTTTGCTAATCATTGAGAAGGGCTTTTGCCGTTTGGGAATGAACCGCAGTTGGCACCCAAGTGTGTAAAATGGATCTGTCCGCACGGAGGAACTGAGGATCGCATCTTTCCCAAACCAAGTTGGAAGTTGTGCTTTTCCTATTTTACATTAAGGTACAGTTACACATCAGTCGCCACCAGGTTTTCCCTAACCGACAGAGTGTGTAATTCATGCTTTTATTAACCGTGATCGATAAGTAATGCAGACCCGGGTGCGCGCTGTGCTATACAGTGCAGCTACTCCACATTTAAACGCATCTTAAACGCGGCTATCCGGGCAGGCATCGGCACACGGTGGGTTTGTGTAAGTTTAGCTTGGGTGGGGGAGCGCACATGACCGGGGGCGCGGCGCTGGATCCCGCTGGCGGCGCGCCCGCCCTTCAGCAGGAATGCCTCCGCTGCTTGACATAAATGTTACGGTTTATTATATCAGTCACACTCAGCCATTCCTCGTCAGTTCTGTTTTAGGAGCATCACAAGCAGAGTCTGCGAGGCCGTTCGCAGTATTACACACCCTCAACGCAACAGAAAAAAAATAAAGTCTGGGTATCACAAGAGCTTGCCGTTCGGTTGTGTTTAGGGATATGTAAACGTCAGGCAAAAATGAGCCCTAACAAATTCATTTAAAAAATGATTCAGGTATACACCAGACCGTGTCCAATGTGGTGCACAGAACAGAATGAATTTACTACTACTGTTATTATTATTACTACTACTACATTATCCATGCTCATGCTGATTGCTCAATATGGCAATATATGCTTGTCATTTTTAGAAATATGGGACTGTTCCTTGGATCAAAAATTGTGTAAATCCACTGTTTGGTACATTAATAGACCATACAGTAATCTGGCTAAAATTTGTATGTATAAACGTAGGACTATACCAGTATAACTTGGAGTGTTTTAAAAAAAGAACAAGCATTGCAAATAGTATACTAATTGCACAATATTATTAAAAAATAAGGCATTCAAACTGATTTTCAAGAGATCCCAAGAAAGTGATTTTGAAGAAATACAACACTCAAAACAATATAGACCTGCCGATGTTTGGCCTGCTAGTTAGTGTTAGTGCGAGGTCATTTGCCAAGGTAGTTGGAGGGTCTTGATGTAGATTCTTGAGGAGTTATTGATACCTGATCTGCTGAGGGGATCATTTCAGCAGGAGAAGTGTGAAAAAAAAGTGGAAAAACAAAATCTGAAATTTCAGCCTAGCATAAAAACATACAGAGGCTTTCTTGTATGGGTAAGGTGAAAAATTAATTTTGTTATAAATTGTTATATGCTAACTGATACACAGTAAGGATTCACTGATTAATGGTCACTTTGTATGAATGGTTAAATGATTATGATTTAACTATAACTGTTATTTATCACAAAATTTTAGAGGTCTGTATGACATGAAATCAATTCTTAGCCACTCATGGTGCACAGTATGAAAATTGCTTCTTAAAGGGAACGTGAAAAAAACTCTTCTGAAAAATAAAGTTATATGGATAAGCCAGTGTTTGTCTGCCTGTTAGATTCCTCTTTCTGGGTCGGAGGCTTCATTATCATTTTTAAGCAGTATTTGCCTGGTGTAAAGGCGTGAAACTGATCAGGGCCACAAGCCGCCTGAGCGTTTCGCCTATGTTGTGAACTCGGTCTGTGTCAAACATCTTGTAGCCCCATTTGTCAGATTCGATTACAAAAGAGAAGCCCAGGAATAGTCTTAATGTAGTATAGACCCGTGTCAGTGACAGACGGCGTGGTCATGAGCAGAACCCAAAGACGGTCACGCGAATGTTCAGATGCGCTCATATTCTACGGGGGACCTCCAACAAACAAAAAAATTAATAAAGCATGAACCAGAGTGATACTAGTTTAATGGGACGTCCTGCTGAAATGGAAATTGTCTCGTCCACCGAGGTGACGCATGTCCCCGTGTGTCTTTCCGGCCGCTGCTTGGTAGTGATGTTAGGGTGGATGAAGCAGGAGGTCCCGTGGCTGAGAATGCATCACCTTTCACCTGTTTCGGCTCACCAGATCCGGCCGGCGGCATGACCAAACACGTGTTGGGAGAGTACCACCAGTCAGGAGGACATGGCAGAAATTCCTGTCATCTAGCAGATCGGAGGGTGCCACTTTTAATAAGCCCATATATTCACTCCACTGACACTGCAAGAATTCGGGCTAAATATATCTGAAGAGCCCCCTCAGGCGCCGCCCCCCTGTCCTCACCCCATGCAGCCATGCTCACGGGCACTTTGGGTGTCTCAGCAATGTCAGCGAAGGGCTGCTTTGCTAAAACCGCTTGACTGACATGGTGTCCGGGTGGGAATTGCTTGTGTCCCCAACAGACCTCTGCGCTATTCCAAAGAGCAAGCGGACAAGCAACTCACTCAGAACATTGTTGATATTCATCCATCCATTTATCCCTCCATTTTCTGTCCAATTATCCTGGTCAGGGCCACTGGGAAATACTGTAGCAATGAAAAATAATCCAAGATCCATCCTTCTTCTAAACACTTACCCTGGCCGCGGTCAGGGTTATTAGGGCCAGCTGATCACTGGCGGCACAGGGCACAGGGTTGGGGGGACCGTAAACAGGATGTCCGTTAATTACAGGGCTGTAAATATGTATTCAGCCATAAATTAATTTTTATAGATGGTGGAAACATGATTATATTTCACCTCCTAGTTGTGACTCTGTTGGTTCCTTAACCCCCCGAAAAATCCTCCAGGGGCTCTTGGTTAATGCCTGCCTCTACGTTCTGATGCCAGGCTACGCTCTCACCTGTATATGTGTGTATCTCCCAAAAGGAGATCATGATGGGATATTTGACAGCTACAGCCCTGCATTGTGCCTGCACTCTGTGCAAACATCAAATGAAGTATCATTTCCTGTTCGCGTCACACCACAATTTCATATTTGGCTCTTCTCACCTCACCAATACATTTAACATTTCTTGACAATTATTCAAAATTTATAAAGATGTTTAACTGGAAAATCTGTAATGAGAGTGTGGTTAGTGACAGGTGTACACCTGGACTTAAATCAAAATTAATTAATTGATTTTTAACCCTAATAACCAAAAATAGAAACCAGTAATGACCTAAAGTAGGGATAAAGTCTGTATGCTCAGGAGCCACAAACACCTACAGTAAGTCATGAGCTGTGTTAGAGTCAATGTTACATTGAAAATCACACAACTGTGCTTGGGGGGTGGTACCTTGCTCAAGGTACCTCAGTGGTACTTGCAGGTCAGGGCCTCAAACCAGCAACCTTTCAGTTACACAGTTGTGTCCTTAACCATTTCACCACCTGCCATTTTGACTCCTTTTTGCTTATCTCTGTTCAAACAGTTGAAGAGCCTGGTTATTACACGGTGACACTATCCCATAATGAGCAGGGTGACTGCTCACAGAACCTTAAACAAAGGAAAGAATGCGACCCGGGGTCAGCGGGGAAAGGGCTTGGTGTCACAGTGTTCGGTCAGAACACTGACACATTGTCCAAACTGTTTAAGCCACAACACCTCTGTCACGTTCACACTCGCCTGTCACCCGATTACGTAAGACCACTGCTTGGCTTGTCTCGTGCCTGCACTTATTGGAGGTCGAGCCCAGATGTCCGCAGCCAACACTGGCCCAACATATCTAATGTAAGCATATCTGCTCTTAAAACTAATTCCCACAAACAAACATTTGAGGAGAAGGGTGAGAGAGGAGATTTCATAACACTGATACCAGCTTCTTAAGCATGCAATAATTCACTGCAGACCAAGCTCTGTGTCCATTCCATCCATGCCTGCCCAGTGCTGGGTCACAGTGAACCTGGAACCCATCCCAGGAAGTTCTGGGCACCACTGGATGGTATGCCAGCCCATAACAAGGCTCAAACACTCAGCTGAAACATCTAAACTGGATGATTTTGGATTGTGAGGGGATGCCTGAGCACCTCAGCTATGGTCCTGATGGTCCAAAGACAGAGCAGCGATCCTAATTGGACAAGAACATCCAAGGGCCCCCCTCCCCCAACCCAATTGGAATTGAGACAAAGGCTTTGATTGACAACTTATTTAGGACAGCTGAATGAATTATTTGAATGGGGTTGTCAGCTGATCTGACAAATTATGGTTAAAGAATAACTGGAATAAACAGGACTCCTAGAACCCCGCCCCCCTTTGATTCAAGTTCAGTTCTAACAACCTTAAGACAATACTCTGGTTTTTCATCTTTTGAATTGCAGGGCCAAGACTTGTGGAACAATGCACAGGGCACGTTTCAAGATATAAAGCTGTCAAATTAGATATCGCCAAAGGTGTCAAGTGCACTCATTATCCTGAGGTTCCTCAATTGTGAAGGACTTATGGGCTGAATAACTACAGGTCCAATAAGGCAATAGGTTCTAGTTTAACCATTTTTCACATTTTCCTGGGGGGGCAGGGGTTAGAGGAATCCATTGGCTTGTCACTATCTAACGCAGAAGCAAGGTAAACATTGTAATAAGCAGGAATTCTGCTTTCCTGTCAGTCATAGAACCACGTGCTACCAGTATTTGTTTACATTTGTCATGTCATTTTCTATGCTGGCAATCCATGAGCTGCTGAACGACTTTCATTTTAAACGATAACAATGACAATAAAGATCTATTCTGTTCTACATCCAGCTGCAGTGTAGAACACACCCAGCTCACTGATGTGGAGTCATGGTTGCTGCTACACGCCGGGTTTGTTAAGCCAAGTCCCTACCCTATCTGCCCTATGCCAACCAAAGTGAGCAATTCAATTCAGTTAAAAAGCAAAAAGGTGACCTAAGATCTTGTACTTCAAAATGTGAAAAATGCAAAAGGAAGACAAGACACGAAACTGAAGGCTGGAAAATTTCTTTGAATAAAATCCATAAACCCTGTGTTTGAAAGGGTGGCTTTAAAATGATAAAATACCAGCTGTTGACATATACTGGAAAGCACATGAAAGTGCATTAACATAAGTACAATTTCAAATTTAAAAAGTTCAGCTGCATTGTGACAATACAAAAGTTACTCAACGTACAATATGATAAGTTACTCCTCCATAATACTATGTACAAGAAATCATTTGGCAAAAATCCATCACAAAATAAAAACTATTTACAGATGTATACACTGCTCTTCAGAGACGCACAGGACCTCCTGCTGCTTAAAGGCAAAGAGAAAAGAAAAAAAAATGTCAGCAATTTATATAAAATTACAAGCATATGAACATGTACTCAAGAGACAAGACTCTACCTATAAGCGATTGAGCAGTGTATTCTGGATGTCCTCAAACACCTGGTTGTAGAGGTCATCTTTGGATTTGGAACCATCCAGATACTCTGGGAAAACAAAATTAAAGAATTTAACTGACCAACCAATAAGTGTTGGTGGGAGACTAAATTCAGGTCAAAAACTAAAAAAAGTTTAGATCACTTGACCAAAACCACTAATCTAAACAGATTTATGAAGCTCAAGTCACTCACCGATGGCAGAGCAGTTGTTCTCCATTTCCTTCCTGTGTTTCAGGTACATAGGCCAGACGTGGCCATCAAACAGGCCGGGAGGGTCAGGAACCGTGTACTTCCTCGTACTGAGGATGGCAGGGGCAAAAATGAGCATGTATTTGGGGGAAAGTGGATCCAAATCACCACATGGACATCACTCACCTCCGCCTCCTCCTGCACTCTTCATACGGAATGGTGATGTAGTAGCACTTGCTGTAAACTTCAAGCAGCGGCCTGGAACCAAGGACACCAATGTCACTGTAGAACACAACGTTTAAAGCGAAAGAACTGAAAAGGGACATTCAACACCACGCAACTCGAGACAAGACTTCTAGCCTGGAGAGGTGACCTTGGTGCTTGGTTATAGATAGTGCCCCAAGGGCATATCTACAGAGAGTCTGCCTGTAGCGTCTTGTCAATGCACACACCCTCCATATCTCTAAAGTTGCAGACAGAATGAATGGACATGGAAGCCATCATGTAAACAGAGGGCGGATGTCCGTTTTGTAGAACTCAAGCCTTGACATAGTTATAAATGGGGTTTATAGGGCGAGTTGGGCTGAAGAGTAGACAGTCATGGCGGGTGATTGGAAGGTTTGCGCTAGTAATCCATGTAACAACCTATACTGGAATGGTTTGTTTTAATTCCATCCCATGATCACATACCCACTTAGATAAGGGCAGATGTGATTTATAACTCACGACTACTGACATGTGCCATTTCTTAAAGATTAAAAAGGTCCATCAGGCGCAGTAGGGGAATACTCACTGGTAATTGTAGAGCAAAAAGCCCTCCACAATCAGGATATGCACCTCATCCTCTGGGCGAGCCACCTCAGCTGTGGGCACCACCGGGATGCCGTGAGAACGGGCGAACTTCACTGGGTTCTCCTCCCAACCCTTGATGGTGTTCACCATGGACTCCATGTCCAGGGCTGTGATAACTGAGGACGACAGAGTGAAGGGAGCCATTAAACGGGCAGGAGCACGGCTCGCAGTATTGCATCCAACATGGCCTAGGGGGCATGACATGGCGGTCCTGCAAGGACTGGAGGAACTCGACTCCAAGTAGGGCCTTACTACCAACACAGAACACCAAAGAGCATCACACGTTAAGTCCTACTGCGAAATCCAGTCTTACCATCCCACTGTTTAAAGCCGTCCGCTCCGACTTCTATCTGATCTTGTGGCTGAAATAACAGCGAGTGATAAAACATTGCAGCAACCTCAGGGTCACTGGCTACCCTGCAGAGCTGAACACACGGAGAGCAAGACACTGTACACTGGGGGGGGGGGGGCATGCCGGGCCACAAACAGGGAGGAAGGATGGATGGACACATTAGCCATTTAGTTAGCTAAGAGCGGGAAAAATCGTTCTACACTGTTAGACCCAATATACAAGTTAAGAGTCCCAACTCAAATTACATCTAGATGGCAACATTTGGTTTTATAATTAGCTTATTTCTGGAGCCCATTTACGGCAATAATGCCAAATCAATCAGGCACCCAGGGAAGGATTTTCTAAAATATCACCCATCAAGCAATAATCTTCATACTACTTAAGAGCCTGCCTGTATGGACATGGATAAAATTTTAGCTGAAATATGCGCATCTTCGGAGGAACTGTAAAGTCCAGTGTTCAAGAAATCACCTCCATAAAATCGCCAAAGTGCGAAGTGGTTAAGTTACCCAAATGGGCTAGAAATGTAAACCAAATGAGATGGAGCTTGCGGATAGGTGTTATGTAGAAGGCACGCATGGGCCAGGTCATTATTTCAGGGGGGAGGTTAGAGTAAAGGGGGAGAGGGTGTTGGTGGCCGGGCAGACAGACACTTAAGGCGACAAGCGAGGAGCCGCTACGGAGCCCGGAGCCGGAGAGCCGCCGCGGGACGCCGGCTGCCGCTTACCTTGAAAAAGTCGTCCTGATGAACCACGCAGCAGTTAGGCAGAGCCTTGCAAAGCCTCTTTGTCAGGGTGGTTTTCCCACCATTGGTCACGCTGAAAAAGTAACGTGCTCGTATGAAAACCCGTGCTGCACGTCTGACCTCCACAAACCCGCCTCATGAAGCATCCCGAATCGGCAGGACACCTAAATAAGCCCGCTGCGTACGGTCACTCATTACGGTTTGTTACGACATTTTTCACATCAGGCAGCGCATTTCAAGGACGTACTTGGCGGATTTAACCTAAAAAATATAAACCAAAAACCTAAAAAAAAAAAAACAATAATAAAAACAGATTATTTTCCACTTTCTGCGCGTCAGCTGGACGGCGCCTTTAAAGGCTGAGCTCATGCTGCCGATACAGTGTATCGTTCGTGAGTCCGGGCCGCCGGCGCCAAAGACGCGCTTCCCTCCACTTCGGGCCGCGGCGGCGCGCCGCCGTTTGAATCTCGCGCTCAAACCGCCCGCAACCCCCCCCCCCCCCCCCCCGCAATAAGCCGGACCCCCTCTGCCCCGTCCGCGCATCGGCGCGCCTACAACCCCGCGGCCGCTCATTAACCAAACAAATGTAATATTATCCATGCAAACAAACACACAGATTTGCGTTTTTATGAAAATAAGTTAGTAGTTGGAGGGGTCGGCTCGGATTGCGTCCGTAACTGATTGCCGTACAGCTACGAGTTAATGTACATCTCAAATGGATGGAAATATTAAATCTTTATATCATATAATGAACACATTTAAACAAATCCTTTTAACAGCTAGAAACTGACTAACGACACCTAATAACAACTAACAAAAATAATAGTAATGTAAATACAGCAACTTACCCGCCAATGCCAATAATAAACTTCATCTTTCAAGTCGCTTTCCTTTCTTTGCACGAAAAAATAACGAAACAAATGCTTGATTTAGTAAGAATAAATTAAGAACAATTAGGTATCAATAAACTGAAAAAGTTATGGAGTGTCCTAAGTAATTCTCCACTTCGCTTCCCCACGAGCTCCACGCTCTACAACTTCATTGATAAAGTGCGCATGGCTCTTTTACTTTATAGCCAAATTAGGGCCGCGTCACTCGGATGCCATGCCCACTTAGTGTGACGTGTTCCCCCTCGCTTCATCGTGTCCTTTTTCCAGCAGCCAATCACGGACCGAGAAACACAGGGCGGATCCAATCAACGCAGACATTGCCTCTTGAGAATTTGCATGGTGGCACGGACCGCGCTGCACCTGCTGTTACATGTCCATCCATGCAAGTACAGTCCCGAAATCCAGACTGCGCACCTGACTGTTAAGCTAAAAATAGACGTGGGACTTGTCTTAAATGGAAAATTTCTGGCACTTTTTTTCTTTTACATACAATTATATTACAACTAATTCCTTTGCTATCTAACTGTACTTGCCATGGTAATTAAAAAAATGAAACCATAGAACTTTTACATTATTTAGAACTAATGATTTGTCACCATCATCTCTATAATGATTATAACCTGAACAGCATCCAATGCCCTCGTATGTATGTCAGCATCTCCACCTATTTGGTGTCTCCTGCTCTACTACACAAAGCATGTTTGGAGACAATTATTACATGAGTCAAATGAACCACTTAGAGTGCCACACAGGGAAGGAAGACGTGTAAGAAAAAAATTAAGGTACTTTAAAACAAATTTAGCAAGTAGAATCTATTCTTTACATAATGAGACATGGTGTACTATAGGAGAGTTTAATACATTGTAGGAATGTGAAACTGCAGGATAACATTTAAGGACTGCCAGTCAAATATGGGTATTGTCTTGGGTCTGACATTTAAATGTGATAATTAAATAAAGGTCCTATGTATCTAAAAAGTAAAGAAATGAACATTTTTGCTGAAATGTCAAGCTTGCTTTTGCTGAAGTGTATTTATGAAAGAAATGCTGCCTGATGTTGCTAGACTCTGCCTTTCGGAAAAAGTCATGCGATGAAAAAAAGTTACGAGAAAAAGAGAGAGAGAGAGATTGTGAATCTCATCCGGGATTTGCAGGACTCGATTTTATGGAGAAAGTCATAATACGTGGCATTGTGGTTTTCACGGTTTGCTGAGTGTAAGGTAGACCTACAAACCTATTCTTGACTAACCGGAGTAGTTTTTGTTCTGACCATAAACAGTAAACATCCACTTCTTTGATCTTGCCACCTCTCCTAGTGAGAGTAGGCCCTGCTCTGTCCTCTGAGGTCTTCAAGCGCGTTCTTTATTTAGATCTCTTTGTGACTGCCTTACTCATTTCCTGACACAACCTTTAGCAACACGCAGCGCTAATTCATGTGACTCTGCATCTGACTGGCCACGTAGGCCCATGCAGCTGGAGCTGTCCTGTGTCCTGTTTTTTTTTTTCTCTAACACATATAAAGATCCATTTCAAACAAAACTCACTGGGAGATTTGTTAGATATTTATAAAAGATCAACATTTGTAGCAGGAATACTTGGCCAGCTGTCAAATCAAAGCAACTTTAAAACTTTTGAACCAAACTCATTCATATTGGAACCTTGCTTATCCATCCATCCATCCATTCATTTTCCAACCCGCTTATCCTGTTCAGGGTCGTGGGGGGTCCGGAGCCTATCCCGGAAGCAACGGGCACGAGGCAG
>JAODKL010000034.1:1862597-1873826 GCA_026780765.1 Petrocephalus schoutedeni | reverse complement strand
CACATACACACCTACGGGCAATTTAGGAACGCCAATTAACCTCAGCATGTTTTTGGACTGTGGGGGGAAACCGGAGTGGAACCTTGCTTATTTTGCCAAATTGTGTTTTGTCAATGAATCAAATACATTAACTGTAAATTTTCCATATGCCCTCAAACCAGTGAAGAGTCACAGTCCGCCTGAAGTTTATCCCTGGAAGCACGGGGCAGTGGGCAAACCCCAGATGTAATGTCAGTTCAGTGCAGGACACACACTACAGAGAATTTACAGAGTATGATTCACCTCAGGTCATGTTATCAGACTGCACAAGAGCCCAGAGTATCCAGAGGGAAGCCACGTAACATCAGGGCAACGTGCAAACCTCTCACGCACACAGCAGGCCGTGTGTTTGACCCCCAGTCCTGCAGGTTTGAAGTAGTGCTTCCATGATGCAAGGAGCCAACATATTTCCCCAGTTAATTTTAAAGTATTTCACACAACCAGCTGACCAGGCAATATTCTGTTATTGCAATTTTCCCAATTTTTACTTTATTAATAACATAACGACGTATTTACAAGAAACATTTGATTGCATTGGCTGTTTTCACAAAACACAGTTTCAATGAGACAGATTTATGTGTATGTTGTGAGCAAAGACCAATCTGGAATCAATGCAACTTTTACTTTCCAAGTTTGTCACCACATGGTGGCAGTGCATTCTTCTGTGAGAACCTCATAACCAGTGTGATGCATATTTGGCACAAAAATATAGTTAGGCATATCATTCAGAAATGGCACTTTCTTTGTAAATGTAAAAATAATCAAAACCATATAAGAATGGCAACCAAGTAAAAGCCTAAGGCCAATCAATAGGGCAATTTTGCCATGATGAAAACATTAATAGTATATAAAGCGCATAAAGCCTTGCTGCAGAATATGATACATCAGAGCAATGAATCTGATTTTGGTTGTAATTTACATTTTTAAAATTTATTTTAAATTGACTATATGGAAGATGACTATGCAAAATAGTCTGAAAAATGGATGTTCTCTCATTAAGGCTGTGTAGTAGGACACCAGTCTTCATTGGTTTGTAGTTTTTCATTAATAAGATGTGTTGAAGGTCTTCCTTTCGTTACAACAAAAAGTTTAAAGTGTAATTAAATGTAAACAAGTAAAATGTGGCATCGACATTTCTTGGATCCTATTTTCCTAATACCATAACTACTAATCAGAGAATTTTAGTGCAAAGAAATGATGAATAGAAATGAATAGAAAAAATAAATAGCTCTCAATCCGATTTCCTCCTGCCAGTTAATGCAAACATAAGGTGATTTTGTTTCAGTTTTCTTTTGGTTGGATGCAGTAGCTAAATAAATTAATGCAATTCAGCAAACAAAGCATGCTGTCAGCTTGTCCAGATGATACAGAGAAAACCAGAACAGGGACGAGGCTCCCTCATTGTCTCAGGGACTCTCGAATAAATGGGTGCTAGCTTAATTAACTATAGCAGTGTTTCCCAAACGGGTCCTCGGGGCCCCACAGACGGTTCACAGTTTTTGCCCCCTCCTAACTCCCTGCCAGACAGGGCAATGGAGCTAGGAGGAAGCTGGGGGCAAGCAAAAATGTGGACCGTCTGCAAGTCCCCGGGGGTCGGACTGGAAACCACTGAAGTACATAAACAAAAGCCTATGGTAAGTTACCACAACAACTATTTTGTTGAGGCACCAAAGTGAGTACAGGCCATGTTCCATTGGATTCCTGTTCATTGTCTCCCCTCAATTTAAAAGAAACCGAGGCAATGAGACCTTAAGCGGTGTAACATCGCAGTGGAATGGAAGGTGCACTTAGTGAAAGAGCAGGGTTATTATACAGCTTTATGGGAAGGAAGCGTAAGCACTTACATCTTTACACACTTCAGATGAAATCTGAGACAATGGGCACAAATACCAACATCACCACCACTCTGCAGGACAGACCTACTGATATCAAGCTGCAATTGTCATATTGGGATCCTGTGTGCTTTGAGAATGACACAGGTTATGCATCTATAATGACAGCTTGGTGTTGTTGCTCAAGACACTGCTGCTTTGTGCTGGTGAATGCGGTTACGTTCCATTGAGCAGAACCTGGAACAACAACAGGGTCTTCGTTCATGGTGTAATGGAAGGTGGTTCAGAGCCCTAGGGGTCACAGAGTACCCAGCTGTGTCAGGCAGCGATTGTAACTAGGGCTTTATATAGATGGGTTTGGCTGGTAACAGTGGCTGTTGATTCATGATCGTCTCCACCTTTGAGGCCTGGCACCTGCAAGCTGCTGGCTTCTAGCTGCAAGAGATGTGACCCTAAAATTAGCAGTGAGAGGTTCAGCCCTCAGAGTACAACACTCAGAGTCCTTCCAATCAGCAGTGATGGGCAAGTCCTTGCAATCAGGAGAGACTGAGATTTCGTCTTCCAGTCAGCAGTGAGAGATGCATCCCTCCAATCAGCAGTGAAAGATCTGTCCTTAAAATCAACAGTGAGAGATGCATCCCTTCAATTAGAAGTGAAAGGTCTGTCCTTACAGTCAGCAGTGAGAGATGCATCTCTCCAATCAGCAGTGGAAAATCTGTCCCTTACAATCAGCAGTGAGAGATGCATCCCTCCAATCAGTAGTGAAAGATCTGTCCCTTACAATTAGGAGTGAGAGATGAATCCTTCCAATCAGCAGTGAAGGATCTGTCCCTTACAATCAGCAGTGAGAGATCTGTCCTTAAAATCAGCAGTGAGAGATGCATCCCTCCAATCAGCAGTGAAAGATCTGTCCCTTACAATCAGCAGTGAGAAATCTGTCCTTAAAATCAGCAGTGAGAGATGCATCCCTCCATTCCTCAGTGAAAGATCTTTCTTTAAAATCAGCAGTGAGAGACATACCCCTCCAATCCAATTGGTAGAGCACGTACAGGGACTGCACACACATAGAGCATGCACAGAGGATATACAGCTTCCAGACCTGGTGCTGAGCTGGTCTTCAGTATAACGGGGTATAAACTGGCAAATACAAACAAAGCTTGTTTACCTGTCCAGACTCTTTATGGTACTACACCCAAGTAAAATAAAAATGGCTCTGATGTATAAAAACTCCTGCCTGTTTTCAAAACACATTGCATGAGATCTTTCCCTGGGTTTCCCTGTCTTCGTTCAATTCTCCCTCAAAGACAACAGGGCCCTTGAATGAGATTTGTAATGAATATGCTACATGTTTAGCCAGGACTGTGTGGGCGCGCATGCTGTGAACATTAAAACCAAAGTGCATGTATCGAAGGGGTGAGGACATCCTCTAGGACCACACAGCACTAATGTCCAAAAAGAGACATTGTGTCCATTGCAGTGCCTCATGCTGGCTCTTCACTGACATCAGACGTCCAAAAGAGTTTAGTGGAGCGTGCAGTTTGACTGGTGGGGGGTGTCAGCTTCAGTTATCAGCTTCTTTGTTATTTCAATAACAAATCAAGAAGAGAAGGAATCACTTTCATTGTGCGGTTGTTTCCTGCCCAATTCTCCAATGAATATTGTACAAACTTCTTCCTGTCATTGAAAAGAGAGATGAAGAAAAATTAAAATCTCAGAAGTAAAACAATAGTAAAGTTCTAGCAATGTTCTTTTGCAGTGCTGTGTCACTGTACACTGCACTACGGCTCATGACTTCATTTCTGAAAATTTGGTCCATCATATATTGAGTATATTAAATAAATCCAAACTGTAAAAGCAGGACATTAGACAGCATTTCTTATGATGATGTGTTTCCAGAGAAGCTGACATTGAATACATTTGAAAATAATTAAATGTATGTAAAGCATTAAAATCTGGACATAATATTCTGATGTTCTCCTCGATCAAAGGCATTTGACTTGACATACTGACAACTGGATATGAACACTGCAAAAACACCGGCGGATCTCAAAGAGGCATCTTACGTGTCAGTAGATTGGCAGGTGCTGCACTGTCAAAAAGCAACAAGCTGCAGCCTGCACTCAGTTATGATAGCTGGGCTGGAATGCCCAGCCAGAATGCCCAGCCAGATCCCGTGGCTGGCTGATTCATGCCATCATTGCTGGGCTCTAACGCTGGGCCCATAAGCATAGCTGTGTCCGCGGTTCTGGTTACTGCCTGAACCTTCTCTCAGACCCAACGTATCCTCACTTGCATGTTGCCATGTAAATAAAGCTAAATGTAAATATAAATAAGCCCCACTTCCTTCCAGGTGCAGAAGGCCAGACAGTGCCTGTACCGTCTGAGGAAATTCAGTATCTCCTCTGGGCTGCAAGAAAAATGATCCAAAGCATTACTGTCTAGGAGTTCTAAGAACCGCCGAGCCCTGCAGGACAAGAACAAAAAGCCCACCCTACAGGAAATCTACATCCAGCGATGTTGGTCCAGGGCATTAAACATTGTCAGAGACACTCGCCACCCTGCAGGACATGTACATCCAGCGATGTTGGAACAGGGCATTAAGTGTCATTGGAGCCTCCCGTGCCATATGTTTCATATTGTAAGTACTTATTTTGCTTTCTATCTGTAGTACCGGCAATCTCATTTCACTTCTGGCGTACTAATGCATTCAGGCACATGCCAAATAACCTTGAATCTTAGAACAGCAGTGCCAGAAGCAACTAAGGTTTTGGAGAGTCCTCTTGTGGCCATTGTTAGAACTGCAACTGGTTTTGAATAGCGCTGTTAGCGCCTTACCTTGCATGAAGATTGGAACTACGGATTTTCTTTACAGTCCATGCTCCTCCATTGCAGACGTATGCCTATGTTTGTATGTGGGGAAAACAGACAAAATATAATATATATATATGTATATATATCGTAGAACCATTCATGGATTTATGTACAAGCCACTCTAACCTCTCTGAATCGGCAGCAGCCTGTGGATAAGCATGCAGTTGTTCCCTCTGCTGTTCCTGTTCCATCCTGCAGGGGGCAATAGACCATTTCATACATTATTTTTCTTGGCATCACTGTCCCTGACTGCAAATGAGGTTCATTTCATGTTCCTACAATTGCTATGGCGCTGTGGAAGAATCCGGGTCCATTTAAAATGATCAGCAATATACATTCATATTAACAATTATGTTTACAGTATTGACATTTCACCTTTCTCGCTGAGCTTTAATTCTTTCTTCATCAAATCTGTAAAGAAATAGAAAGTAGAGGCTAGAGTATGAACAAAAATTGTATACAATTATTGTAATTATCAATTTTTTTAACAACAATTATGTTATTCTTACATGTAGAATACCAAGTTATATGTTTAATGTCTAGTTATAATAAATGTTACAATATGAATATGTTTAATGGTATATGTTTTAAATACTCATATTGTCTACAGTGAGGGTACAGTACTGTGCAAAGTCTAGGGCCATCAAAGAAAATGATATTCAAACGTGTTCTCCTAACGTCACAGTATTTCCAGCGACCATCCAAAACACCCATGTATTTTTTACTTTTTACTTACATTTTTTATTTCTGATCACTAACTCACCACCTATGGCTAATCAATTCCTCAGTTTTGTTAACTAATTAAATTAATGACATAAGTGATTTGGTGGCGAAATTTAAAGAATACATGGAATGGCCAAGGTGAGGAGAGGTCTGGGAACAGAAGCGGTGTTCATCTAGTCATTCAACGAGGCATCAGTGACTTTTTGGAGAACAGAAGAAATCCTTGTTAGTTTTTATTGTTACTTTTAATTTGCATATGTTCTAATGTTAAATTGTGTTTTTTTCTCCCTGAGAGAATATACAATTACTACCCAGATAAACAGCATTAAACATTGTCTTTGACGACCCAAAGTACTGTAGATATTTTGACTGTAAAAGCTGCTCCTCCAGAAGGGAAGGTCTACTTACTGCAGGACGCACTCTGGGATCTGCACGTGCTCCATGGGAATGATCTGCTCCAGCTCCTCCAGGCTGTGCACGTAGCGGATTTTGTTCATAAATTTCACACTGCGGTGCAATAGAGACGCATCGTGATCAGCCTGGCTTTGTGTTCAACGAACCACAGTACGTGCCAAAATAAGAGCTCCTCATTTATTTCGGGTCACTGATTCCAGATTGACGTTGCTTATTTTGGGCCACTGACTCCTGATTACCGAAATGACCTCCCTGTGTCAAAATAAATCTGTTGCGCTTGCTCATTCTTCGTGACTATTGCCTCGCTGTGTTTTATTATCTTTTGTCTCCCCCTAGCCTTTAGGTTTTTGAAGGACACAAAGCAGCTATGAAGATGAAGAGTGTGGGGCTGCTGACAGGCCTGCCTGGGGTACAGCAGCTGGTGGTACCTGATGAAGGGTCTGGAGATGGCCAGCACAGTGCGGATGAACCAGGAGGGGTGGCATATAATCAGCGATTTCAGATTCTTCCGCAGCCTTCATGGAACAAAACAAAACAATAAAAGGATAAACAGGCAGCCAAAGAGGTAGTTTTAACACTTGAAAAACTAAACATATTAGTCAAAGGGGGAAAAAGAAGACATTAATTCAGACATGTCCTTTATATGTGAAACTTATGTCTAAAATGCCTTTAACAGTTGAGTAGAATTTTCCAAAAATAAGCATCATTGTCATGCCTGCACTGTTAGCGCTGCCCCCGTTTGCCCCCCTAAAATGCGCATGCATGCCGCAATAGCTACTGCTTCCCCCAAGATATCGCACGACGGCGTCCACTCTTCCAGGGAGGTTCGTTAAAGGGTGAGGTTCACTAAAGAATGGGATACTGAGCCTGGCACCTTCTGTCGATCATCTGGTAGCATTTCTTCAGCCAGCTAATCCCTGGCATCCTCCTCCGCGGCGTGGCACCATTCATGTATATGATCATGTAGTCTTCAGCCACCAGCATCTCCAGACTGCTCACCACGTACCTGGTTTCGGTGGGTGGGTGCGTAGGGGAGGAACAAGATCAGTGAAAAAATCACAACCAGCTGAGCCACACAGTTCCATAGAGTTCTTAATGACCAAGGCAAGGGGAATCAGTTGGATCCACTAAATACTAAATTAGTAATGCTAAATTAGAGATCATATTAAGCGATTTTGTAAGCATCATGTGGATGCTGGTTGCGTACAGGAAGAGGTTCTCCATGATGTAGTGGTAGTCCGCACAGCTGCTGTCGGGAAGGTAGCAGGCTGCAAACACAATGATGGCATTCAGGCCTTCACCATAGTAACCTGGGCGGGGAGAAGAGGAGACCAAAGCAGCATGAGTTTCCAGGAGAGCCCGGAGCCTGGAGGAGGGGCTGGTCGCCGGCCGGCTCTCACTGACCGCCGTGCGTGACGACTCGCAGGTAGGGTCGGATGACCTGCATGTCGATGCGGTGCTCCTGCTCCCCGATGATCACCGTCCGCCACAGCCGGCCGTTCCCGCCCGGCCCATCACCGTCCTCGCCCCCCTGACCGCCCTGCTCTCCCGGGGGGGCCTTGGCAGATGCCACCGGCGTGTCATCTGAGCGCAGTCCACACAGCGTGCAGTTACAATCCACACAGCGTGCAGTTATGCGCGACAGTTACTAATTTGCATCAATCCAGTTAATTACATAGCTGGAATTCCTCTGGTAACTTTGTTCCGTGTATTAGTCTAACATTTATTTAACCCAGTGTCAACAGCCTGCAATTACAGGGCCTAAAAAAGAACCTAAATGCTGGAGATAATGCAAGCGATTCTGGCTAAGCTGCCCACCGTCGGCGCTCCAGGCCTGCAAGGTGAAAAAGCAGCCCTTTCGAACCCGTGCCCGAAGCTGACCTTCCCACTCCAGCTCAGTGCCGTTGGTGATGAACTCCAGGGAGTCGGTCTCGTCGGGCGTCTCGATGTCGTCGACGTTGATGTCCAGGTCGTCGGGCGTATCCAGGCAGTCGTCAGACAGCAGAGAGCCCTCGCTGTGGTCCAGCGACAAGTTCATCTCGGGGGCCACTAATGTGCGCCTCTTGCGGTGCACTGGCCCCCCTCCCCCGCCAGCCACATTCAGAGAGCCGGGGGGCGCTGTGGCAGGGGGAAGCACACCACCCCGGTCAGACTGGGGCACTTATCTACTTCTGTACTTCCATCTTCTCTAGAAAATGATATTCTTGCATTAAATCAATCAGATACCAATCCATCCATCTACCTTCCAGCTACTGATCCTAAGCAAGCCTGGGGGATGTAACCTATCCCAGGCAGCACAGGGCACAATGCAGGGGACACCCCGCACAGGACACCAGTCCATCATAAAGCACACGATCAGAAACACTCACACACACTCTATGGCCAGCAGAGTGGTGCCGATTAGCCTGTGAAATGCCTTGTTTGGACTAAGGGGGGCGCCAAGGCAGGCCCACGTGTCACCGGGGGCAACATGCCAATCTCATTGGAGGTGAGTCTCAAGCATGCGGAGCTGGAGGTGCGAGGCACCCTGCGTGCACCATAGAAGCCATCACTATCACTAAGCGTGCAAATGGAACATACAGCTATACCCTGGGATTCCAGTTTCTGAGCTTCCTGAAATTCCTGCCTAAGCGAAATCGGACACAGCGAACAGACAACCGCCCGACAGCCGACGATGACAGCTGCCTCACACAAGCCATTCGTCTCTGCCGGACCGATGAGCTCCCCGGTGACATCAATACTGTAATAGCGCATGACAGCAGGCTCTTTTATTCCCATTTTTATTACTTACTACAGGTCCATTTATACTACTTCAAAACACAATGTATGGAACTGCTTATAAATTTAATTTAGGTAATTAGTTGTTTAACGTGTTCTTTATCATGCTGAGCTAAGTGTTTCTGAATGTTAGGCATAATTTGGGGTTGTTAATTGGGGTTCCTTGGATGGACCTGGAGTGAATTATAATTTCCCCGAAAAGAGATAACGAGATAACGGAAATAGCTTCCTGATATTCCAGTTCATGCTACCGGAGCCGTCTCTAGGAACCAGCCGCACTAGCTTCACGGGGAATAGCTGCATAGACTTTCTGTTCATATGCACATAAATCATCTGCGTTCCGGCCGTGCGTATGGAGATGAGCACACGGCGTGGCACGTCAGCACTGGTGTAGGCAGTAAGCTCATTCACACTCACAGGTTCTGTCATCCGTGAGACCACAGGAAGTTTCCATGTCGCCTTCCTCAGGCAGCGGCCTGCAACACAGCAGGAAATGAGACGGATCTCATCACAGTGACCAGGCTGACACCAAGGCAGGCCTTAGCGCCTGCAGTTTGCAAAGTCAGCCGGTTTAAGCAGATCGACACTCTCATCTGATTTCACTATAAAGTCCAGAACTGGAAACATAACTCACTATCAAAGCAGGGACAAAGGATTTCTCTGCATGACTGCATCCATTGCGCTGTTTGTGATTCATTTCTGTTTATAACTCCCACGATTTTATTTGGAAGTGGTACAGTCTGGCAGGTTTCTGGCACTAGGTTTTACTGCTAATAACAATTCCATGACGTGGAGCATTTCTAAACAGCAGAGATACTGGGAGAAAGCATAAATACTGGATTAACAGCTGGAACAAATTTTTAAAAACCGCGACGTAAAAGCTTATTTTGCAGTGCAGTAATGTTATAGCACAGCGTGCGTCAGTGATGAGACTGGCCAGTGCTGAATCCCAATCCCAGTATCAGTGTAACTATAAACCTCAGCAGTACCAGGCATGACCAGACTGGGCCTCTGCACTGGCCGCTCGCATCAGCGCCAGTGCTTCAAACCCATCTTTTGCTAATAATATGCTAAATTAAGCAGCCAGGCTAACACACGGCACACGGGCAGCCCTCCCTGTGACACGGCGAAGCACCAGAACAGATGGATCAGAATAGCGTACTCACCAACACAAAACAGCGAATTAGGGGGTGATCTGAAATGCCCTGCTTCCCGTAGTCTTGAGCACTGAATGTCACGTCAAACGCGTTCAGGGCACAAGCGAGACACACAAAGGGACCAGGCCTTGATGATGCTGCATCTGCTGCTGGTCTTTTCGCAAGCCTGCCCTGCCTCCATCTTAACAGGGGGGGAGAGGGGGGCTCTGTTTTGTTCTGCTGCCTGCGTCACATGACACAGCCATTCCCATTTAAGGGCAGAGCTGCACCTGCTCACTCCCACAGACCACAAAGGCTTTTCTATCCATCTCCCAAGACACTCTCTCTCTCTCTCTCTCTCTCTTTCTCTCTCCGTCTATTCTTGTCTTTCTTTCTCTTCATCTGCTTTTCCTCCTGACAGTTTTGCCAGACAATATATGCGAGACAGTTGCCTCGCATTTATTCTGATGTGGATATAAATATTCTCATATGTAAACATTTATCTCCTTATGTTCCACAAATGACGATGCAATTATCAGGAGCGCTTAACTGTGATCAGACAAGCATTCCTTTGTGCCTTGTTTATTATTTATTTAGTATGAAAAATACAGTTCATGTTAAATATAAATTTACATTTCTGTTTTAACAGCAAGCAGGCTGAAGTCTCTTAAGTGCTTGCATGTCAGTGAGCAAATTTATGTACTGTACTGTATAACTGTAAGTAAATGCTTTCTGGTCACCCTACTACATAAGATTGTCATAGTGACCTACCCCTTTGTTTATAATTTCAAAAAGTCTAGAAGCCTTTTTAGAAGACTGAAAGGCTGCATTTATATCTGACTTCTCTGCCTTCCTGTGACCAGCATTCAATCAATTGCAGCTGACGGCTTTGATATTAGTGAGCAGTTCATGGTTATACTTTGCTTTTAATTAATTCTACACTTAATGCTGGGGCTGTCTCGTGTGTCCTCTCCATCTGTCACAACTGCCTGCAGTTTATTCTGCATGCTGATCATTGAACACACAGCTGTGATCGCAACCAAATGACAGAATGACTATATTTGAAATAGAGTTGCATGGTATCACATCGCGATTATAGGACACATCACCAATAATCATCAGGGCTGGAGTATTGGCTATATTGTGATACTGCACAGCCCTGTTTAAAAATACCTTCAACTGATCAGTCAGAAAAGATCCAGGAGATTCCTAAGTACTCAAATGAAAAAGCAGCTGGCAGTGGATGCCAAATGACCCCAACCAGCTCCCCTTCTGCCCAAGTACATATTATTCACGATTAAGTCCATATCGGCACTCAACGGCGCAGCACGGTCAAACATCACGGTACAGAAATCTAAGACGCACGGCACCCGGTTTCCCGATCGCTGCTTCTTACACGCTCCCTAAAGGACAGGGTCACTTGGGGTCACTTGGGG
>JAODKL010000034.1:1828034-1853687 GCA_026780765.1 Petrocephalus schoutedeni | reverse complement strand
CCCTTCAAAAATTGCTCATGAGAAATTTTATATTTATTGTCCCCCCCTACTGTTAAATGAAATTTACGCCCATGCCTGTGATTGGCTGGTACCCTAACCAAGTGTGCCCTGTGATTGGCTGGTATCCCATCCGGGATTGGCTGGGTTAGGTTCCCAGGCCCCCCGTGACCATGACCAGGGAAAGTGGTTGGAATGTGTATGTGACTGTTTGTTAACGCTTCTGCGAAGTGACTTTTGTACAATAAATGCATTGCACAACACTATATACACACATGCAGTAATCAGTATGTGTAATCGCTCTTGTGCAGCACTGCTTCCTATGTGACTTTTTCGAGGGCTATTCTGTGTGTGGGATAGAAGACAGAAGTTCATTAAACACACAAAAGGAGTAGCACTGAGTTAAAGGCAAGTCACTGGTGTTAACAGGTTGTCAAGACAGGAGACCTCTCAGGGGCGGATTACACTCCACGCTTGTGACACGTATGTTTACGTGTGTTGTTGCTGTGCAAATGATTTTGTTGCTGATACATGCACAAGCAGTTTGAAGGATTATCTGATAATCTGAAGGATTAAAAGTTATGTCCACCACTGGACAGAGCGAGAAAACCATCTTGGTCAGCTCATTTCTGCTCTCACTTGTTTGTATTAGGTTATGGCATCAAATGTTTTACACTCGCTCCCTCAGTGAGTTGCTAATTTTGTAATATTACTATTAAACTGTATTACAGTGTGCACTGACATAAAATTTTGAACATGCTGTATACAGAGGCACTCAGATCCTACTTTAATACTACCTGACTAGCACCAATTCCACATGTAGCTGCACAAACAAGGTATGGACTGAAATGCAGGAGACGAGTGGTGGCCATGGTGTGTCTGCGGACAGGCTGCAAGCGTTGAGTGTAAACCTGCCCTTAGACACAAACAGGAAGCTGTTTGGGGTGAAGGTGCAGTGTGGATCCTAGCATGTACTGACCAAGGCAGTTCCTACAGTTTTATATCTTCCTATCATCCATATATGGCACTATATTTGACACACGATGGCTCTGAAGGTACGGAGTGACCATCACATCATATAAACCCTGGCTTTATTATCTGAGAGCTGGCACCAAAATCGAACACATAGAAACACAAAACTTTTATTTTTTTTGTCTTCAAATCTTTTTTCAACAATAGGCAGCTGTGTATTTTTTTCCAGTCGGAAGAATTTTTCTTTAAAAACACAATGATGCGAAAACAATACAATTGCAGAGACGTCTTTGTAAGGTGACACTGTGTGTCTCCCATAGCTGGTTCCATGGAAAGATATCAGGCCTGGAAGCCGTGGGCAGACTGCGTCCGATGGAGGACGGGCTGTTCCTCGTGCGGGAATCAATCCGGCACCCTGGGGACTATGTGCTGTGTGTCAGCAAGGGGCGCGAGGTCATCCATTACCGGGTCATATATCAGGACAAGAAGCTAACCATCGACAACTCAGAGTTTTTCTACAACCTCATAGATATGATTGAGGTAAGGCCACCGGCGGGTGAAGCCGCTGCTTCATGCTGTGGAGCTGATTGGTAACTGTGTGAACTGATATGTACATATTTATGTTTCCCGAAATACCGCAACATGGAATTCCTCTCTGCTTGCCGTCGCCGCACAAACTATTAGAAGCATTGACTGCTACTGTAGTGAAGTTCCAGAACGTAACTGAAGTGCAGAGACGGGCCTCAGAAAGCTTATCTCTCGACTTTCCATAATCATAACCGGGGTGGGGCTGAGTCAGGATCACATGAGCAGCCCTCCCTATCTGACACAACAGAAGTCACTATAGGTCCTGAGTCACTTCCGTAACAAATGTGTGTGCCCCCTCCCCCCCGAAAGCTTGCTGATTGCCGATTATGGTGTTTATGACGATAGTACTAATGACAACTCAGATCAGATCATATCCAGAGTTTCAAAATTCACAGGAAGATTTGCACATATGTTTTCAGGAAATCAGGCGTATAGCCTGAAATATATCTCATGGGGAGTCCAATAAGTTGCCCTCATCAGATCTGTTGACAAAACATTGTAAAGACAAAGGCAAATTTCCTGGTGGGGGTTCAAATCCGCAGTTTTACCGACTGTTCACGTCCTGGGTTTGTATGTTGGACAATGAACACCCTTGACCATCATTGCTTAACATCTCTGCTAAGTTGCAGAGTGTATTCAGACAGAAATGTACATTTCGTGGGAATCTTCCTTTCTGCACTATGAATGATTTCTGCTGAGACAGTAACAGTTTTAGTTTCAAGGCCTGTTTTAATGACCCCATCAGCATTTATTTAGCACAAAGTTCCATTTCTTGTTTTTCCATCTCGACTTTCATAGTTCTATTCCAAGAACCAGGGGGCCATTGCTACTATACTGCAGAAACCCAGACCAAAAGAGGGCGCTAAATCCGCCGAGCAGGAGCTCTCAAAAGGTGAGAGCCAAGCGGGGGGCTTCCACCTCGCCATCCCACCCATGTGCCCCCGTGTCTGTCTGATGTCTCTCTCTGTGATTCAGCTGGTTGGCTGCTGGACATTCAGAAGCTAACCCTTGGACAAAGCATAGGAGAGGGAGAGTTTGGGGGTGAGTATCCCCAGTGTAAGGTGGCTTTTAATAATATACACCAAATGCCAACTGTTTCCTGTTACAGTTATATGTAATGTAGTGGAAATTAAAGATTAAAGGGCACTATTTAATAATCAAATCTTTCTAGACATATTGTAAAGTTATTTGCTTCATGACCTGGAAGCTACAAAGGCTGAAATAAGATTTCACGGCTCTTTTATTCCGATAACTCGTTGATGTCTCGTCTAGAGACTGTAAGAGACACTTTCCTTTGCTAGTGCCAAGAAGGGTGATATCATTGCATATTGTTTGCACTTAGTGTCTTACAGTCAAATAAACCAAACTGCAAAACCAAATTCCTTATTAAGTCAGTAAATCATGTTAGCTACCTTTGGCAAGTTTTAAAACGGTACTCCATTTGGAGTAGCTCAACCTCGCCTTCTTGTTCTGTCTCCCCCTAGTGGTGTATGAGGGAGATTACATGGGCCAAAAGGTGGCTGTGAAGAACATCAAGTGTGATGTCACAGCTCAAGCTTTCTTGCAGGAGACTGCAGTCATGACGTCAGTATCTCATCTGTCTCCATCTCAACACGAAATATTTTCCGTCATAAATCAATAGGAACGTGCACAGTGGCTCTGTCTTCGTGCCTGCTTTTTGATACAGACACGCCCTCGTTGTCCTGTCCTTATTCATTATGTTACTTGAATCGTCCCTCCAGGAAACTCCAGCACAAGAACCTAGTCCGGCTGCTAGGGGTGATCTTACATAATGGGCTTTACATCGTCACGGAGTTCATGGCCAAGGTACAGTTGCGAGAATGACCAGCCTGCTTCTCTGAGCCTCCGAGCGCGAAAATAATCAGGTCACGAAGATCAGGTTTCTTCAGGTGTTTCAGTTGTTGTTTAGAGTGAATTAATCCTGCAAAGATGTGTGCCACCAGAGGCATTTCAGGTCTGTCTTTTTGTGTGCTCCTGTGTGTGTTCTTCAGGGAAACCTGGTGAACTTCCTTCGCACGCGAGGTCGAGCCGTAGTCAGCTGCAAGCAGCTTGTTCGCTTTGCCCTGTAAGGACCTGCATGCTACCGGCCGTTTTCTGTCCCACCTAAAATACTTCTGGCTGAGAGCTTAGCCTGAAATCTATTCAGTTCTACTTTTGTAAGAATTTGTTGTGGTTTGGGCAGGTTAATTGCTGGCCTTTAGTCGCATGTCAATGGAAAACATTGCGGTGACGGTTATTAACGGACTCTTTTGCAAACAAACCATAGCCGCACTACAGCAGAAGTGATGCTGTGAAGTGTACACCTCATAAACAGAACGAAAGTTTAGCTGGGCCTCGTACAAATTAGACTTCACTTACTCTTTGAAACTTTGGTTATGTATAGAACGAACTGGGGAGGGCAGTTATGCTGTCTGGGGTTTGGAAGTCTTACAGCAATATCTTGGTTGTGTCGCACCTCTAGGGACATGTGCGAGGGCATGGAGTACTTGGAAGCCAAGAAACTGATTCACAGAGATCTGGCAGCCCGCAATATCCTTGTGTCTAGTGACAGTGTGGCGAAGGTCAGTGACTTCGGCCTGGCTAAGATGGACCCCAAATGTGTAGACAACGCTAAGCTGCCAGTCAAATGGACCGCTCCTGAGGCTCTGAAGAAAGGGGTGAGGAGTGAACAATAAGCCAATTTTCACCCTGTGGTGGAGGTGTCATATCGGAAATTTAATTGTGGTTGAAGTGGTGCTGCTGTTTCTGCATTGAATGTGGTTTCTTTCATTTGGGCTAGGGGACGTTCTCCACACGATCAGACGTATGGAGTTATGGGATTCTCCTCTGGGAGACGTTCTCCTATGGTCGACAGCCCTACCCTAAGATGGTGAGTCCTCACAGTTGACTGAGCCTTCCATTACATACACTACATGGAAATATTTATACCTACTTCCCTGTTTGATTCACATCTCTGTTTCACCCTCATCATTGTGCTAAAATTGGTTCACTTGTACAACCAATACAACATCCTTCTCTACATGATGACATAATAACAGATTTTATCTGGTGAAATAACATAAGATCTCATCTGTCCAACGTGCGCTGATCTGTTTCCACTTAAACACTTAAATAGCCATAAACCAAAATGCCACTGTGGCATGATTTAGTAGCATAACAATAAAACCACAATGGCCGGAGGGCAGGGATGTCTTAATCCTGGGGAATTTACGGGGTCATATTTGACCCCTCCTTTTATTTCTGCCTTACATTCAACTAAAGTAAAGTAAAGTATTTTTTTCTTTTACAACCCAGAGTATCATATATGTCCAAAATCAAAAGTAAAATCTTTACTCTGATCAGTCGATGGATTCCCCAGGGTTAATCAGTTTGCTCCAGTGAACTTTGGGCGATTTCACACTTAAGTTCCGAAACCTAGTCCTAGTACAGACGTTCCTGGGCTGTCTCAACCGGGGACTTTCGTACCTCCTGGCGACTTTCGAGTGTCACTTTCACACCACACAACAGGAAGTGTAATCTTTATGCTAAATAAGCATGGGAGATGCAAAAGGCCCGTAGGTTTAAACTTCATTCGTATTTTCTTGCAAAACTACACCGCAACGCCAAAACAATGGAGGATAAACAAGTTATTTTGTAAATTATGGGGGGAATCACAATCTTTTATTTATATGTAATTTTATATTTTGTTTTCATTTTATATTTAATTTAGACATGCCATGATTTTTATAATTCATTATTAAATCTGGCTGTCAGATTTTTTGTTTTTCACACAATAAAAACATTTGTAATGGTATTCCAGTTGTTCCCTTGTTTGCATATCACGTGGGGGGGGGCAGCCCCATCCAAAGCCAATCATGACAGAGTGAAAGTGGGCTATAGAGTGCTCCGACACAGAGTCGGCATCACGCAAAGCCTTTTATGTTCATCACGGAAGACATTCCGTACAAATGTACATTCCGTATGGCTATGTTTACAAACATTTACTCCTAAACTGCTCAAACTAGACATTTAGTATGGCTATACAGACATTAACAACTTACACTTTGCATTGTATTTCAAATTAAAAATAAAAAAATACGCCTTTCTCTAGTTTAGAAAACAATAGTCGTGTACAGTTGATTGTAGTGTTAGGTTTACAGTAGAGTTGGATGTCTCGAGACCGGTCTTGGTCTTGTCTTGGTCTCGATACCCTCTGGTCTTGGTAGTGTCTTGGTCTTGGTTTATGCGGTCTAGACTACAAGTCTAGTTTACAGGGATTGTAGGATAAACCAAGCAGCTCATAAACATCAGAATGAAAAACAACCATATAAAATGGCCATATAAAAATGTAACGTCTGCGACCTTCGGCAAGATCTTATCTCATTTTCCAATAGCTTGTGTATCATGACAACTGCTGCTGCTCCCAAATGATGTCGATAGGAAACCATGATGATGACAGTTATGCCTGTTCCTGTTTCCACCGCAGAAAGGGAAGCTGGTCCCAAAGCTCGCTGCTGTATTCGCACCCTACACCTTAAGGAAAGGCACTTCGTTCATCTGTGAGGGTGGCTACAACCAGGGAGTGGGGAGGCTCTAGTCTAAAGTAGGAACTAAAAAGGGTTCCAATACTGCCTCAGGGGAACTACGATTGGGCTGAGTTCCTGTCGTCTGAAAGTTCCATGAAGGAAGTTCGTGCACTGTGAGACCCCCCCTTGTCTGACCAGTGGATGGACTGGTTTTCCCATTAGGAGGGGATTTCTCAAGCAGGCTGGCAAAGAGCAACACTAATAAATAACTGTGGGCGAGTGGTCCCTTTCTCTACCGCACTCTAGCATCAGCCAGGAGAATGCACTGTAGCAAGACACAGAGCGTTCAACAACCCTGCACTGAGAGACTTTAACCAGAAGAGGGCCCACATGTCTAAATTCTCTCTTAGCAGAGATCTCAGTCTACTCAAAGGTCATTGATATTAATTGAATTCACAAAACCTTATTGTTTTTAATGTTTTCCCTACCATTAAATATGGTTATATTTATTTGTAATACATTAGTGCTACTTGTTAATAAATTTCGACACATCAATGCTGCCAGAATATGACTAATCTTGCTATATTTCGCTTACCAGTTCTTCTCGAGCCACCTGAACGCATCATTTTTCTATTCTAACATTATTCTTCCCCAGTTTTTATGTTAGCAACCATACATTTGGAATAAGCTGTGTTCTGTCGCCGTGGATCATTCAGCTGGACATGACAATAAAGACACTTTGACTTGAGTAAGCTGACGTAAGACGTGCAGCTTTACTCTGTCACATGTCACGTTTCCCCTTTCCTTATGCCCGCCGGTCATGGGTGCAGTTATATAGACGTGGATAAACGGGGATTAGAGCTGGTCTTGTTTCTATGGAAACGGCTTCTTAGACAGGATAGATGGAGTGTGGGGAGGAGCTGTAGTGAGACGGGATGCTGGATTATCTCCCTTAAAGCTCCCGGTGACACAGAGCCTCACTGTCAATCTTCTGCACATATTCAGACCTTGAGTGCCTCACATGTCCCTCCGAGCAACGGACAGCACATCCCAGCATGTTACCTTCCGGCTGTTTGCAGGGAGCTCTTTCGGCCTCGGTCTGACCGGCAGCACGCAGAGCCCACTTGTGTCTCCCCTCTGCAGAGGGTATTAACCTGAGCTCCTGGCTTCTCCTTCTGTCCCCAGTCCCTGGTGGAGGTCAGGGACAAGGTGGCGGAGGGCTATCGCATGGAGGCACCAGAGGGCTGTCCCGCTGGCGTCTACATCCTCATGAGGTCCTGCTGGGAAACGGATCCCGGCAAGAGGCCGTGCTTCCGGAAACTTCGGGAGAAGCTCGATAAGGAGCTGCGCAACTGCAGCACGGCGGCGGGATCGTGACCCGCCCGTGCGTGAGGGGGATTCACGCAGACGGCATACAGCTTGTGCTGCTGCAGGCTCGCTTTCAAGTGGGAAAACCTCTCCGATTCTAACCCAAGTCACATACCAGAAACTTTATTGACCCCGGTTGGTCTTTGTTCACAGGAAGTCGCACATGTGACAGGACCAAGCCAATGAGAGCAAACGCCGTAATATTGTCTTTGTCTTTTTTTAACTCTTCGTTTCACTGACTGTCTGTGATGCTTTCCTGAGCCTTTGTCCCTTTCTCAAAGCACAGTAGCTGCTATTGGCAGACCAAACATTGACACTTTAATTTATAAAAAGTTATCTCATTCTGGAGGTATAAATTTGATGCTAGTTAACAGTAAAACACATTTTGAAGGAATACAGACAGTATACAGACTGGCAGCCTGTATGCAATTTATGTGTTTTTATGAATATTTTGCAAACATATATTTTTACGCTGACTTCCCGCGTGACTCTTCACGTGTCTCTGAGCCGGTTCCAGCCTGGTCCTGGTAGCTACTGTGGCTGATAGACTGCAGGCTGTAGCTGAAGGATAATGTGATGCATAGTGAACACTGAGCACTCTACCCCTGCCCACGACGCAATTACACTCCTAATGGACGGAGTGTAATCCCTGAATTACTCACTGTAGTAATGTGTAACTGAAGATTAAAATGTCTATCATTAATAAATAATGGACTAAATATTTGTAAAAACTAAATATTTATTACAAAATGAACGCATGCCGTTATAAATATACTTCTGCATAAATATATGTCTGTTTAACCATATGAATATTAAATGCAAATTTTATAACAAAACAGGTATGTTTTACTTGCTTTATAGTATAATGTTTTAATAAAATATTTTAAAGCACTTGTTTCGGTAATAATGTTGAACAATGTTGTACCATTTTGTTTTATACAGTTCAGCTTAGCAGTAATTAAAATCATCCGCTGTATTTAAAACTACATTGGAATCTTGTGGTTGTGTTAGTTAGAACCCTTTAATTATTGATATCAATTCAGTGGTTATCCAAGATTCAGTCAGCCAGCTGAGTGCCTCTGTTGGGGCTCTGACCCCACACCACACCGGAACAGCTAGACACATTCGCTACAGGAAACCTCGGCTTGTCGGTTTCTTTGAATGTGGGCTGCACCTGTCTATTAATCTGATTTGTGAAAACAACCTCTGAAGAACTGAGCACTTCCTGCATTTTTAGGTCACTGTTTGAGGGCAACACTGGCCCTGCTAAAGACCAGAGATTCATCCCCAGAATTTACGTCAAAATTAGTTATTTTAACATATACCATATACATATAAATAAATACAGGATGTTTACTAAAAAAGTGTTACATGCAGGCAAAGAAAACTTTCAAATTTGTACAAGTGAGTGTTTTCCCAGAACAATACACCCACTACAGCAAGGCCTCACCCCCTGGGCCTATCAGAGCCAATGTCTTTAACTGCTACAAATCCAGCCAACAGGGGCTGATTGCATCAGTGATGGACTCAGACTGTTTAAATGGCAGGAGCAATAAAATAAAAGGGCACCTATCTGGCATCAAATAATAATCGCAACAGTGAAACTGCCAATAAATTTGCCCAGATGTTTTAGCGGTCAGTGAAATTTTTATGCAACAAAATCCAGTGGGCAGACATAAAAAGGTTGGGACCCCCACCTTTCTATCATTGCATGTAATTCTCTCTTCTGGAAAGGGCACCCTGTGGGACACTAGTCATGTAGGGGTGGCATTAGATGGCACTTCATAACTGCACCCTTTCCCATTGGATGGGTACCCATAGAGGCTGCTTAGACCATTGTAAGGGCACCTTATAGGAATCTGCATCACATTATCCCCAATAAAAGGGCACTCATTACAACACATGTTCATGCTCTATGGGGTACATCATTATTCTGTCTCAGATGATGAGGGCACCCTAGATGACGCTCAGTCATTTGTTTTTCCATATGAAGCACAGCCAATAGCAGGATTTTTACCTTGAGGCCGCACATTATGATTCACAGCTTCCAGACCTGTGACCTGACCATTCTTCACTGCATTAACATATATGCCCACAATGTTTGAAATGAGCTGTTGCAATAATAATAAAGTTGGCTTTTGGTCATAATTTTTCCCTTCGATTCCATTTCGATAGACGTCAGTCAGACACCTCAACCACACACAGACTGACAGACTAATGCAACTTTGGTATCCAAGACAACCCTTAGACAATACTTCCTTGTAGGAATGATGCTGATTTTTTGGCTGTCAGGTTTTTTTTTCAGCGGAACAGCTCATTGATTAATGTGGAAAACTACCTGATGCCACTCAACCTAACTACAGAATTGCATTTGGATGTAATGTCTCCCTCTTGTGGTTCAGCATTTTATAACTTGATCTTTTTTTTTATGACAGCGTTAAGGTTTAAAGCAGTGTTTCCCAACCTGGTCCGCAGTAGGAAGCTGGGAGGTAGCAACAACACGGACTGTCTGGGGGTCCCTGAGGAGCAGCTTGGGAAACACTGCTTTGAAGATTCTGAAGGACATTGAAACATAACAGACACAATAGACACATGCATTTGCTGCCTCTTTTGTGTTAACTGTGCAGGATTCATTAGATTTTCTCAAGAATTTCCAGGTAGAAGCGTAATGTGGACCACACTAAACATGGAGAAATTTATGCATATAGTCACTCACTCACACACACACACACACACACACGCACACACACACACATGGTTGTCTTCATATCTTTATAGGGACCATCCATTCATTTCTATGGGAAAAACCCTAATCCCAACAATGACACCCCTACCCAGCCCTAACCTTAAACATAAGTAACCAAATAAAACACAAGACTTTTTACAAAATTGTGTTTCTGTTAACGTGATGTGACAGTTTCCCCCTGTGGGGACCAAAAAAATGGTCCCCATAACACCAAAATAACCAAAATGGTCCCCACAATGTAATATATACATGACCCACACACATGCACACAGAAAGACCTGCTATTAGGTAGTTGGGGAAAAACCTTGAACCAGAGAGGCATTGGTGTCGGAGGAGCCCAGGAGGATGACAGGCGAGTGCCACGGCTAATCAGCAGATTACGCAGCAAACTGCGTCAGTGCTTCCCGGACATTCATCTTTCTTAATGACATTGACCATATTGGATTAAGTGATAAGGACAGATAACTTTTCAAAAACCATGAGACGGAAGAAAATTGCAGGAGAGTAGAGAGGCCTGTGGAAATCGTGCATTTTAAACAGTCCGGCGACTTTTGTACATTGTCACTAATGAAATCAAGATATGATAAACCAGCCTGGACAGCGTGGCCAACATATCTTCCTGTTAAAAGTAGCCACATTCATTATTGCTATCTTACACAGTGCGATCAGATGTACTGTACTGTACATATCAAGATATCTATCCATTTTATTATTTACACAAAGCCAAAGGCAGCTAAATCTCCTAATGTCTGCAAAGTCACCATGCTCGTGGGACTCCGAAAGCACCCCATTCTTATGGTACCAAAGGTAACATATGTTTCCCTAAATGTTTGATCTGTATTCTGAAGCATCATAAGCACAATATTACATTAACCTTCCAAGACTTTCTTCCTATTGCCCTCTTAAAAAAGCATTATTAATATCAATGTACAGTAGCCTATCATGTTATCATATAGACATATATAGTTGGTTTTTGATTAATTGTCATATTTTCATAAGGATGACGGTATTTTCACGGATGAAATGTCATGTTTCTAGAGTTTAATTCAATTAAATTTTATGACAACATAGCCCATTGCTGGATAAACATTTGTAAGATATATTAGTGTTTGTAATAGTCAATATTTTCGACAGTTACATAAGTCGAAACCATTTTACAACAGCAACACAATTCAAATTATGCTAACACAATTTAAGCTTCAGTGTGTTGAGCTGAGTGCTCTTCAAAAGCATCTTAACATGCTGATAATGGGAGGGAAAAGGGGGGTGTCTCCATGGGTCTGATTAACTTCATTGACCACCCATGAACCTCCATGAACCTCATCATCCAGTGAGTTTTACCTGTGGTATGCTGTTATTGGTGGTCAGTGACTTGTACAGACCTCCACCCTTAACCAGGCTATGTGAACATGGCTGGACAGGTCAGCTGGTGGATGACTAGTATATTTTCCAAAAATGTTACTCCTTTGACCTTCTTTGAAGGATCAGGGAATCACCTGGAATAATTGTGATATATATATTTATTTTGCCCTAGATTGAAATGCAGCAACATTACTATGAAAATGTGTAACTCTGAATAAAAGTTGTATGAACCACCAACGGAGTTGGTGATAGGAGAAGAAAGGAGGTCAAAGTTACTCAATTAAAAACGTATTTTTAAATTACCTTTTTGTATCAACATGTACTATTTGCAGTATTTCTATGTTTTACATCAAGGAAGTACCACTGGACAAATGATCAGAACAAAAAGACCTGGGCACCCATGGCCCGGCATGCAGGCCCGGCTGACACTCGCCTCTGTTTAGCTCCGGTCTGAAAGCTTATTACGCTAATCCTTTGTTTCCCTTATAGTATAATAGCATGCCGAACGCTTCCATATGCTCTAAAATAAGGGCCTCATTTCTTTAAGTATGGTAACGCATTTTGACCTAAAATAAGCTCCCTAGTTGTCAACATAACAGAACAAGTAATGAATTAGTTAGTTAGCATTTTTCCAAAATATTTTAGTATATTCCAGAAAATGAACCCATAAAGAAGAATGAATTATACAAATTTAGTAAAGGTCAACCTTCTACTAATTTCAATGGTAACGTTTTTCAAAGCATTTGAAAGCAAGCGGTCTCTCCTTTTCCGAAGAGGGCGGTCAGGAGTAAGTAACGGCGGCAGAACCGGACGCTGGCGGACACTTAGCGGGCGGGGAGACGGCGGAGGCGGGACCGGGCGGGGCGTCCCATGTGCTCCTCTCCCCTCCTCTACCGCCTACCCCCTCTCTCCAGTAAGCTGACACAGCGCCTTTAGGCGTTAGCGGCTTTTCCCTTAATAGGATCGGGGGGGCTTATATTGTCATCTGATAAAACTAAGCAGATTGATAGCTGTGCCGTACCTTCTTAACCAATTTGTGCTCAATTAGGATAATGAGGAAACAGGCAAGGTAGTACAGTAAGCTCGGCGCCGTATAACCCACTAACTTGCTTGTTTGCTTTCCGAACATAAATCAAATTGTCATCAATGACAGCGCTATCAGAAGGCAATTACCTAGGTGGGAAGAAAAGCGCGTTCTCTTTAAATGCGCCGAGGTTACGCCAGGACAAACTGTATTCGCCCCGGCTTATCTTTTTAAATCGTTATTCCACAGCCGCGCCGCGCTTAACTTTGTCCAATCGTTTAATGGTTACAGCATCTCTGCTGTGGTCGCATTTAATTGTGGCAATAAGCGGCAAACAGTTTTGTATAGTAGTTTTCTTAAAATATGTTTTATTGTTTATTCATTTAGAAAGAATTTACTCAAATCAGCTATCCATTTTACGTAAATGCATTGCAAAGGGAGCGTGTGTAATACGTGTCATGTGGCGTTTTAGCAATGGTTTGTCGAATCATTATTGCGTTATTGTCATCTGGTTGAAATGCAACTTGTTCACGACCTTACGTCGTGAAAAGAATAGAGGAAAACATTTCTAAGAACCCAGGCAGTGTCTGACAGCAGACCTAAGTTTGGAGCAAGGAGCTTACAAAGCTACCCTAGTTTTTCCGTTTCATCCTGCTGCCCCGAGCGTGGGGGGACAGGGCCCCTTGCATGCGATGAGGCCAGCTTAGGTGAGATAAGCTTAACGGCCATTCTACTGCTCTACAGACTGGCAGGGTTTGCACGCCATAACAACCAGGCAGTAGCAGAGCCAGCCTTATTTATGGTTGGTGCAGAATGTTGCTTCCTTGCAGGGGGTGCATCCTTGATCACTCCCTTAAGTCTATTTTGCATCCTTCACCCTGGTGCATTTAGGTATTTTTACCCAATTGTTACTGTCTTAGCTTCTTCCTAGCGTTGAAAGCTAATACAGCAAACAGGCTTTCAGTCATTTGATAAATGGATGCTTATCGGACCGCTCGATAAATAATTTTCTTCTCTGCAGAATTATTGGCTGTTAAAAATATCCACGAGGACTCTGAAAAATGGCCTTGTTATCCATTCCCCTGATCCTAGACTGAAATTATGAGACAAATTATGAAAAAAGAAAGGAAATGGTGATACATGACGCCCTGTTCCTCTGGAGCATAGATACGACTTATCACACAGATCAAACTTCATCAACATGGGTAAGACCAGAGCATACGTAAATCAGGCGAAGGCTGGCCATAAAAAAACAGCTGCATGCTTGAAATTAGCATTTCCAGTACTAGAGCAAATAAGAAGTTTCCACCTCTGAAGCTGTGATGAACCTGCCTGGAAAAGGATGCATATCTGAGTTGCCTTCTGAACACTGAGAAAAGGGTGGATGGATGGATGGATGGATGGAGAGGCAAACTATTCTCCAACTATTCTACAGTCAAAACAGTTGACTGCACCTTGGGGTTAATACATCTCTAAAACTATAATTAGTTGCCAAAAAACCCATTGCTGATGTCAAACCACATATGAAAGGACCTTGAGTTTGTAAAGTTACTGGAATTTTAGCTGCAAGCCAGATATGTTGTTAGACAAAACTATAGTAGGACTTTGGTGGAATACAACTCAAGGTCATGAAGGAAAGAGTCAGATTCCCACTGTGCAGCATGGTGGTGGGTCTGCAGCATCATGGGCATGTGCTCCTAACAAAGCAGCAGTGAGTCATGCTGGATCTTTCAGCAAGATGATCCATAGCTCACCTCCAAATCCACGCCGAGATGGCTCACTGCCCACAAAACGAAGCTTTATGGAACAATGGTGGAGTGAGTTGAAGAGGGTATTCTGCAAGCAGGGTCCGAGGACCTGGACATCTGAATGGAGGATCTGGAGAGCTTCTAGATGGAGGAATTGTCTCAGATTTCATTAAATGTGTTCAGCAATCTTATCTAGCAAGACGACACGCAAAGTGCAAAATACAGGAGTGCCATAAGTTCAGACCGGTTTCTGTTAAATGTTACCCTTTGATTTTAAATAAAACAGTACTTCAAAAAACCATCTATGTATTAGAAAATGCTAAATATAACTTTAATGGCATGAAATATAAAAAGACCACATCAGGCTATATATGTGTGTGTGTTAACCAATAACAAGACCTATGTATGTGTAATAAAACATCTGAAATTACTCAAATATTTTTTAACTGTTAATTGTAGCTGATGGAGTTAATTAAGTTAATTAATTGTACTACACTCTTGGAATACTACACCTCTCTGGGAAAACTAAAATTCTGATCATTAAGGAAGTTAAGTCTCTTGCTGATGTAGACAGTTATTTCATGATTGCTGGCATTTTAAAGATTTGTGGGTACAAGTCAATGTCCTTTTTAACCAATTTGCTATTTACATAAACAAAACAAAATTCATTCACAGTCTTACAGTACAATTCAACATCAGCCTATTCTCTGTTGTCCAGTATCCAAAGCAACATATATGTCTGAACCCTGTATGATTATACCTTCCCGGAGAAACTGCTTTTCTAGACTCAAAATAATAGGCATAGTTATATGTAGTAGTGAGATCATACCAGTTTATAATTAATTAAACACATACTTCTCTTTTGCTCACAGAAAACTCTATCACTGTAAAAAAAAAAAGAAATTACAAATAGCAAAAAACAAACAAAGAAACAAATGACAGAAAATACCTCAGTTCTTAATACTAAGACACTATGTTGGAATTTTCAACATGGTTCACTAAATTTTTAGGTCCAAACACTGTCTTCAGGATTGCAGTATTTTTATTTCTTCTTAACATGTCAAGCTTCCTAAAACCATTCTCCAGAGCTTCTTAAACTTATCTTTAGATTTCCCTGAGGTCAGAGGAAATCTCCAGAGAAGTATTTAGCCTCATTAATAGCAGGATTGATCACTGAGACACTAACCTCTTTCAGCTCAGTCAAGACCTAAGAATGTCCTACTGGCTGAACAGGACATCTTAAGCTAATTAAGTTTATTTAGGTGTGCGTTTTTATTCATACACACACTGCCTCCACATGTAATTTAGCGTCATGCTTTTTGGATTTGCCAGGTTGTATGATGCAGGATTTTTTCCATTTTTGTAAATATCAAAATATAACCACAAATTGCAATCTTTCTCACTGAATTTGTATTTCAGTCCGTGTGCCTTTTTGGTTATACCGGATGCACACTAGCAGCAACTTCATATAAGCAAGTGCACAAAACTAGGGCCAAAACCTTAACTGGTTGTTAAACGTTGTTTTGTTTTTATAATTTATAGCAAATTGGTACAAATTCTTATGGAATTAACTAGGACGAGAAATTACCCAGTATATATTATTCGTGTATTAATAAACTGTGCCTGGTAAACAGGTGGTTATTTATTTTAATTTGAATGTCTGCAGCATAGTGTTAAAGCAGTGGAATCTGCCATAAAAGAGCTACAAAAGATCTGATTAATTTATCAGTGTCATTTTCACTGAAGGATTTTCTGTATGATTTTCTTTAAAAAAACTATAATATCCGTGTATCCATGCTCATGCTCATGGGAAAATTTATATAATTATTTAACATTTTATTGCAGCGACTGTCTTCAAGTGTATTTGTTTCATTTGTTTTCTTAGTCAAAATACGTGTATTAAGTTTGCTTGTAACATTTTATTTTGGTCCCTTTTATCAGATTTTTTTGTGTGATATTTGATTGCTGATAAAAATTCTCCAGGCTCACCAGGCCCTAGATGATTGAAGACTAGGGGTGCATATAATGATGTTAATCATTCCTGTAATTCTGCCTGAAGTACTATGTATATTCAACACCTAATTTAATTGAGCTGTTTGGGTGGTCAAGGCCGGTCCATTTTAATGCACTCGGCACTCTGAATAAGCTTGGACAAGTGATCTTTCTAGAGCAGCGGAATTTCTGTTATAAATATCGCTTCTTTCGTCCTCTATTCTATGTGTGGAATTGCTGCGCATCTCCGCTTTCAACAAATCCGATGAAACTTCAAAGCAAAAAAAAAAAGACATTAGGAAGCTTAATTATTTATGTGCAGCATTTCTAATATGACTTCAGAAAACAATGTTTTAGTCATACCTGTAAAAAAAAGACGAATGACCAGCATCCTGGTTTCTAGGTTTATACTATCATAAGAAACTTGCTGCGGCCGAAAGTTGCGGGTCTTTTTGAATATACGCTTTCACTGCAATAATGAGGGGATTAACGAAAACTTTCAGCAGAAGTTCTTTGTCGTAAAAACAATAGAATTTTGAAAGCAAGTCCAGTTCGGGCTTCATTAGCTCCGGCCTCCTCCTGTGGGGTGAATGGAAGCTACTTTTAGAGCAATTACTTGACCAGAAAACAATTGTCAGTCATTCTTAAAGGGGAAGGATTCCAATTAATAAAGCTTTTTAATCCTTTCGCTTTACGTTCATTCTTCATTGTACCTTTGGCGTCAGCACGATTTAGAAAAGAGCTTCAACGAAAAGGGCGAAAAACAATCATTGACTCACTCTGTACCAGTTTTATGGCTATTATATTTGTTTATAGGAACACAAATTGATATTGGAATAACAATCAGACAGTGGAGGCTCCCGGCGGAACTTGACAAGCCTGAGCGGCTTCGCTGTCATTCAAAGGAGCAGCGCGGACGCCGCCTCGGCATTTGCGCTACCGGGCCGCCGCAACGCGCAGCACTCCCGCAAGAAGCCGCCTGCCAGGTACGTCCCGCGGAGCCATTCTCAAAAAACAACATATAAACAGGAAATTAACAATTACATAAATAGTATAAAATCTATAAATCAATTTGTAAAAATTAGCGTTAAGAAGTTATCTGATGTCATAACCGAAACTGGACACTGATAATAATACAGACAAGTTGCACCGCATTATAAAAATTCTGAAAAATAGAAGAAAATCGAAGACTCACTTTTCGGTGGCCGAAAAGTCGAACGCGATTTTACAAAAAATGGATGAATGTTTCGCTATGACACTCGGTCCAAAGGAAGGTAGGCCTATTTATAGAGGTTTTAAAAGTTATTAATATGCACCGATAAATAATGATGCAAATCAATGAGCTTCTATGCGTGCGTAACTGGCATGCGTAATAATACACAACAAAATCGGCATCATTGACAATCAGTGTTCAAATAAAACATAGGTAAGCTAGGTTAGTGATACTTAAGGGAGCGAGTTTTCATTGATGCCAAAAAAAAGCTACACATTTAACGTTATTTCGTTTTGGAAGTACGCGTTTTCGCTTAAATGAAACCGTTTATAGCATGCATTTATAGGTGTTGCACTGCATTCGTTGTTTTAACATGACATTTGTTTGATATTTTGACTGAAACTTGTTATTATTACATTATTTGCAGAGCTTGGGGCCGCAGTACTTTCGTATTAAGTTTTAAATGTTCTTTAATACTTAATGTGTCAGGCTAAGTAAGTCGTGGTAGAGACTTTCTGTTCACTACATGTAATTTTGATACATGTACTGAACGTCGCTTCTGATTTCGCCTAACTTATAAAACCTTATTATTATCAATAACTTTACTCAATTTAATTACATTGCGAGGTAATAGAGGAGTTTAGGCCTGCTCACTTCAAAATTATAGATGTTTGACGCTTGTCCTTACATAAAACGTGTTAATACAAGCTGGAGCAGCCAACAATTTATAATTAAATAAATATAATTTTGTTTAAAAAAAACGAAGAGATGCACATTATTTTTTACACTTGGCATCCATCACCCAAGCGCGTCTCTGCGGCTGGGAGCCTATCACGGGCTCGGTCAACACACACAGTCCACCGTAGGACACACGCACACACACACACACACGCAGAAGACGATTTAGAGATGACGGGCAGCTTATTGCCTGGCTTTACGCCACGGGAGTATCCCTCAAAACAGGCAGACTCCAGAAACACAGGAGGGACTCAAACGGCGCTATTATAGCGCGCATCGCGCATTATCAGACTGAAAGCATTCGTCATGCCATTGAATTGTGGCGTCAATTGTTTTGAGTAATTAACCGTATTGATCCAAAGCCGCGAATGAACTTAGATGGTCAAAAAGTCTACAAATTATGCTATCGTTCGGCAAGTTTTACTATTTTTGCATGATTATATGTTTTATGTAGCAGGTGTCTGCGTTTTTTTTATATCATCCCTGTGTTAGAACATACAGCAATTTGTAACTCGGTCGTGAAATGTAATTAAAAGACTGCATTATTGTACAATGTGGATGCCTGATTAGTAAAGGTTTTCTTAAAATTTCTCCAAGATGTTGGGGCACTTCAAGGGACCATAAAGTTCAAGAAAAGCAAGTTTATTTCAGTGGCAGTGTGTTCCTGGGTGGGCTGCTGCCTCGCGTTCCTGCCGAAGCCGACGTCTGAGGCTTGACACAGGTGCGGATGCGTTTGTAGGCCCTCTGCCTGCGCGCCGCTGCTCTCGGACTTCCTTCCCGGAGGCGAGTGGCTCGGATTCCTCGGATGCATTTGTCACTGGATACCGTGAGCATGGTGGACAGCGGCTGCCTCTCGCCAACCAACTTCCACGAGATGGGGAAAGCCGGGGGGGCGGCGGCGGCGGGCGGCCGCGTCCACAGCATCGACGTCATCTTGGGCTTCAGCAAGGACCAGGAGCCACTGCTGAACCAGGCCGTGCGGCAGAAAGCGGGGATCGAGGCCCTGGGTGACCCGGGCAAGCAGGAACTGGCTCATATCTACGGACACCTGCCCGCTCTGAGGGAGAGCGGAGCTCAATCCGCCTTCCAGGGTAAGTGAGCACCTAATGGTGCCTTGCAGCCCTGCTCACAGGGACACAGCAGGGGCATGGAGACCCTGGCAGATTCTGGGGCCCAGCACTGTACAGGGGGTTAAGGCAGCATTCTATCTGGGGGCCCAGAATTTCCGGCTACGCTCCTGTTTACACAACTTCATCTGTATTACGCACCTCTTTTGGGCTTTGATGTAAACACACCCTAATAAATAAACAGGTACCGTGAGTACAGATGGACTCGAGTTCATTTGACTTTGGCGGATGGGAACTTTCCACTGGTAATGAGCGTTGTTATGAGGGACGTGACTGACCCTCTGGACAAAACGCCAAGACTGTGAATTTCTGTCACAAGAATCTGAAGATAAGCCGCACTAATGAGTAAGTCTAAGCGAGTCAGTCTGTCGAAGCTCTTGGTGCCCGCCTACCACAGCGCCAGCTTCCCGTTTATGGCCAGGACCGTGGAGGCGATGGCTGGTGCCACATGAAAGAGAGGACTAGATGATTCACAGACTGGTTAGAGGTGTCCATCTTCACTTCGCTCACCTAATGTGCTTTGTTAGATAGGAAAGACAAATTTGCACCTTCTTTCAGTTGATGTCGTTTGTATTTTGGGGATTCTGTTTGTTCTCTTCTCCTGGAGACTAAAAGGTTGTGGCTCAGGGAAATGTGTGCTTACTTACTGTCTCCTTCTGGAGGGGGACTGCTGCTTTTACAGCTTTCAGCTGTATTTCTGTTTGTTGGAGTTTCATCTCCATGTCTTAGTATGACAATAAACAGTAGGACATCCTCTTAGTGCGGGGGCATTCTCTGTGTGTGTGGGGGCATTCTCTGTGTGTGTGGGGATGTTCTCTCTGCATGTGGGGACTTTTTCCTCTGTGTGTGGGGATGTTCTCTGTGTGTGTGTGGGGGCATTCTCTCTGTGTGTGGGGACATACTCTATGGGGACATTCTTACTGCGTGTGGGGACGTTCTGTGTGTGTGTGGGGACATTCTCTATGGGGACATTCTCTCTGTATGTGGGGATGTTCTCTGAGTGTGGGGGGACATTCTCTGAGTGTGGGGACATTCTCCCTATGTGTGGGGACGTTCTCTCTATGTGTGGGGACATGCTATGAGTGTGGGGGGACATTCTCTGAGTGTGGGGACATTCTGTGTGTGTGTGTGATGACATTCTCTATGGGGACACTCTCTCTGCATGTGGGGACGTTATTTGAGTGTGGGGACATTCTCTCTATATGTGGGGACGTTCTCTCTATGTGTGGGGACGTGCTATGAGTGTGGGGACATTCTCTCTGCGTGTGCGGACATTCTCTATGGGGACATTCTCTCTGCGTGTGGGGACGTTCTCTCTGTGTGTGCAGACGTTCTCTGAGTGGGGACATTCTGTGTGTGTGTGGGGACATTCCCCTTGTGTCATGGCCTGTGGAGTCGGCAGCAGGCGTGACAAAATGCCAGGCTGGTGAGACACCCGTGACCACAGGCAGCTGCTTTGCTCTGAAGGTGTCACACCCTGAGCAGAAACTTCCAGGGAGTTTCTGTCACCGTCTGAATATGAGAGCAGAACCAACAGCCTGTGCTGTGCGGTAATTAATTGACTCAGTGATGGATGCTGTTTTTTTTTTGTTTGTTTGTTTAAGGGATGGAAAGCTTGGCCAGAGTAGAAAAATTGTACAATTTTAGACAGATGAATATTTGGCTCTTTCAGGCACCCAGAAAACATTCTTAAATGTCTCTTGTTTCTAAAACATATTGACACATGATTATAGACTCAAGACTCAAGAGTTCTTTATTGTCAACACGCCCATGTAGGACTAGACAAAGCACTGAAATAGCATTTTCCGATGGGGCACAGGGTGTCGAGGAGCCTGACAGCGGGGGGGGAAGGGGTGCTCGCAGTGTCTGGCAGTGCTGTTCGGATGCTCCGGAGCCAGTCAGTGAAGTCAGTGAAGATTGAATGGCATCATGTTTGCACTTTGCTGGTATACAGCAATTTAACCAGCTTCTGATGCTGGACGTGTAGATTGGGGGCGGATTGGTTAGTTAGATTTGGCCATAGGCGTGTGATTTGCACCAGAAATTGAGTGCGTAAAAATGTCATGTCTGTTAATTTAAACGTGCTGTAGTCCAAACTGGTGCTGTACTATACTGGCCATTGAACTGCACTATTTTATTGCGTGCTGTCCATCACCATCATCTACCTCCTGCTCTGCACCATAAGCTTCCAGCAGGAGGTAGCAGGGTGTGTGGTTGTGGAAGCTGGTTTGCTTAAGAGTGGAGATCATGCTAGAATCATGATTGTTCCTGATCTGCAGAAATCGATCTTTTGTTTACTACTACACATGCTATTTTTTTTGTTTCTGATAGTAAATGTGTCCTCTCTATGACTCACCCTGCAGGCCACCTGAGCGTCATTAATGTCAGGCCAATGTGCTTTTCCCACCCCATCTGCAGACTCGCCCCTGTTCTCCCACAAGTGCGAGGGGGAGGTGAGCGAGGGGCCGAAGGGCAGCGAGGGCGAGGCGGACGTCGGCTCCCCAGACGGCCTCGGCGAGGAGCCGCCGAAGAAGAAGCACCGACGTAACCGCACCACCTTCACCACCTACCAGCTGCACGAGCTGGAGCGGGCCTTCGAGAAGTCCCACTACCCGGACGTCTACAGCCGCGAGGAGCTGGCCATGAAGGTCAGCCTCCCCGAGGTCCGCGTGCAGGTAGGCCTGCTCCAGCATCGGCCCTGTCTTCAGCTTCTCCACATGCAGTGCCCGTTGAGTTTGGATCTGTACTATCTGTACTATTCTCTACATTTTTAAATAATCGTAAAGACATTGAAACTATAAAACAACATAATTGGAATTATGTACTGACCATTAAAAAAAATTTAAGAATCAATTTGGTAGTAGGGGGGGGCAGCTTTATGGGTTTTGACTCAGAAGGTTGCTGGTTCAAATCCTGTGGGAGTGATCCCACCATTGGGCCCGTAACCCCAGTTGCCCCAGGGACTGGCTGACCCTACTGCCTCCTCTATGCCAGTTCCATGAGTTGCCCCCCTGGGATGCTTCTCCAGCTGTCCTGAAGGAGGTCCCACATACATGCTGAGCTCTCATTGGCCGCTTTTCCTTCATTCTCTGGTCAAACTCCTCAAAAACCATTCCTACTGTGTTTAGGTCAGGTGGCCAGGTCATGTGATACGGCACCTTTGTAGGTGGCTTGGCATGTGTAAGCTTTTTACCGGTACTTTTGTTTTGTTGTTCTTCTACATACTAAAGTACACAGAGGACTCTAGGGTCGAGAAGATGTTTAACGCTCATTATGTAAGGCTTGTGTACAGGAAGTCTTAAGGGAGGCATTAGAGACCTACTTTCCGGCCCGTGCTGGGGGAGGTGCCGCAGGTGTCTGAGAGTTAAAATGAGCTTGTGGATCTGCGTATTCCCTGGCACAGCGGCGGGAGATTCTTAGGACCGCCGTTAATAAGTCAAGATGTCTTTTAGGAACGGCCGGGTCAGGAGGTGGTGAAGATATGAGAGCGGTTTGATATGGAGATCTCACAGAATGTCTGTCAAAGGACAGTGACAGCTGTGTGCTCCATCATTTCTGCAGTAAGAATACTTTGATGCACTTGAATTGAATTGAAAACTTTAGTCACCATTCACACAAAAGTATGAGTACATTGGAATTCTTTAAAAACATCAACATTATATCAACATTTTATTATACAATTAAATTATTGAATAGGTAAAAAAGATAAACACTGTGCTTGATTGGTAGATAAAATAGGTGCCTTGAGTGATAGAGATTGAGGGTGGTGATTAAACAGTCTGAGCCCAGTTTGAGTGTGATGTTGGGGTCCCCACAGTCCCCAGTCTCCTTATTCTCTTTGCTTCCCCCTCTAAGGTCTGGTTTCAGAACCGGAGAGCCAAGTGGAGACGGCAGGAGAAGATGGATGCCAGCGCCATGAAGCTGCATGACCCGCCCATGCTGTCCTTCAGCCGGCCGGCTATGCACACCGGTGTCGGCACCATGTCCGGCTCACTGCCCCTGGACCCGTGGCTGACCTCACCACTGTCCAGCGCCACGCCGGTGCACAGCGTCCCCGGCTACATGGGGCCGGCTCAGGGATATCCCAGCCACGGCTTCCTGAACACGCCCCCCGCCATGGCGCAAGGAATGCAGCCGGTAGCTCCGCCCCCCTACCAGTGCCCCGCCCCCTTCGCTGACAAATACCCGGTGGAGGACGTGGACCAGCGTAGCTCCAGCATCGCGGCGCTGCGAATGAGGGCGAAGGAGCATGTCCAGTCCATGGATAAGACCTGGCATCCAATGTGACGAATCATGACTCATAGCTAACGTCATGCTGGGAAAAAGCTCTTTTCCGTCCATGATTTAACCTCTGATTTTTGGATATTTCTGAATAGTGAATTGGAAGGACAATATATTAGGACGCTGGTAGAGTTTCATAGGTAATACTGTGTTTTTCCCTGATTCTTCTATCAGGGACCAAGTTGGGATGTAGCTGCAAGGTGACACTGGAGAGGCTGGCATTTGATAGGGCTTTGGATATTTATAATGGCCGCAGTCTTTCCTTGGGTGTTTTCCTGTTCTGTCAGAGGCCTTAGATTTCATGCAGGATAACACTGTATTTACACTGTAAATAACAGTCAGTGTAGGGAAGCTAGTTCCAGGAAAAGTAGGGATACAGGTTGCAGAACCTGAATGTGAATGGCAAAAGGATTTATAGTTTTTTTAATAGTTTTTTAAAATTTTTATTAGAAACAAAGCTAAAGGAATAGATTCACCGTGGATGTACAGTATTCCTCACAGCACGAAGATGGTAGAAAACTCACCAGCCTTGTGGAGTTTGCTGTACCATGGTTCACGAACTCTGCTGCACATTTTATAAGCATTAATATGTGCAAAATATTAGATAAAGGGTATATTTAAAATCTATTTTTGAATGCAGACATTAGATTTTAAATTAATTCAACAACAGGGGACCTTCTCTCACCTCGCCAACATTATTGTTTTCAGTTTGCAGTTAATGCAATAAAATCACAGGTCTATGCAAGCAGTATGTTCAACATGAATGTGTTCACCCTTCAGAAACCGAGTCTTACAAATAAATGTGTTTCTAATGCAAAGCCTTTGTCAATGTGTTTTCAAGGTTTGGACTGGCATTGCATAGCCTGTGGTAATTCCAGTTATTTGGGGTTACCCAGTGCCAGCATAACCGGACCCGTGCCCTGTAACCTGTAACGCGGTTTCTTCGCTGCTGTGTATATCAGCTACACGCCGGCTAACATCAATATCAGCTACATGTTGGCTATCACTGTCCACCCAAGCACTGATCCACGCTTCGCCAGCCAATCACAAGCAGGCACAGCTTTTTGTTTACAGAAGCGCAGGTACATTTCATCCGTGGACAAGGTTATTATACTGCCATTATTAATTTCCCTCAAAGTTATATAGCAACATTCCCCATAAGTCAGAGGTAAGGTTTGCCTGTTAGTTTTTATTTTGCACTATAGTATTATGCTCCACTCATTAATGTTCTACTTGCCTTGATATGTTAATGGATTTTGTCCATTCTACAGTTTAAACAGACTTGTTTATATAGAGGTAAATTAACACTTGCGTCAAGTTGCAGTGGGATACTGACATTCAGCAGCTGTTTAGCTGACTATCGAGCATTAAGGTCAGGCAAGGGTAATTATCAATGTATTTATCCACACAATGCTGTGGCAATCTGGCACCCCATGCATGGAATTCCCTCAGTTGGGTGCTCTGCTCTGTGGGATGGGATGCAGCTTGCTGTGCCCCTGCGCGGGACAAATGATAATGGCAGATAGAGGACAGGGTTTGTTAATATCAAAGGTGCGGGTCAAGTATGATATTACCTGTTCCTGGCCAGGCAGTAAGGTAATGGTTTCTTCCACTTTATTTAACTGATTATACGAATTGTGGGGTTGAGATGACACTGAAGTGTTCAAGACAAAATAAGATGTTAAACTGGCATGGAAATTAGATTGTATTCACTCAGGATCTTCCCTAAGTCATACAAAAGGTCAGTTGCTGGTGCAATTAATTGCTTCAATATGGTGGGAAAATATTTCTTTGTTTCATGCCTTTAGTGGTACATGTAAAAAATGAACCACTGACAATGAGGCTTCAATAGGGCCAATGGCTTTATATTTTCTTATTTCTTTCTTTCTAATGGTCACTGCGCTGTCTAAATAAGTTTCAGAGCCAATTACCACTGGCTCAGAGAACAGGGGAGATTTTAGGATTTGACCC
>JAODKL010000034.1:1790768-1803202 GCA_026780765.1 Petrocephalus schoutedeni | reverse complement strand
TGGGAGGACGAGTGACTGTCGGCTTGCCTGGGAGGACGAGTGACTGTCGGCTTGCCTGGGAGGACGAGTGACTGTCGGCTTGCCTGGGAGGACGGGTGACTGTCGGCTTGCCTGGGAGGACGGGTGACTGTCGGCTTGCCTGGGAGGACGGGTGACTGTCTGCTTGCTTGGGAGGACGGGTGACTGTCTTCTTGCTTTGGAGGACGGGTGACTGTCTTCTTGCTTTAGAGGACGGGTGACTGTCTTCTTGCTTTAGAGGACGGGTGACTGTCTTCTTGCTTTAGAGGACGGGTGACTGTCCTCTTGCTTGAGAGGACGGGTGACTGTTGGCTTGCTTGAGAGGACGGGTGACTGTCTGCTTGCATGAGAGGACGGGTGACTGTCGGCTTGCTTGAGAGGACAGGTGACTTTCTGCTTGCTTGGGAGGACAAGTGGAGTAGAGCAGTGGAGAGGGTACTGTGTGTGCATTGCGAGGACAGGAGAGGGTTTCCAGCCACTCAAGAATGCTCCTGATTGGGCAAAGCCACGATAGCCATCCTCCTTCCTTCTTCTGAAATCGTTGTCGTTTACACACTCTCACGGCTGCTGTTCCAGTTGGATGTGCTGTGTGTGTGTTTTTTTTTTTGCATTTACAATGGCAGTTATTTTTTGCTTACCATGTTGCCGGACCTGCTTATCATATACCTTTGAGCCTTTCACAGCGGGCAGGATTGTTTTATTTGTACACATCTTACATTTGGACCCCTCCTGCTGTCTGGGTAGATGCTGTGCCAACATTGGAGATCTAACAAAAAATGAATTGGCAGATAAAGATAAGATGCAGTTATGTTGATCTGGTATTTCGAGGTCACCCTGTGCATTTTGTCTGAAGGTCCATAACTAATGGTCACGTTCAGGCCAACTTGTTTAACGCATCACTTAAACATATCGTAGATGGGGGCAGTTCCCCAGTTGTCACAGAGGGTTATTTATTATAGTTTTTGTTGTTATCCACGGATAAACAAGACCTGAATAACTAAAATAATAGTGGATTTCTGTTTTTTCAGACGCATTTTGAATTTTCTCTCTCTGCTTATGCGCTTTGTGATTTCACTTGCAGTATTAACGTTTCTCTAGAGTAAACTCGCAAGTTCTCTCCAGAAAAGAAAAAAAGAAGTAACAGGATCCTTAGTTTTGTGAATGAATGTATTTTTGAAACCTACGCAGCTAGGAAAGCAAAATCTAAAAAGTACGTTTTGTTAGATTACAACAAGCACAGGATTGTTTTTGAAAAAACATGAGGAAACGCGTGCACTGAGAGTTTAGTGATTGACAGCGCCACAATCTAAACATTTTCTCTGATACTCCAGTGAAACTGCAGTCAGAGTGAGCATGGTCCACCAATGAGAATTTTATTTTTGCCCAAGTCATTATTATTGTTCAAAATTATTTTTACGGCTCAGTGGCGTTGTTCGTTTAACACTGAAAATGAATGATTTTACTCAAATACAAGAGATTGCAGTTTAAAAAATATTATATAAATGAAGTGTTATTAGGTGAAATGGGAAATTAAAGAATATTGTGGATAAACTGGTACGGGTGAAGTGGAAAATATAGGTGTGCATGAAAACCGAGACGTCTGAAAGGATTGTATTCTTTATGTGCATATAAATATTGGATCGGAAGATTTGTGACTGCTGAAATGCACCAAAATGCTTATGTTCATGATCTTCGCTTGATATGTTATTTTGTGACGCATCCCCACCGTGCATTATCTTACAGTGAAAGACAGTCGGACAAGAAAACCGTGTCGGTTTTTTTGGTTGTCTGTGTGTTTTTTCTATATCGATATATTTACTAAGGAGATAACTTCAATAATATATAGCTTAAACACCGTATAATATACCTAAAGTAATCCAGGGTTACAGAGGTACAATTTCCAGTGAAAGCAGCATACAAATGTCCAAACCTCAATTAGAATTTAATAACATTTACTGTTTTCTGGTACTTTCCACCCATCCACACCACCCAAAAATTTATTACCCAAGACAATCTTTCTTCTGTGGAATCCTCCAAGGGATTTACATAAATTTGTATCCATTGTAACAAATAATATTTTTTTAAGGTGAAAAATATCTCTTCCCCAGATCATTTACTTTTTTGCCTGATCTGCGAACTATATTATAGAATCTATTTAGTCTTTAGCAGCAGCACAAAAACATCACAAATCTTGGCGGAATGGTTAAAATAGGAAGCAGCTAGTTTTATATGTTAAGAATATCGACTTCTCCCCACAAAGTTTTGAACACGTCTGACTGTTACCCTGCAGTGCTGTTGTAAAATACTGTAATTAGAACTTTGGTTTATACAGAGGTGTGATTCAAAGACAAATACATTAATGATACAGTGAAGAAATGCCGTGCTGCCGTGCACCGAACTCGTGTGAGCTGAAGCATGCGAGTTCATTTAAAATATGAGTGATGACCTCACTGTTTTTAGCATCATTGTGTACCTTATGATTTTTATTTTGCCTTTAGAATAAAATAAGTCAACAAGGCAGAAACATGTTTTAGCCCTAAGCTCGTCACTTCCCGAAGCCTCTGCTTTCTCATTGGTTCTGGGATTCATTGTCTTAGCATTACATAAAATAAATAGCTTTTAAAAAGCTATATGTGGGGTTGTGAATCCTCTTTTGTTTGTTTGTTTGTTTTTTTCTGAATCATGGTGATTCATGGTTTAATGGAATGGTCACACCTAAGTTCATCCAGTCTCATGTTTCCTCAAGCCCTTCCTCAGACAGGCTGGCTCACTGTGGGTCTGCAGTGGGTAAGTCATCATGGAGAATTGATGGACTTGTATAGCTTGTGTGCTAGTAAAGTATTGCCATGGCCCATAAATTCCAAAAAAATGCTAAAAACTGGACATGTGGCTCTTGTTTAATGTTTAAGATTGTGGCCTACACTCAGAGTCGCACGTATAATCATGAAAACATAGAAGACTCGTGATGTGGCATGTAGTGTGAGCAAGAATACTCTTATTATATCTTATTTCTCTGCACCCTGCTACTGTAGCAGCAGGTAATGAGCACTGGCAGTATAGTTTTACAGGTCATATTTTATTGCTTTCGAGGTGTACAGTTAGATCATGCTGAAAAACCTCATATAAATGCCAATATACATTACTGTGCAAACGTATTAGGCAGTCTTAGAAAGTGATATTTAAATGAGCGTCATGTCGGTGCAAGACTTTGCTGCTATGTCTGTCAAAATGTATTAGCTTAACCATTTCAAAACCTCTCCCAAATCGTCACCCCAGTATCTGCAGCAACCGTCCAATACACCAATACATGTACTTTTTAACTCGACCAATAACACATATGGCTAATAAGTACTTCACTGACTATTTCCATCCATCTACCCATTTTATGAAACTGCTTGTCCTATTCAGGGTTACAGGGGGTCCAGAGTCTCTCCTGGAGACTATTGGCGCAAGGCAGAGAACAACCCAGGATGTGTTTTTTGTTCTGGGCAAATATGTACTTACAACCCAGATAATATTTAAATATTTCTTTTGACTCCTGCACTGTACTGCACCAGACAAAAAATAGTTTCTTCGTTTTTAAATACCCTGTGATACACTGGACAAATACAGACTTAAACAGAGTTGCATTGTCATGTTCAAGGACTTACAGGCATTACAGTAATTCTATAGCTACTTCACTGGGATAGAAAGCACAGCGATGCAGTAATGAAAATGGTGCATAGAAGAACAATGCAGGTTTTCTGAAACTGAACAATGTTTATGCATCCTTTATTTTTCATATACTGACATCACACAATATATGCTTGTCACAAAAGAGCAAATGATGATTTTAAAAATTATTACCTATTACCTAGTTTTACCATAATGCCTATGGTAAAACTTTAATGATCCCAATTCAGAGTGCATAGTAGTAAAACGTGCAAAGAAGTAAACGTGGTGCAAACAAATTAAAAAGTACACATACAGAGTATCTTGAAAAGCAGAATATTAATGAAATAAATTAGCAGATGGTGTGTTGCAATTAGGAAACAGATAGTGTTGGACTTCTGCTATATTATAGATGGGATGTTTCCTGGCGTGTTCAGGCTGGGGGAGGGGAATGGCATGCAGTGTGTTGTAGTGCGTGCTGCAGTGTGCTGTAGTGTGTGCTGTAGTATGTGCTGCAGTGCACTGTAGTGTGAGCTGTAGTGCACTGTAGTGTGCACTGTAGTCCCTGATGGTAGCAGGTAGAAAGGATACATAGTAGCGTTTCTCAGCACACCGAGGTGCAATGATCCGATGGCTAAAGGTGCTCCAAGAGGTGGGCAGGATTATTCAAAATGTTGTCCAGTTCTGCCAACATCCTTTCCTACCTCAAATGGGTCTAGGGTCAGTCCTGTGGTGAAGCTGGGCTTTCTGGTGAGTTTGATCACTAATGCTTCCTCCCCAGCAGGTCACAGCGTAGAAAATCATGCTGGCAAGCGACAGAACATACTCAGCAGTTTGCTGCACACATCGATAGACCTGATCCTCAGAAAGTAGAGCCTGCTCTTGTACAGCACTGCTATGCTGTGTGCCCAGCCCAGTCTGCTGTTCAGGTGGACCCCCAGGTACTTGTAGCCTGGCACCTCCTCCATCTCCTCCCCCTGGATGGTGACTGGTCTCTGGGGCTTCATGTTACATCAAAGTCCACCACCAGCTCCTTTGTCTTACTGATGTTGGGCTGCTAGGTTCTTCTCCTTCTGAGGGTAAAGAGGAAGGGAGTCAGGATGGTTCCTTGAGGTGCTCCAGTGTTGCTCACCACCATCTCCAACGCAGTCCTGCATATGATGATAAGTAACATTGAGGCACCTCAAGGAACCTCATCCATGACAATAATCAGAATGAGAATCGACCTGCTGCTTAAATGTCTTTCAAACCGTCCACAAATGACAGTTCTGCATTTGTTCGTTTAAGATGTGAGAAACAGACATAACCCGACCTTGGGCAGACGGACAGCGCCACCCGCATCGCCGCGCACGCTGCGCGCTCTCGGCCGCTTGGGGGCGCGCTTTCACATTGACCAGGGCTGCGCATTTCCGCAGCAACAGGGAAGATGGCTGCGCTCACATCGCTCACTCAGGTACTGTTATTTCGCTATACAATTTTTTTTTCTGGAGCGGACTGATTGTCACCGGAAGCGAATCCCGCTCAGCCGCCAGCCGCTTGCATTATGTTACGGTGTGTTCAGGATTTAGTAGCCGGGGGTAAAGTAGCCGGTGCCCGGCGTGCGCTTCGCTACACGGCGGCCGAGGCGGCGAGGCCTAGCGGGCTGTTAGCGGCCAGGGGCTCCGCTCCCCGGGCTGCCCCGGAGCCTTAATCCGCCAGGCGCCCTTCGGTCCCCCCGGCCGGCCGGTGTTCGCACCGCTGCGGGGCCGGGAGCCGTTTTCCCGGGACCCAGTGCAGAGCCAGACGCACGAAAGCGAATCTGGGGGCGATTACACAGCTGATGTGGCGGCCGCCCGCCGACGACCCCGCGCTGGGGGTGGACGGACTTGTTGATTAACATAAGCGGCTAACGGCATTATGTATATGTTTATCATCATCATCATTATTATTATTGCAGTATGTATGCCCTGTTATTTATCACGGCCCCCGTCAGTGATCTCATTTGCATGGCCATAATCACTTCTGACATTGCTTCAGATAATTAGCCCGTTAGAGGGAATCCAGTCCTGCAGATATCGGGTAGGGTTAGGCTGGTATAATAGCGGTAGGTGGGACCCCCCCCATCCCTCTGTGCAGAGTCGTGCCGGCGTTTCGGGCACGCCTGTCTGCAGGGTGCCTTGCAGTAACTGTGGCACAGTCTCTCTTATGATAGAAAGCATGCTGTGTTTATTTAAATGGCACGGAGCAGGAGCGGGCTGAGTGATGCCTGGGACAGGGCGACCCCCCCCGCACGGCCTTCACAAACCGCCCATTCAGTATATATGAAGCCGCCCCCCCCCCCCGACCCTGTCTGCCCGCCGGAACCCCCCGCTGTCCCCGTCGGTAACCTCTGCTCCGCGTCCCCTTCGAAACGCCAGGCCGGCGTATTTCAGCGGCGATCGAACCATCGCCGTAAGCGGTGGCACATAACCTTCGCTTCACTCGCGTGGTCCGACGCGGAACTCGCACTCGTAAGCGTTTATTTTAAGGACCTGCATCCGTTTTTGTTTTCGCCGTTTGTGGCGGGTGTCAGGAGGTCTCGCCGGGTGGCGCTGGGGTGATGCGGCTGAGCCGGGCGCCTCTCCCCCCCCCGGCCGCCATCCGGCACCCAGACTGCCGTTTGTGCTGCTCCTGGATCATTCAGCAGCCACCCTCCGTCATTTCAGTGCCTCCTAATTACTCCCTTATTACATGGCGAGGGAACGCCTCTGTATTCTGCTGTAATTCCTTTATTGGCTGTTTTGTGACGTTAATCTTACAGACTGTTTGGAGCCACAAAAGTTATATGTGATGGAGCTCAAAGTTGTATAGGCTAATATTTATTTGTGTGTGTGTAGGGGTGACAGTTTACAATATGTGCCAGACCGCTTTATTCTCTTTCTAAAGCGTCTGTGTCCTGATTTTCCCCAGCCCCATTCATACAGCTTGGTTAATTTACATAGCAAAACAACAAATCCAGCTGATGTAAAGTGATGGTTTAGTGCCTATTCGCATCGGGTATCGGCCACGTGCGACCGATCCACGTCCGGTACGGACTTATTTAGTCTTCTGCAGTCTGTAAAAAGATAGGTCCTGTCGTTTGATAGATTCGTACCGTCGATCGCAGGTCGGCCGCTTCCCGCTTTGCAGCATCCGAACTGAACGCCGGCGCTGCCACTCATTATTATATACTGCCACTCAGCGGGTGCGCGCGCGGTGACTTCCGCCCGCTGTGACGTCATGCGCGTGGCCTCCGCAGTAGGAGGAGCTATGAACGTCGGATAAGCGGGTGGGGATAGCAAATGTGACTTGCATGCTCGCAAAGCAAACTCACAGACATGTCTGCAATTTGGGTGTATTTTGTGCTTGAAACAGTTACTGGTAGCACGGCGATTTCCGATCTTTGTCAAAAATGTTTTGAGAGGTGGTGTTGAATGGAAAATCTCACTAAACAAAGTGTCTGCGATTGTGCGAGACGTTGTAATATGTAATAAGTAATATGAAAAAAGCAATGGATGGTTTGGGAGTCGCTGGCTTGGGCTGTTCTGCGCACTCGCTACAGCTTTTGATAAGCGCGTGGCTGCTTTCGCGGCAAAGTGTAAGTGATGCTGTTGCCAGTGGGAGAAAAATTGTGGGGCATTTTAAGCCTTCGCTCTTGGAAGATATTCAGACTTAACTGCAAATACCAGAAAAACGCTTAAAACAAGATGTACAAACGAGTTGGATCAGTACATCAAAGATAGAAACATGTATGTCTCTAGTAGACTAATTAACAAAGCTTTTTGGCATACATTTTTTTTTCATTTGTATTTACTAGTTTAAAAAAAGAACTCGGGTATTGGATCAGTACTCATATGAGCCGATACCCTCATCAGATATCAGGATCTTATTTGCACTAAAAAAGTCGGATTGGTGCACCGCTACATGATGAGTTGGCTTCTGAGTACTGGGTTACTGTATTTTACAGGTATAGTGGTTGGGTTCACTGGGCCTCTTCCGTGTCATTGCTCTGTTACTTTGCATTGTGGGTAGTCTGCCTTTAGTAGCAGCTGGGCTCACCGGATCGTGAAATGTTCTTTTTACTGATGTAGTAATCGTGCAAAAAACCCCACTCTATATGTTTTAAAATATCTCTGAGCATTCGCAGTGTTTTTTATTTTTAAATGCCTTTTGCATCTCACATTCATTGTCATTTTAACAATACCCAGAGCACAAACATCTCATGTTTAATTTAAAGTGTCTTTTTCTTGCTCTCTGAATGTTATTGGCAGATTGAATCTGCTGTTTTTGATATTCGATACATTTCATTGCTGACAAGCTTTGCAAGCTACAGCAGTGTCAAATGAAGCAGATGTGTGTCAGTCTGAACATGCATGACAAGTGTCTGTCTAATTAGTGGAATGTTAAATAAACATGAAATGCATGAAAAGAGTTTGAGCTTGATTAATGAAAGGCTACTTCGCATAGGAAACAAGTATTATTGCAGAATAATGAAACGGTACTACATATCACTTAAATAAGGTCACGAGGAAACCATTACCTTGAGTACAGTACTAATAGCTAGCTGGCTTGCTACATCTGCCTAAATACCATTGGAAGTGTTCTGGTATTTGATCTCTCTAATTTGGGACAGGAAATCTCAAGGCTGATCGCTATTCCGAGAGAGCCAGCAAACAGCAGAGCACTTAGATTTCCCCTAAGCGATCAGCCCGGCAGATGGTTCATAGATGTAGGGATTGTTTTGTTTGACACAGACTGGTGGTTTCTCTGTCTTGAGTTTCATTGTCTTCTGTCTCAGGATAATATCTCTCGGGTAAGTGGGTGGGCCTGTTGATTTGGATGAATATTGGTTTGAAAGTGTTCATTTTTTTTTATTTCCAGGGAGAAATAAGCTCCTGCTGAAATGTTTTTGCCAATGTGTTCCTGTTCAGACCTGCATGCTTTTCCTTTAAAAACACAGCAGGCTGTTAGTGTTCCTGCCATTTTTTTCCCCAGTGTGAAACAGTATTGCAAAAATACCCTTAGTTTTAAAAAGGAAAGGGTAAACCTGAAAGATTTCAGACCCTGGAGGTTAGGTGATAAGCCTGGAATGTGTCAGAACCTGGAGGTTAGGTGATAAACATTTCAGATCCTGAACTAGTGGGTGGCTAGCAGCTCAGTACGTCCTGACGTAGGGCAAGCCACCTGCGGGGGCATTTCGTCTCAGCAGGGAATATCGCCTTTCACAAGTGATGTTAGCATTAGTCCAGATGTATTGATGAAACGCACGGATTAAATCTGGAATTACCATCTTTCCTGATTCGTGCTGGGCCAGCGTGTTGCTCGTCTTCAGGGATTTTTCATTGATGTTTTTGAGCCACGATTGGGTAGACGTTTCAATAGATGAATGTTTTCTGCCCACCAGTTTTCAAGTGGGAACCCGGTGTATGAAAACTACTACAGACAGGTAAGTGCCTTCTGCTTCATTGTCTGTTGCACGTAAATGTGAGAATTGCACGTTTAGATGCTGGCGTGTTCACAAGTGGCGTTTCGTTCTGTGGGGAAAGTAGTCCTTACTTATCAAACTGTGAGACTTTGGGGTGAGCCTCTCCATTAGGTCAACACATAACTAGGAAACAGCAGAAATAATTAGTGGCCCCCACCAAAGGGCTCTGGGAGGCATGGTTTCTCATCCAGTGTAATCCTATCAACCCCCTTCCTCTCAAAGTTACTCACTTCTGTAACTTACAGTCTCCTTAGTGAACACTGGCACAGGGGCACTGTGTATGGGGTTACATGTCCCATATAAAATTAAATTCAGCACTTGTGGTAAATGTCGCTCTTTAGATGCGAGTGAGTCACAGAGTGATTACTTATCAAGCACTGCTGCGTGTTTGTGTGCGAGCAGCGTGCCGGAGGCCGAGGGAAATGTGGCGAGACGCTATGGAGCAAATGTAACGAAAACGAAATCTGCTATTGAAGATCTTCACATGCTGGACATGGTTCTAAATGACATTTAAAATGGCACGAGGGTCAACTGAATTATTGACAGGGATTGACTGAAGTACAGGAGTTAGGAGAGATGTTCGAAGCCGAACGCCGTTTTCAGTCCACGTGCCATGGGGGGGGGGCTCACACTAGCACCCCTTTAGAGCAGAGCAAGCATGCAACACGACCGTTTCGGCTTTAAGAGCAAATCCTGGCATAGCTGCAGTGTGACTTTCATTGCTCTCGTGGTGAAGGGGCTCTCAGTACCTTTAACCCTGACCCCGCCCAAACAAAGACGGGGGTCGGTGATTGTAATGGCGCTCACTTGGTGTGCAGGTCGACCCCGGAAACACGGGCAGAGTGGGCCCCACCGAGGCAGCGCTGTTCCTCAAGAAATCGGGCCTTCCTGACGTCACCCTGGGAAAGGTGTGTGAGAGTGGGGGTGGCCGGGCTGTGGGGGGGGGTGATGGGGTGCAGGTTGACCCCGGGACAGCAGTGACACAGAGAGAATGCGCCCTGCCTTCCTGCTTTCTCTCAGGCATCGCGTCTGTGCTCTTCATTTATATTCACGGGAGTACTGGAGAAGGGTACTGATTCCTCTTGATGTTCCATGTTCCCCCCCCCAGATTTGGGATTTGGCTGACCCCGATGGAAAGGGCTTTTTGGACAGACAGGTAGAGCTTCCGCCCCCCCTGCTCCTCGTGCCGCCCGACCCCCGTGACCCTCACACGTCGCCCCTGTCCTCTCCTGTCTCTCCCCAGGGTTTCTACATGGCCTTGCGGCTGGTGGCCTGTGCACAGAGCGGCCAGGAGGTCAGCCTGGCCAGCCTGGGCCTGAGTGTCCCGCCTCCCAAGTTTGTGAGTAGTTGGCGCCCGGGCGCGTTGCCGTGGGGGGTGAGGAGGGACGGGGGCATGGCCGCTGATGTTTGTTGTCCCTGTCGTGCAGAAGGACACTAGCAGCCCCTCGCTGAGTGCGACAGCATCTTCGGCCGATTCCCGCTGGGCTGTCAGAGTAAGTCCTGCTCTCTCCATTCTGGCTTTGCTGCCTAATTCAGCGGTGCTTTGATGGGGGGGATGCAGCCAGTGCTTCACTGCCCTCCTGTGGCTTCCCGGCCAGCTCCCGCACAGGTGTCCAGCCGTTGGTCTGGGGGGTTCCAGAAAATCGGTAACATCACTGGCTGATTCTGAAATGCTGCCCATAGGATGAAAACCTGCACATCATTAAACATGCAGGTTTTTTTGTAGCTCACTCACCCCCCTTACCCACCTGTGTGTTTTCGCTTCCGGTGCACAGTTCAGTTTCTTTTTATATAGCGCGTTTCACAACGGAGTCTCCCCAAGGTACTTTACATGGGCGTCTTGTGTTTCATTACACCATCATTAAGAGAATAATGCCAAAACTGGGAAAAGGGAGGATAAAGGAATGAAAGAAAAAGATCAAAGAAAGAAAGCCAGATGACAACAGAGGAAAGGAACCAAAAACTCCCAAGTAGGGAGAAAAAAAAAAAACCCTCTGGGGGCTCAAGGTCAACTGGCTGCCTCCCCCCCGGGCATGCTGACTTTACTGAAAGAGAAATATTTGTGTGTGTGTACGCCTACATGTATGTAAGATGTTTCGGGCGTGTGTGTTGGTTACTTTACTTGTCCTCACTCAGGCCGGATGAGAAGCGTCTGCAGAAATGACATTGGGATTCGGCGTCACGTTCCATCGTCATATTGTTTAACGTGTGTGATCTAGTTGCACACAGACTTGCTTTTGTGCCATTTCCTGCAGCCAGAGGAAAAGGGCAAGTTTGACGGGATTTTCGAAAGCCTTGTGCCAGTCGGCGGCCTCCTGTCAGGAGAGAAGGTGAAGCCGGTACTCATGAACTCCAAGCTACCTCTCGACGTCCTGGGACGGGTCAGTGTGCCCATCTGGGCTTTACCAGTGCTTTCAGTCTTCAGAGCTCACGTTTGTTCTCTGGATGTTTAACCTTAGTTGTGTGTTTGTGCTGGATCTCACAGGTCTGGGATCTCAGCGACATAGACAAAGATGGACACTTAGACAGAGATGAGTTTGCAGTGGTGAGTTACTCAATTCCTGATGATTAAACGCCTTAGTGACTGCATGCTCTGCCTTGACATGTCTCCACGGTAACCCTCGACTCCTGCTCCCAGGCCATGCACCTTGTGTACCGTGCCCTGGAGAAGGAGCCGGTGCCCCCTGTGCTGCCCTGCTCCCTCATCCCCCCCTCTAAGAGGAAGAAGCCGGCGGTGGTGCTCCCAGGCTCTGTACCCGTGCTGCCAGCCAGCCCCCCGCCCCCCAAGGACAGTCTGCGCTCCACGCCCTCGCACGGCAGCATGAACTCGCTGAACAGCGCCGGCAGCCTCTCGCCGAAACACACGCTCAAGTCCTCACAGGTGCGTGACATCTCCGGACGGAGGCCTCGCCTGCTGCGCAACGTCTCCCGATGGAGGCCTCGCCCGCTGCGTGATATTTCCCATCGTAGGCCTCGTCCGCTGTGGGACGTCTCCTGACATAGGCCTCGCCCTCTGCGCTATGTTTCCCATTGTAGGCCTCACCCGCTGCGAGACATCCCGACATAGGCCTCGCCCGCTGTGGGACATCTCCAGACGTAGGCCTCACCCGCTGCGTGATGTTTCCCATTGTAGGCCTCGCCCGCTGCACGATGTTTCCCATTGTAGGCCTCGCCCGCTGTGGGACGTCTCCCGACATAGGCCTCGCCTGCTGTGGGACGTCTCCCGACATAGGCCTCGCCCGCTGTGGGACGTCTCCCGACATAGGCCTCGCCCGCTGCGGGA
>JAODKL010000034.1:1751372-1776910 GCA_026780765.1 Petrocephalus schoutedeni | reverse complement strand
CCCCCCCCCCCCCCCCCCCCCCCCATTAAAGTGAGCTCTAAGCACTCGTTCCCCATTTAGAGGGCTGGGTTACCCATTTTAAGAACAGTCTATGAAATCCGAGTCATCAAAGCAGTAACATTAAATGCAGGGATATTAATGCTGAGTGAAAGGCGATCAAAGCACTTCAGACATTTTGATTGGCTGTATGTAAATATACCACGTAAACATCATAAAATTGTTTCCCTTTCTGGACGGCCTCTTTGTGCGTAGTGGATACACAACTACGCAGACAATGCACCATTCATTTTAAGGCTTTTTTTTTTTTTTTTTTTGCTCTTTACCAGGTCTGGGTTCTGTTTCCACATTGGTTGTTTATGTATTAGGAGAGTGACGTTTGTGTGCTCTTATTTTCCTAACCTTTCGGTATTCTATAAATAGTAGGCTTTTTACTTAAGCAACTCCACGCTGTCTAAAATTAGCCGAGGTGGAAACAAAGGGCGCTTTGTGTTCCTCTGGCCAATGACGGACCCTCGCTCGGGTGTCCGTGGCGCGCTCTGAACAGTGGGATCTTTCACGGCGGAGGGCGGCCGTCCTAGTCTGCACTTTAGCCGTGACTCTGTTTGTCGAAGATGTCTATTTATTTACTGTCGCTGCAGTCGGCGTCCTGTGAAGAAGCGCAGGGTATTTCGGGAGACTAGCTTGGCACTCAGGGTCACGCCTGGGCTCCGCTAAACCTGGAATTTGCCGCCTTCTATCTCCGCCAAACTCGTAACGGAAATAAGTTCTTGGGAAGGAGAAAACAAAATGATATAATATGGGGGCGGGGGGGGGGCAGCGGCCTGCTGTCAGAGTGGTGAGCTGTGACCGCCTGTGTTTCTGTGTTTTAGGTGTGTCGCAGTAACGGTATAAGTAAGCCAGACGCATGCCTGTGAGTGCTGGCCCAAATCCATCATCCTGCCGTAGCCTCCACTTAGCCGCCGACTAATGATTTCTAACGGCGTGATTCCAATCACCTTCAGCAGAGCAGATGAGAGCTGGAGCCAGAGTTGTGTTGCCAGCAGAATGCCACTGATCCCGATTCAGAGATCTCCAAATCTTCTAATTCATCTTCAATTAAGTCAATTAGTACTTAACCCTTAAACCCCCAGTGAGCCGACGCTAACTGGAACTGCTTTGTGCTCATGGGATAGTCATTGTTCTTTTGGTGTTATCGTTTCTGAAACAAGCTAGCTACTTGTAACTGACAGTGGCCTGCATCAGGGGGAGTTTAAGCGTGTTCTCCCCCCCCACCCCCCCTCCCCCCGCAGATCTCTTTGGGACACTCGACCCGTTTGGGAGCAGCTCCTTTGGCGGCAGCGGTGGCGGATTCGCCGACTTCAGTCAGATGTCCAAGGTGGGAGTTCCGTGCCGTGAGGGGGTCGGGGGGGTCCATCCGCGAGTGGTTTCCGTGTCGGGGGACTGCAACTCCTCTTATAACCCTCTTATAGTGTCACAATGCAGAAATCTTGCCTGAAACCTGAAAACCCTGAAATTGTTTCACGCCCCCGACCTGTTCCTTCCGGGTCTGGCTCGTACCGGCTGCCTCAGTGTTCCGGGCTCGGTTCACAGTCACGCTAGATGCATACCGTGCCCAAGTTCACTTGAATCATACCGGGGCCCACCTCTTCACCCGGGCCTGGTCGCGGTTTAGCACAGTACAGAGTGATCACACTAGTCGAACAGACTGGAATTTGGGGGTCAAACGCACCAGCTTGTGTGAGCATACCCTTAGGCAGTCAAACCCCTGGGGCTTTCCGTTTGCTGGCAGTAACAGTGATTGCGTAAGTGGGTGGGGAGTTTCAGCTGTAATACACTAGAAGATCCTTTGACTTTGAGCCAGAATTTTTGTTTGTGCTCAGTGCCGGTCAGCCCATTAAGTGACATGGGCTGCTGCCGAGGGCGCCATCATCAAGCTGAATTTTTTTCTTCTGGACCCCTCCTCATGTTTGGTTAGGCCTCTGCATGAGGCTCCTACCGGCACTCTCAGTGCTTTCCTATTTAGGTTAAATGGCTGTTGGCCACACAGCTTGCCGCTGTGTCCTACATCTGTCCCCGGTTTTGGTTTAGTGGTTAACTGGCTATTGGCCTTACAGCCTGCAGCAGTGCCCTGTAGCTGTGCCCTGTAGCTGTACCCTGTAGCTGTGCCGTACAGCTGTCCCCTGTTTAGGTTAAATGGCTGTTGGCCATACAGCCTGTAGCTGTGCCCTGTAGCTGTGCCCTACAGCTGTGCCCTGTTTAGGTTAAATGGCTGTTGGCCATACAGCCTGCAGCTGTGCCCTGTAGCTGTTTCCCGTACCTGTACCCTGTAGCTGTGCCCTACAGCTGTCCCCTGTTTAGGTTAAATGGCTGTTGGCCATACAGCCTGCAGCCGTGCCCCGTATCTGTGCCCTACAGCTGAGCCCTACAGCTGAGCCCTGTAGCTGTACCCTGTAGCTGTGCCCTTCAGCTGTGCCCTTTAGCTCTACCCTGTAGCTGTCCCCTGTAGCTGTGCCCTACAGCTGTGCCCTGTTTAGGTTAAATGGCTGTTGGCCATACAGCCTGCAGCTGTGCCCTACAGCTGTGCCCTGTAGCTGTGCCCTACAGCTGTGCCTCGTATCCGTGCCCTGTATCTGTGCCCCTGTATCCAGCATGTTTCTGTTTGTCTGATCTGCTGCTCTTTTCCCTGGCAGGGCTTCTCAGAGGACCCCTTCAGCAGGAAGGCGGACACCCCGGCGTTACCGCCCAAGAAGACCGTGCCCCCAAGGCCCAAGCCTCCCAGCGGTAAGCAGCAGCATGGCCCAACATGGGAAAGCCAGGGCGCTGGCAGGAGCCCAGGGCGCTGTAGGCGGGTCGGCTCACTGAGCCGCGAGAAGCATCCTTCCCCGTTTCTGAATGATGAAAGCATCTTCACAGCTGGAGGTGGCCGGGGCACGTGGGTGCGTGTGAACATGGGCGCAGCACATTTCTCAAGCTCCTCACGGCGAGCCTCCCATCATCCTGATGTCAGCAGCCCGCTAGCGGCGCCGGCTGCAGCATCTTGGGGCCTGAGTGGCCGCTTCGCACTCTGAAACATTTGATTGGCGAGATACGGCTGTGTCCAGGGGGGTGCTCATGAGAGCGTGAGACATTAGGCAAGTTAGTACACTGGAAACAAATGGTAAATGCCATCTCCATTCTTCTGAAACTCCGGTATCGGGTCCCCATTCTCTCTGTAGTCTGTTTACATGTGCGTTTTATTGGAAGCATGTTAATTAGTCCTGCCCCTTAGAGTTCCAGCTGATTATTATAAGTGCATGTTTATATCTTTATAAATGCCCTGGTTTAATCCTCCCAGGAAGGGTACCCCGTTCAGGAGAGATTTATTCCGCGTTTTTTCCCGGGTTTGCGGTCACTGCTCTCAGCCCCCTGCCCCGGCCCGCCTCTCTCCCCGTCTCCCGCCGTGTTGTTTCCGTGGATGGGCTGTGGCTCCTTCTGCCTGTGCATCAGGGCAGCTTCATGCAGTCCCCAGCCCTCTCTTACAGGGGTAATGTAAAGTAGCAGCGTAGATGTGTGATTATACTCAGGCGTAAACAGGAAAGTGCCACATCTCTGATAAGGCTGCCCAGCTGCGTGGGAATTTTTATTTCTTTATTTTTTCCCCCCCGTGTTCACGGTCAAGCAGACTGGGTTAAACTCCGAGTTAAATGGTTTGTAATTCTACGATTCGTTAAAACAAATAATTAGCAAGATTGAATATTCTGTTATTTTATCAGTTAAAAGATGCTGGCTAATGGTGGCAAAATCTGACTTTAATACTAAAATGTATGTTGGTCTGTGTGTGTGTTTTATAGTCTATAGGCTATCTATATAGGCTATATAGATATTTTTGCTTAACGTTTTTGATTAATTTTATTCAGTTTCTTCCTCATCATTTGTTTAGAAATCGAAAAATGCCTTTTAAATTTCACAGACTTGGGTTTTGAAAGAGGCGTGGTCTCGGGGCCCCTGGGGACCCCATGTGCTGGGTGCGCATCGCTCGGCTGAGTCGGCACGCGGCACGCGCACGCTGGCATGAGAAACCCGGGGTGACGGTTAGCTTGAGAGCAGGCCGCAGGCAGGAAGCGGCGTGGGTGTCAATTGGGGCTGTGCGATGGGGGAAGATCTGCGGTCCCCGAGTACTGGGATGCTCAGCCTCGCCCTTCGCCACTTCCTCCGTGCACTTTCGCGGCACCCTGCTGACCCCTGTGCCTCACACACGAGAGCACGGGTACGTGCGTGGGTCTCCGCGGGCACGGGCCTTCCAGAGGGTGCCTCTCCCATGCCCCCCCAGATCATGGCAGCCTTTCTGCTGCCGTTTCATCCGTCGCCCTTTCTGTGTCCCCAAACGTAACAGGAAATCGCGTTTGGCAGAAGCGGAGGGCAGTCTAACCGCCCTGGAAGAGAGCGTGGCAAAGGTTACTTGCAGGTTATGCGGGGGTTAGCAAGGTGCCAGCGCAGCCTGGCTTGCGCGTTTGACTCGGTTCAGTTTTCTCAGCTAACTGCTGGATTGTTCAGCCTCTCTCCTGGCCGCTGCCCACCCTGACTGCTCCATGCAGGCGCCTGGCCTGTACCGCTGCACATTAAGCAGCACATTTGCACTCCTCTGTTTATTTTGTTGCATGTTTTTTTTTTTTTTTCTCTGCTGGGTCGGCCTTCTCGGAAGGTGCCGGCGAGTTTGCCTCCTCATCGCTTTGCCTCATTTGCACGCGCTCGAATGAGGATGCTTCGTGATATTTTGGGCTAGGGTGGAGCTCGTTGTGGTTAAGTGTTTGCCTTTATGTGAAAGAGAGAAACTGATTGCTTGACTGCTTTGTTCTGCTGTGAAATGATACCCAAGCTTTCGTGTATAAATACCTGCGCTATTAAAACTGTGGTTAACACCATCTTAAGGACCATCGACCTTCCCACGACAGCCTGATTCCACTCCCCCCCACCACCTTTTGGTACGTTAGCCGTACACATCCTGCAATTGGTTGAGAGCAGTTTCTAGACATTCTCTATTGGATAACTCACCTAATCTCAAATGGACGGTTAAACAAGTGCCTGTGAAAACCGTATGTCAGTGTGAAATCTTGAGATGTGTGAGTTTCCGCTCGTCTCGATGCAGCTACCCGCCTGGAGGAGGAAAGTTCCCGAAAAATGTGCAGAGGTCGGCAGCGTGTTAAGTGCAGCAGTACTGTGGCATTGTACCGCCTGCTCTATGCAGGTTAATGGGCCCTGCTGATCAGTAGTTTCGATTTAAAAGCCTGTTGTTATTGAAAGCCTCATTATTCTGGGACTTGAAGTGGAGTTAATATTTCACAAAAATAATTCCCTTTGATAGGGAAGGTCGGTGTGTGTGCCACTGTGTGTAAATCGAGGTGCCATGTGTGGTTTTGGTGCCACCACGAAACAGCTGAAACTCTGTGGTTTGCGAAGGAAGAGCAAGCCTCTCGTGACCCTCTTTTTCTCTCTACTGCAAAATAAATAAATAAAAATACCTGACCTAAAGTCATTACGGGCAAAAAGTAGCAATGGCAAGGGATGCCATAGTCAGTGAGTCTGGCACCAGCCCCTCAGTTTACCAGGCCTCTTTCAAAACCCCCAAAAAAGTGGCAAGGCACGCAGTCACTGTGGTGAATGCCGGTGCACATTTCGCTTTACAGCAGAGATGGGGACTCGAGTCTGAGAGTCGCACAAACAGACTTGTGACTTGACTTTAGACTTGCCCTCAACGACTTGAGATTTGATTTGGACTTGGGTGCTGTTGTTGTCATGCCCCGCTCGTCCGATCCTTCTGTGTGCCACACCCCCTTGTTAACCTGGTGTGGAATCCCCCTGTGATCAGCTGTTTCGTGTTGCTGTCAATAGTTCTGTGTATTTAAGTCTGTGTTTATTTCCCCAGTCCTGTCATTAACGTCGCTGCCTGGTTCGTGTTGTTTGCCCCAATAAATCCCTCGTTAGCTGACTCCCACTTACCTGGTTCGGTACGCGACAGATGTGACTCATGAACAATGTTCATTTCATGGAATTATTTATTTAATTCATTTGTTTTTCCAATGTGTTATGGGAAAATAGGAGGCAGTCGTGGAGCTGTGCCATTTGTTATCGCATTTGGTTATAAAGCTGTCACACAGACTGCTAACAAGGGAACGGCCACTTGCAAAGTGAGTGGTGTCAGGATAAATGATGCCGGCTCAACTACTTCCAACTTCATCAGGCACCTCAAAACGCACAAGCATAGGTCAGTCACTTGGTTAGGTGAAAGGGAAGCGCATATGGACAGATAACGTTACCGCTAGCAAACTAATGAAACCACAGTTGAAGGCTATACAGACTACATGCAGATTACAGCCTTATTGTTCCCCTCCCGTTTTATTTGATTAACATCTCATTCCGTTTGAGAACACAATACAAAACAAAACATTAAGCTTAATAATAATTTTTGTTATTTTCCTCATCATTTGCAGTTGTTAAAGGACAAGGAAATTGTCAGTTCAGTGGCACTGGCACCATGATTGGTGGTAGAACACTGTAAAAACAGATGTTAGACCTTAAGAATGGAAAGGCTACACAGCATAATAAACTTGTTAATGCATCCTGTGGTATTTATTTTAAAACACATTTATCAAGTTCAAAGAAAGCTTTCATGATGTTTCTTCACATTGCACATTGAAGTAGCCCTCCTAAGTGACCATGCTCTGATTAATTTTGATACTGTACTGTATAATAATAGATGATAGTACAGTACATGCTTTTAATCCAAAACATAGCAATGCAGTATTATCTCAGATAGCATCTGATGAGAGAACGTTCATTTTAATCATTTGAGACTTGAGAATTTGGAAATGACTTGTAAACATCTCTGCTTTACAGTGCTGACATACTGGAGGCAGGATGAAAATAATTAATACATTTTTTTTTCTCAACCCTTCAGGTAAAAGTACTCCAGTAAATCTTCCCAGCGCGGGGGACTCGTCCAAGTCGAGCGACCCGTTCCAGCCATTTGGTGGCGATGCCAGCGACCCGTTTCAAAGCAAAAAGGGGTTTGGAGACCCGTTTAGTGGCAAAGACCCTTTCGCACCACCCTCCACAAGTAAAGCTTCTAAAGAGTCTTCCTTGGGTTTTGCAGACTTCAGCTCTGTAAGTTGAGTTCAGTGATACTCTCTCTGTCCAGTTCACTTTTTTGCTTTCTGCCTTTAGTGATCATGACTTTTTTTTTTTTTTTATATTTGTTTTTACTTGAGATATTCGCAGCAGAATGCACCACCAGTTTCTGCACTTTCGCTGTACCTTGCTATTCTAGGTTCGGATTAAGCTGAAGCCAGGATTAACCGGGATGCACCGGTGCCCAGTTTTTATTATTAGAATTTTTTTTTTTTAAGCAAGGTCACGAGCAAACCCCCGTGTAACCTCGCGGGCCTTACGAGCGGCTGGTCATAGCCTTTATAGGCTGACGTCCCCAGGGAAGCTTTTGGAGGATAAAATGAGCGCTTAGGCTTCATCTGCCTCCCTGCAGCATATTTTACCGACCTCTGACTCTTTGATAGCTCTTTCTGAAGTGTGCGAGACACCCTAGGGGCAGATCGCCACTGCGGCTGAAGGCGAAACAGTGAAGCGCAGAACTTGCAGTTCACTGTTTCACAGTTCGCCCCCCAGAGCAGAGCTTCAGGGTTTGTGGCGATGGTGCGATTCCCTAATGGCCAGGAAAGCTGACTGTGTGTCACCATGTGCTTCCCTCCATGCTCTTTTTGGCACCTGAGAGGCACTGGAGCCCCTGGTGTCGGTTTGAGTCTTTAGCCTGACTCATGCCCCAGTGAGAGCTGCGAAGGGTGTGCCAGTGCTTTCTGCTCCCATTGGTCAGAAAAGCCCCTAGCCCCACCTCCGCTTCCTCACTATGTCCCCCGAGTGGCCAGATATGCATCACCTGATTGGTGAAGTAGTGCAGCCTGGAAGCAGTTAGCCAATAGCCTCCAGGCTACCCTCCACCAAAAATCTACATGGTTGCCTTTGTGCTTCTTTTTTGCGTTTTCTCCTGCTGGGTGTCCCGGGCCTTGCCCGCGCCTGTCGAGTACGCAGAGCTCGCGCAGGGGGACCCCCTTAAAAAGCACTGTCTCCCCTCGCTGGTAGCAGCAGCAGTATCACTACTCAGCTCTCAGTCCTGAGTTTACCCAGCATGCAATTGGTGTGCATTCCAGTGCCATGCGGACACCGCCCAGCCTGGGCTCCTCCTCCTCCTCCTCCTCTCTCATGTCTCCCGTCTCAGCTCCTCACCCCCAATTTTTCTGTGTGACCGGGGGCCTCCCGCTTCACCACTCGCGGCGTCTCCCGCTTACGGCCGAGCTGACCCTGGCGGCCCTTATCTGCGACTGGGTGGCTAAGCGAAGGCCTGCCGGTGGTCCCCGTGGATGTGGTCTGCATGTGGAGAGAGCGTCATGCGTGAGCCCTCTGTGACCTGCCCCCCCCCCCCCCCCCCCCCCCCAGCATGTGGTCACCGCCATCCTGCTTCGTATTCTCACTCTCTCCTCATTTATCACAGCAGAAGTGGCCGTAGGCCTCCGCCTTTCCGTTCAGCTGTCTGTTTTGTTGTTGTTGATGGCTATTTGCCATCACTGTTAAGTGGATGTGCTGTGCTACCCGGTGCAGGTAAGCCGCCCGCGTGGCTGGGTGTGCGCGCGTTCCCGCTGCGATGGTGTGTCCTGACCTACAGTACAGAAAGCCCCCCCCCCCCACCAAAACGAAAATGGACCCTCCCTACTCCCGGTTTAATAAACCTATGTGCTTCGCCATATTTGGAAATGCAAGCCATTAAGATTATCAAGTAATACGTTGGCCAAAATTTGTAGATTTGTAGTTATAGTACAAAATATATATATACACATATATGTATATGTGTGTGTGTGTCTGTAATTTGGCTGCGAGTGACAGACCTGCGTGTTTTCTCGCGTATTTAGCCTGAAGATGATTACGTGGCCAGATTGCTACCTTAAGTTGGTTTCTGTGTTACCAGTTAAATCCCAATTTTCCTGTCCCTATTTCACATGCTGAATGCTTTGCAGAGGCGACGGCTAGGAGGTGTCGATTCAGAGCGCTGATGCTTCGCCTCCCGAGGCATTTGGACGTCTCTGCAAATTGCAGACTATAGTAAATGATAAGCGATCCTTTGGAGGTGGCTTTTGGTTTTTGCACGCGTCCCGCGGACAAGCGGCAGGCCCGACGTTTTCGCAGCTGTGGTTGTTAACGTAAGTAGCTGAAACCAGGCCTGCAGCAAGCGTGCCGACTTCCACTGGAGTTTCGCGAAGGCCTGCTGAGTGGAACGTGCCCGCACAGGTGTTTCCTAGGAAGGTATCGCAGCGAGCGCGGGGGAACAGAGAGTGCGCGCCTGTGAGCGCTCGTGCATGTGCACTTACACGTAGCCGCTTAAGCGCGTAGGGGTAGAGGGGCACCTCAGTTTAATAGCATGGTCCACCGATTATCGGTGTCCGGTATTTATGGGGCCTCACAGCAGCGATGCCTTCCCCAGGGTGACGCTGATCCGGTCAGAGAGCAGAAATCGGAGCTGCAGCTTCACCAAACCGCTGCTGACCGCCGGCCGCCGCAGCCGGCTTCCCTGCAACCCCGTCCACTCTCATTCCCAGCTTCCCCTGTCTTCCTTTCCCAGCATTCCCAGTTCTTATTCCCAGCATTCCCAGTTATTTTCCCGACGGCCTATAAAATGCGGACCGGAAGCCCCGGTAGCAGCGGGGGATTAATCCCGCGGAGTATTCATGGCGGTACCGTCCCGTCCGGTCCCCGCGGCGGAGCGAGTGCTGTGTGTAAAGCCCCCCGTGTCCCTCTCTGCCTCACCCCACCCCCCCCCCTCCCAGTTTGGAAATGAAGCGCAGCAGCTGGAGTGGGCGAAGCGGGAGAGCGAGCGGGCGGAGCGGGAGCGGCTCAAGCGGCTGCGGCAGCAGGAGCAGGAGGACCTGGAGCTGGCCATCGCGCTCAGCAAGGCCGAGATGTCCAACGCGTGACCCGCGCCGTCCTCTGGGGGGCGCTCTGCTTGCTCAGCCAGCCTGCTATGCGCTGTATAAACTGTACAGTAGTAGTCGAGTGATGTCTTAATTTAAGAAACTTCTGTTTTCTGCGGTTTGGAAGAAAAAAAAAAAGAAACAACTCAGTGGTGGTTGTGATGCCGGGTGCATCAGAAGCGGGGGGTGGGGGTGTGTGAGAGCCTGGGGACGGTGCTGTATTTACCTACGGTGGGGGAGACACTGTTGTGCGGAATGGATCATGGAAGTTTGTTGACGGGGATAAAGCAGTGAATGAAAAATCAGCCTGTGAACAAATTGTACAGATCTATATATATTTTTGTTTTTGTCAGTGTTGGTGGGCATCCCTCTGCCCACTGCCAATGCCCAGGGACTGACGAGGGTGCTGTACGTGTTTTAGGGCACAAAGGCTGTTTGAACATGTGAAGGTTTCCTAAGCAATTTCAAAATACTATTATATACTGTGTTAAGGGACATAGAGTTTAAGGGGGGCAAACGTTTATGGGAGTTTTGGAATATTTTTACTTTTAAAGGTTAACAGTTTTTATTTTTTTTCCAGTTTGAGAATCCTTATCTGGAAGCTTGACATATCTTGAAAAGGGATCATTTAAAAATATATAACTTGTATATAGATGTATTTTCCCTCCCCCCAAATGGTAGTTGTAGCCTGCGCAGGAAGGCTATAACTGAAGTCAAGCACAAGCTTCGAACAGCTCTGTGAGAAAGTCCCTCTGCGAATGGGCAGAATTTCATTCTTACTAGTCATTAAGCATTTCATTTCATCGTGGGTTTTTTTGTTCCCCCCCCCCCCCCCCCCGACATGCATTTCAGAAGTGAACCGAGTGATTTAGCGGAATATTTTATGTTGCATCGCTGGAGGCTCAGTCATGATAGGCCGTTGGGGGGGGCCCACGCTTTGGTACATGTGGAGTTTTCAGCCATGTCGAATTGTATACTACTTGAATAGCATTTTATGGTACTTGCGTGGGGAGCTTTTAACTCTAAATCCGTTAGTTGACGAGTAGCTGCGTTTTCGTCAAGGCCGATGGAACGGGAAGGAATGCTGGTGCTGTCTTGGTTTGTTTGCTGCGTCATCCGGCGGCCTGGCGGAGAATCGGGCAGCTTTCCTGAGCCGAGCGTGAAGCTGAGCTCTGTCGGTCGCTGCCACCTGCGTTTTCGGAAACTCCTAAGGCGCGTCGGTTTGCACGCAGTGCGAAAGCCTCGTCGTGTCGTGCGGCCGCCTGCCGCGATAGCGGGCTGGAGCTCGCTGCTGCTTTTTAACGCCTGCCGCTTTTCCTTAGTCGTGTCATTGCTTCGAACCAACCGAGAAGGAAAGCCCCTTCTCTAGTGTGCCGTTTCCCAGACTTGTGCATAGCTGACGTCGGTGTGGTCACCCTCCTTCTTCTGTCTGTTGTTCCTAGTTGTGGTGTTTTAATCACAAGGAGACACCTTCCTGATGCCAATTCACTTTGTGTTTCCCGTACTAGTGGCTGCCTGTTGCCAATGTCCCCTCCCAGGCCATTCACCTCAGATTAAAAGTTTTTTTGCCCCTTTCTCTCCCATTGACTGGTATAAAACACTGACGAAGGCTCAGGTTACAGAAGTTAGGAAACGCCACCGTGTTTTTAGCATGTCCACTAGTTTTTTATTTTTTTGTCTTTAAATACACTTGTGCAATAGTTTTCATTTTCTCTGTATTTGAAGGATAACTGCAATGTTTTTATTTTTGAAATACTTTTAAAGATCAGTTTTATCCATTTTTATGTTGTTTTACCAGATGTATTGGTCGACTTGCCATTTCGTACCATCAGACAGTAATAAAAAGTGGATCTCTTTGCTTTTGTGCTTTCCTTTCCACCGATCCATCCGTTATTAGTTAATTTCTATCCTTCCTGCCTCAAACTACCTGTAGGTGACACCTGCATCAGTAAATGCCACTGTCATGGCGACATGGATATGCTGTATACAAACTGTATATTATGTCTGTTATATTGTGGAAGAAAATACAAATGTGTAACTTAAAACATTTAAAATTATTATAATATTAATAAAAGGCTTGGATTTCTCTAGAATTTTAATTGTTGGTGATTAATAAAATATCTCAAACTTCTCTTAGAGACTGAACAGAAATGACAAATGTTAAAGGCAAACGTTAGACTGAAAACGTATTCACCAAACGATTGTGTTTGCATTTACATGCTGTGATCGGAGCTTAATGTATTTGTTCAGTTATGGAGTTAGCAGATCACATTGGTGTGACTGGAGTGTGAGTGTGCTCTGTGATAGGTTGGCACCCCATCCTGAGTTGTTCCCTGTCTTGTACCCGTAGCCTACTGGATTACCCTGAATGGGACAAGCTGTTACAGAAAATACATGGATGGATGTCTATATTCATACCTGCTTTACTTTATGTATGTTAGGAATGTCCAGTATATTGACTGTGATGAATTAACTGGTTGCATTTTTTAGATAAAGGAAAAAAACTCTGAGCAAGTGTGAGCTCATGTAGAGAGGAGCTGGGCAAATCTGAAGATGCAAATTTATTGAAATTTTAAAAGTGCTGGAGCAGTGGCGCCGGGCCCCTCACAGAGGAATGGTCACTTTGGCCACATTCCTGTCGTAGATTGAGGGGGAGAGAAGATGGTGGAGAGCGGCATCTCTGATGGCTGCCAGATACGGTGAGTCAGGTCTGCCTCAGTCAGCTCTGCACAGGGGCCCGTTCCGGGAGCCGCCCGGCGCCCGCATGCTGCGCTGTGCAGGCGCTGTTATCTTCTGTCCTCACTGACTGCTGCCGCAACAGGGATGTCGGTCAAAGTGCTTCGGGGGGCATTTCGTCGCTGTTTTGCATGTGGGCTGATCATGGTTTGAGGTGCTTCGTCTTGTGTGCATGGTGTAATTTCCATGGGCTACGTGAGAACATTCTCTGCTGAACTTCTATCAAGTCGGTAAGGGAGATTTAGTATATTGTGTTTTTTCCCCCAAAGTATTTTACTGTAGTTACATCTGTGGGATACAGAGTGGTGAGTATAACTGTATATAACCCACAATGGTATATACAATATTACTAACATGGTCTTCCTGAACTGTTAAAAGAAACTTATTGAGTAATAGAAATGTACACTCAGGGGAAAAAAAGGGTACCAATTTGTACCTTTGCTTGTCACTGGGGCTGTACCCTCAGGGGTCTTGTACCTTTTAAGATACAGAAATGGACTATGAGGATGTCTTGTACCATTGGGGGTACATTAATGTTGTTTGTACCTTGGGGATTCATTTCTGTACCATATAAGGCGGAATTACCTACAGCTGAGGGTACAATTGGCAGACCCTTGAGGGTACAGCCCCAGTGACAAGCAAAGGTACAAATTGGTGCCCTATTTTCTGAGAGTGTACCTGTAATTATACGGATGACAAATTCTGCTGTAATTTAAAGGCAAATCTTTTGCTGATAGGATGATCCGGTTGCTTTGGACACTGATAGCATTTTATGTTTTCTCTCTGCACATTGTTATACATTGTGTGTCCAGACACATTGTGCGATTTCCCCGGGCTAAAAGCTGACTGAAGCGTAATCAGACTGGGTCAGCGTTTGTCGTCATAATGAGCAGAGGTGCAATAGAAATTAATTCTGATGGGACTGTTGGGCAACATAAGAGAAGTGCGAGGAAGAGGAATTTCCTACTGAGATGAAGATGGTGAATGTGAAGATATCTCTAAAGGCCTGTTTCTACCTTTAAACGCTGACGGGTTCAAAGACTATTCTCAAGCTTTTTTTTATATGGCTATTCCTAAAAAAGAAGTCCAGTATTTCCAGCAGGTGGCATCCTTTTTCCATGTCATTCCGCCTTTTTTTTTTTTTTAATCACAGACGGACTTGCAGTGTTGTGGTGCACATTGGGTTGGAAAATGCACTTCGTGTAGGACAGTCCTTAAATGTCGAAACACGCATGTCTAATGTTACTGGTCTGAAACTCAGTAGTAATATAGCAGCCCTGGAAAATGCAAGGTGAACTGCAGCTGCCAGCGTAGGCCAAGCTGTCGCGGGGAATAACTGCAGCACCGCCGCTACTAGGCCGTCTCTGCGAATGCGAGCCCCTTTGATCCGCATGTCATTTTGCACACACTTTCTAAATTCATTTTACAGCACTTTATTATGACACTGCCCCCCACCCCCACCGTAACTCTCTGTTTTTATTGCTTGCTTTTTGGTTTTTATTAACCAACCTTGGATTACTTATTAAAACTCTCCAAAGTGTATTTTTTTTAATACATTCCTGAAAAGTGCTATTTTTGCTTTAACTAGCAGAGATAATATAACAGTATAACAATCCCTTTGAGTTTGGATGGTGATGCATCCTTAGGCTTTAATACTGGCCGTCGCAATGTCAGGTTTATATCTGTGTGATGTTTCCCAAATTTGACTCATTCATATTACAATACATTAGCAAAACAATGAGGTGGAAATGATAGGTAAGTAAATGTCATCTTTTGACTCAGATGTTACTTTAGAGTGTAGGATGAATATGTTAATTCACTTAATTTTTTGATCGTCTTGTGTATACTGCGTGTCAGAGGCGAGCAATATGCCTAATGTACCTTGAAACAATCTTGCCCCTTACAGTCCTACAGGTTGTGCGTGACAGTTCCTATTGCAGGGTGAAGAGTCTTCATTTTTGAACGACGGCTGCGTACAAGACTGCAAGATCTCCCAGGATTATGCTACTGGGAACCTCAGATGTGCAGCATCCAGTCAATACGCAGCTGTGGCATAAGCTGGGCGATCACATATGTCCACCCTCTAAAAGGAGTAAATGCATGCATAGAAAACATGCCATCCCTAACCTGGAGGTCATGGTTCACGTCGTACACACTTGTGAGTGAAAGTTATAGTACGGGTCTCTTTTTTTTTCTTTTTAAATAAGAGAAATGAGAGTGCTTCATTTTTCACTTGACAGGGTTTTCTATAATTACTCTTTTTATTTCCTCTTTTTGCGCAAGTGAATTCAAGTAAATAAAAAAAAATGTTATTTAGTGGCAGCATGTTCTGAGTTGCTGAGGTTGCACATTTTGTAACTGGCTGCTCTTACACACAGAGGCACATGGAGTGACTCTCCTGTGTTTTTGGGATGGATGAGGCACTTTTCTCTATGTCTCAATGTTTTCACATTAAACACAACCCTTATCTGTGAGCTTGAATGTAGAGCGGGTGTACCTTTATCATTTGGTTCAATCTTTCTTGAAGGGTTATTTAATTCTTTGTATTTTTGCATTGTGATTGGTAAACTTTTTTTCACCATTACATATATTTATTTTGAAATATACTTTGCCTATTGAACTGAAAAAGCTTAATGTACGCAATCAACTCTTTCCTCAGTTGAAACTTTGGTAATTGTAAAGTGCTTCTGTCTGAACATAATAAATGTTTAATCACTATAATCCCCAAATCCACCCTGGCTAAGCTTTTAATGTTCCCTGAAGTTGTAATGCCACTCTGTGAAATAGGAATTTGCTCGTTAAAACATGTTTACGGTTTAAAGGAATATGTCTTTGCCCTGGCATGGCAACTGTAAATTTTACAACTGTCCTGTTTTAGAGTCACGCTTAGCGACCATGAATTCAATCATTTATTACTGTATAATGAATGCAGGGTTCATCTCTACAAAGGAACGTGGCACCCCCATGACTGACCGTATCTATATTCAGTCTCTGTAATTATGTAAATGTAATGTTTGTATTTATAGACAGGAGCCACATGCTACTGGCATTAGCCACCCTGCAGCTGGGAAACATTATAGTATAAATTATAATAACTACAACTTGATCTTCTGTTTTAAATAGCAAGTTATACTCTTTCCTTAACAAAGACAGCTAATAGCTTTGCTTCATGCTGTGTTCATGGGTGATGAATTTAACACAATTTTAAAATCTTTGTACAAGTCATCCATGATAATCTGCTTATTGTCCTAGCATTATTAAAGGCATGCAACTAATATTACTCTGCATGTGAATGCCATAAACATCTTTTGAAATTAATGCTGAGTCATAAATATACTGTCAATTAATTTTAATATGTACATAAATTATACAGCATTTACATTTTCCAGTTATTTACATGTTTATAAAGATTTCAGTCAGAAAACAAAATATTTACAAGTTTGTAATGCACAAGAAATGTAGCCCTGTGTCAATAGTGTAACTTTAGTCTGCAAAAGACCAGTGTGCCCTTTTGTTTAAATAGAAGAACTTACAAATTTAAAGACCCTTACTTCATATTATATCCAATACAAAAAACACATTCAAGCCAAGTCTGGCCAGAAGGCAGTTTTAAGAACAAAACGTTGTCTTTTAAACTTATTTCTTGTGCTGTTTATAGTTTTATCAAATATATAAAAAAAACTTTTTTAATTCACAGAGTTATGGAATTGGTATGTTACGTAACATGTTGAATAGGAAGGCACTGTTGGAACTAATAAAATACACCATTTTAGGAATGTACACTACATTTCGCGTCTGGTTCCAGTTGCATCAGAGACATCTTTTAAGGCCAGCTCGGCAGACTAACGTGTTTGCTGAAAACAAACACTACACAGTAACACAACAGTCGTTTTCCAGGGTTTTTTCTGAACCAAAGTAGTACCAGCTACATTGTTTAATATAATATTTATATATAAATGTAAAGTCAACAGTCCTCTGTTTTTGTCTTTAAATTTTTTTTTAAATAAAAACAACAAAATAATTCTTTGAAACATTTTTCCATGTTCGTTTGATTTGCAGAGTCCGAAGACGGGCCTCTCTGGCCGCAGGTACAGAGTCCGGGGCTGGGGCGGGAGGGGGGGCTCACATGTGCCGCTTCATGTGCAGCGCCAGGTGGTCGGAGCGGGAGAAGGCGCGCTCGCACAGGTGGCACTGGAAGGGCCGGTGCCCGGTGTGCTTGCGGAAGTGCCGGGTCAGCTCGTCGGAGCGGGCGAACTTCCAGCCGCAGCCGTCCCAGCTGCAATGGTACGGCTTCTCCCCTACACCCAGAAAAGGTTCCATACATGAATAACGGGGCCTTTACAGCAATAGCAATGCAGTTTTAAGACTGTGATGAAATGCAAATGTCGGTATTATCAATAATAGGATCGGGGGGTGCCTCCTTACCCGTGTGCGTGCGGTGGTGCGCTTTTAGGTGCGAGCTCTTGGTGTAGGTCTTCCCACAGCCGGCGAAGGTGCAGGTGTGAGTGGCGGTGCGCTTCCGCGGCCAGGAGCGGCGACCCCTCTTCGGCTTGGCATCGAGCATCTCCAGCGGCGAGGACGGCGGCGTCAGCGGTACCCGCTGTGCCCCCGCTTGCATGCCGTGTCCGTCGTCGTATAAGCCGAACTGGTGCGAACCCTGGTAAGGCAGCTGGATCTGGGTGGGCTGGCCGAGGTGGCACTGAGGGAAAGCCGCCACGGGGTGGTAGCCCTGCGGGAAGCCCATGGCGTGGCGCATCTGAGACGGGCAGTCGGAGTTCATCAGGTCGTCGGGGCTGAGCGGCGGAGTCATGCTGCCGGCTGCCTGCGGGGAGCTGGCTAGCCGCGGCTGCTCGAAGGACATCATGCACGAAACGTTGCCCTCTTGTTTGATTTTCGGACAACTCTGTGCAACCATGCCCATGACTGGTCCGTAACTTTCGATTGATGGTTCGGTTTTGATGTTGTCTGCAAAGTCCTGGTTGGAAAAATTCGTTGAGCTGACGACAAATCTTCCCTGGACGCCGTTGCTGGGCATGCAGTAAGAGCTGTCGACCTCAGATCTGAGAAGCTCCGACATCAGGCTGCTGCTGTACGGTGGCGGGGGGCTGCTATGCTCGGACACCGTGTATGCAGTTATTCCGGACTGGTAGAGGCTGCTGGCTTCTGGCAGCCTGAACTCCTCTCCCGGTCCCGCAACGAGCGCTGCCACGCTTTCCGAGCCGGTGGTGTTGGCAAGAATAAAATCCAGATCCAGATAATTGCCCAGATCTTCATCGTCTTTTCTTCCTAAGCAGTTGTCCATGTTCTGTACAGCGTCGGACATGGAGCAGCTGGAATGCGCGTCCATTTCACTTTTCCACCTCTGCAAGAAACCAGAAGACTATGTTAAAATCAGAAAGGACAAGTACAGCAGCGACATCAACAATAATAATCATTATTATTAATAATACTGCTTATACTAATAATAAATCAAATTTATTCACTCACGTCTTTTAGTGACACGTATTTTGTATAAACGCACATGTATAATAGTTGTAAATTGATAAATAGTTATAAATGAAACGTAAAATAAAAATGTCCACATTACTGACATTCACTGGAATATTTAAATTACACCCGCATATAGCCATTTTATTTAGGAGGAAAAAAATATAGTAAACTTACGCTTTGCCAGATTCTGTCCTTTTGGTTCGCAAATGTTGATATCGATGGTAAAATGGTCTCGTTTAAGGCCATTTCCACACTTTGTCAATGGAGGGGAAAAAGGAAAGTATACTAAGGCAAAAAGAACGTCTCTTTTTGTCTAGGAAGCTGAACAAACTTGCAAACGCAGCATATAAGTGGAGTCCGCTGGCTCCTCTCGCCGTACTGTCTCAAGGCTGTCTGGAGTAGTAAAGCCCAGAGTCCTCCTTTCTTAAGCTCTACTGTTTAGTCATGTACAAGTTTGATTGGTAGGATAACCTACCTTATAAATATTGCAGCTAAAATGCTGGACCAATTGTAAACGGAGGAAACCCGTTCAGGATGTAAGTCAGTCAGCAGCCGTCCCTAAATTTAGCCCTGGTATATAAGGCGCTTGTGAGCCGCTACTGTCTTTTACACGGGGAGCGGAGCGGCTTAAATCAGCTCGAAGTACAACGCGAGTGACGCGCTAAGACCGGCCCCCCTTTTTCGGCTGGGAGGGGGACGTCTTAAGATTTAACACGTTTCCAGATCAAATGTGTTGTGCTTTCCATATATACAATGGATGTACTATACATAATTTACATATACGTATATGAAAATACAACATCTGGGATAAATACATTGTACATTTTACCCTACATTGTACTTTTTGTTTGTCTAGTGGTGCATATTGATCATTTTGATTAAATTACTCTGAAAGTTACAACAAGAAACGGTACATCATTTTTATACGATTATTTGTGTTATTATTATTATTATTATTATTATTTGTTGCACTTATACTGAGCATTAAATGGTAGAGTAAGGAACATGCGTGGTTTCGAGGAACGCCAGGCTGGAATGTGTTCAAAGATGTGCCCATATAATAATGTGAACAGCATGTTCACAATATTAGTCAGTTTGGGAGAGCGCCAATAAAGAGGCGCTCGGAGCGAAGCCCGTCCGGAGCCGCCGGGGCGGCTGCTGTTTTTATGCGCCTCTTCGTTTGTCATCGCGGCGGATCGAGCGGCGCACGTGTAGGCTACCGATACACAAAGTACCCGAACAACCGGGCACGTTGTACGCTCGTAAAAACTCTTCGCTTTAGCCAGCTAACCTCACGTGTAAAGCAGGCGTGTTGGAACTTAAACCCACATTATTTCTTTGTTCTAGAATCTGGGTCATTGAGTGCATGTGATGTACTCGACCGAAGTATTCAGTCATTGCGTGAAAAATTAAAGAACAACAAAAGCCAAAGATCCCAGTCTTACTAAAGGCATGTAAGGGTTTGCTAATAGAGAGCCGAAGCCACCTCACCTGGATCCATCTGCTTTATGTTCACACTAGACGCTATTGACTTGGCACAGCAGGCTTCTCAAAACGTTGCAGCCACCAGGCGCCAAGTGTATTTTAACCTTTTCATCGCTTCAAACGGTTACTAAAACACGCGCAATTAAAGCATTTAACCTCTATTTTGAAAGTCCATTCAGTTGTAAATAACATGGATTGCATAAGATAAGGAGACCCCCCCCTCTTATTGTCCGAGCTGACATTCACGTTGGTACTGAAGCGATTATTGGAGACGAGTTTCGCCGGTACCTTCCAAGACTGTAGAAAATAAATCTGGGGTTTAGAAACATGGGAGATGTCAGCTCACAAAAAAGTAAACCGTGCTGAAGTACTCTGTTTCACTCCCGGTTTCCCTTCTTTGCTTCGTGAACTAAGTGGTGAACTTAAGTTTACGCTCTAGCGCTTATATGCGTATTTTATGAATGACTTGGGGCATGGTTACACTGACGCACTACCGATCGGTGCTTTACGGTGGGACTGAAAGCCATCGGTTCAATCAGCTACATTTATTAATACAAATACACGAACAAGTGCCTCCAACTCATGGGTTTACGTCTTCCTACGAGCTTTACGTTTAATATTTCTTATTAAGCAGTTGGAGCAGTTTTCTGCGATTTAGGTGACAAACCAGTTTAATTAGTGAGATGAATATTGTAGTCCTACTTTTCCAACATAATGCATAAATAGCAAGGTTGATATTGTCGTTTTTGACTATTCCATGCAAGGAGGTGAAGTGGCGATTTAGTTACCATATTAGTTCATAGGAATTGGGCCGATGCCGCCTAATGTTTGTGTGCACCTCAGATCTGTTAACAGATAAGCTCATTTCCTTTAATAGTTGCTTTTAATCAAACGTAATAGGTACATAGCCAAACTATTTTATTTTTTTTATTTGAACAAGTACTACAGTTGAATGGGTATTTGACAGTGAAATTTAATATGGTAGGTTCAGCGCTGGCTTTCTGAATCGAAAGTCTTCTGGCAATTGACACTATTTTCTTTTTTTAATAAAATATTAAAATGACAGTAGATACTATTAGCTTCTGAGAGCAAAGCAGAATGTTAAGACAAGCCGTAATGTGAACTCACAGGCACAGTAGGCCGAAAGTGCCCTTGATTGTTTGCGTGATACAGTAATAGCTGTTAACATTGAGAAAAAGCCAAATTATTAAAGGAATGGGGAGTGTACCTTTTAATATACTGTACTTTACATCTTGTTCTTCCCTGGGGCCAACACAAACTGTTCTCATTAATTATGGGTGTATATAAAAGACTTGCGTGTTTGTGGCATGAAAATTATTTCCGCCCCTGTCGAACTCAACACACACGTCTCACTTTGTCCCCAGTCCGCTCATTTTGCAGCCGTGACATAGTCTTGTCAGAGGCTTCTTGATACATGTCGGAGGCATATTCATACGTGTTTACAAATGCATATGAAATTGATGTGCCCCAATTATCCCTTCTTAAGTTGTCTGTCATCAGAGTGTCTTTAGAAGCTGTGAGCGCAGTATGAATGTTCTATATCTGCAAATGCAGGCCTTATATTAGGATGTGCACGTCTTCTGCTGAAATCATATTCATGTCTCTGCGGTTTTCATTTTCCTTAAGCACATAATGACTAATCATGATTTATGGCCATTGACGCATCTTGGGGTTTGAGGGTTGTTTTTTTTTATTGGAGGGGGGGGGGGGCATCAAATATACAGAGTCAATCTTTCATGTCTTAAGTCTCTTTACAACATTGCACCCAATAAATAGTTTGTCTTCAAATGAAATCTGATAAACAGAGCACAGTGAGATTCATTCAGCGGAATTGTCAACAACAGGGAATGGCAGCCATCAGCGTCTGTAAATTCTAGCTTTCAAAACAACTCGTAACTCAATTCAGTTTATTCTTATATATAGTGCTCTTTCCCTGCATTCATGTCCAAAAGGGCTTAATCATAACAGTAATGACTCTAATAAGGATATTATTAGTGTATTTGAAAAGACTAAAATTAATTACATGCAGGGAGTGGACGAAATAATGGAAACAACCAGCAATATATTCATATCAAGGAGCTAATAAGGAGTAGGGCCGTCCTTGGTCTTCAGAAGAGCTTCAGTCCTTCTTGGAATGCTGCCTTAGAAATGATGAGCTGGGTGTAATGGGATACTGGACCATTCTTCAAGAAGAGAAGCCTCCATTTGTTTGGGGGCTGAAGGAGGTGGCCATCAGCTTCACAATCTGAGCTCCAAGACATTCCCTAAAGGGCCAGTGATGTTTGGTTTGGCGAATAAAAGTAATTCCTATAGGTTATGCCTTATGAATGACCTTTGCTCCTACCAAATATAGAATGAATAACGCTGTCTCAATGCTTGATTCCATGGAAGGCCCGGTTTAGGCAATAACCGTACCAGCGATGATGCAATGCACTTATCAGTGGTCCTCGTTACTGAAAATGATTTGCTAAATGAGTGACAGAAAATGGAAATACTGTATGTGTTCACACACGTCCATGTAACTAAAACATGGCAGATTGTATTCAAAAACATTACTAATGTATCAATCTAATTATTCTTGCGGTGGCAAACTGATAATGATTTTTGGGCTGCGGTATAAGTAAAGTCTGGGGTGTAGGGCAGCTGGAGCACAAACTACAAGGCTGGGGAACACCCTGCACACCACAAGCACACTTACACACACAAACACACACACACACACACACACAGATTTGCATACCTATTTAAATGGGGACCATCCATTCATTTCTATGGGGAAAAATCCTAATCCCAATCACGACACCCTTAACCCCTACCCAGCCCTAACTTTAACCATAAGTAAGCAGCCCAAATACAAGGCTTTTGGCATTTTTAGTTTAGTAGGGAAGTTTTAGGTTTTACCACATTTTGAGGACATTTTGGCCCCCAAATGTAATCTATGCAACCCCCCCCCCACACACACACACATTTGTAGTCCTATGTTATTGAACACTATCATTGCTATAGAGAATTTCTATTTCTATTGGGTCAGTGGACTTAGTCTCTCTGCCCACGTTCGGAAGGTTGCTGGTTCGAGCCTGGCCTTGGTATGTCTGTGGTCCTTCGACCCTAAGCTACAGGAGGTGACTGCCAGTTACAACCAAGCTTGCTCTCATTCCCAATCATGACACCCCTAACCCAACCATAAGTAACAAAATACAAGACTTTTGGCCATTTTAGTTTTCTAATTTCAGTCACAGATTTTTTTTTATAAAATTGAGTTTCCCTTGTGGGGGCAGTAATGATGGTCCCCACAAGGGCAAAATAACAGATTTTTATCACATTATGAGGGCATTTGGTCCCTACAATGTAATATATACATAACCCCCACACACACACACACACACATATGCAAAGTCATGCTCTATGGGGATTGGAGAATTTGGAAGTACCATTTAACTGCATTGAAGAAAAACTCACAAAATAAACTGCACAATACTGGCAGCTTTGCCAGAATTTGGAATACAAATTGGTAAATTTCTCGGTTAAAATCCATGAAGTCTTTACTGGGATCTAATGGGTTAGAATAGAAGCTGGAGCTACTTATATGCTTTGACTATATAGCAGAAGCACAGTACTGTTATTTGCTGCAGATTGGGTGACCTGCGTGCCCTCTGTGACAGTACATCACTTTGAGGGAGTCCTCTATCTTTGCATCACAGTTCTGACTCCTGTTCAGGCGAATTTACAATAAAGCAAGTCAGTGGGGCCTCCACTTCTGCTCTGTCTTGCTGCATATGGATCTTCTGTGTCATAGGCATTGCACCACCATAATGATCATCCTTGACTGGGGTGTTCACACATTTACACACATGTCAACGCTATGGAATGATTAGAAATCCTCAGAATGGCTCGGATGTCCACAGAAAGCCCACAGGAATCCTGACTGCATCGCAATATCGGCCCACCTGATCTTCACCATCTACTCTGCGTCTGTCAGACCTAGTAAAACATTTTAACTCCATTAACTGGAACTTCCTTTTTTTCTGTAGGTCCTAAATCATACAGAATATATTCTTGGACTTTAGGCTGAATTTAGATGCCTTCTATGTTACTGCTAATGGTACAATGAAAGACTGTCACTTCTGGCTCTCTCATTGAAAAATGCCTTCCACTTGTGGAATGTAGCCAATATAAGAAATATGTCATTGGCTAAATGGAAAAGCTAGTCCAAGAATTAATTTCTTCAAGACTGATCTGCTTTCTGGCTATTTAAGCCACCTTCTGAAATGACTGCCGCTCTTTCGGTGCTTAGCTCTTCTTACTACATAAGTTAACATTTCCGTCTTGCCGTCTACCTCCTGCACTGTCTTCCAGTCAAATTTCAAATTTAAATTCTCAGTTTTCAAGCAATAAACAGACTGCTGTGGTTATCTTAGTGATAATCTTCTCCAGAACATCCCCACGCTCTGACACAGCACTGACTTTGGGCCACCCCCTCTCTTCCCATACATTCTCTACCTCAGTGTTACTCACACTGATCCTCTGGGAGCAAAGATGTAGACTGTCTGTGGGTCCCCAAGGACAGGGGTGGGAAACACTGCTTTACCTGCTCTACCACACATCTGCCTCCGTGATTTAATCCACCCGGAGCATTCTGCACCGCGGTCGGGTATATCTGCTCCCATATCCCTCTATGAGTGATGAGCGGTTACTTTTTCTAGCAGGTCTACTGCCCCCGACTCAGCACACTTACACCTGGCTTCTGATGGAGCACCCGAGGCCCATCCTCAGCCTGTACAGGTCCACTGTCAGCGGCCTGCCTCCCGTAATCAGATCACAAGGTCGCATTGCTAACGCCCGGTAACTTCCCCTCCGCGAAGAAACCCCATCGAGTCCATCGACCTCCCGAAGCAAGGGAAGTGCCCTCGGCCTCAGTGTAAAAAACCCACCATGCCAGGCTAGCTCGCCCAGGTCCGCTTTAGTTTAGCTTAGCTTGCCTTAATTAATAGCAACCACACCACCCTATTAGTTTTCACAATTAATTTACTGGATACTTTTGACCAATGTGATGTACATCTGAGAAAGCAGAGTTGGACAATTCCTGGAGCTACTGTGGTTTTAAGGCCTCGCTCAGGGACCCAACAGTGACATCACTCTACCAGCTTTAGGATTTGAACCGATGACCTTCCAAACACACACGCCATCCTAACCCACTGGGCCACACATCCCTAGCATATGTCTGTCATGTTTCTGTATCATTACCAATGCTCTGGGTGCCTCCTACCTTCTGCTTGTGCTTGAGTGTGACCTAGGAGGCCCAACGGTGACCCGAGCTTGGCAGGCCTAACAGAGGGCAGAGGAGAAGCCTGCTATACTGCTGATATACAGGGGATCTGGCTAATAGATAAATGGAACACCATTGAATACGGCCTCCTGTCCTGACACTTTACCTGTCACACTGTTACCTTCATGACCACAGATCCCACGGAAGACCTTTTGCAATAGGTGCGTCATCATATTTTCTGCTTAGCTAGTAAATATTATCTGTAGTGTACAGTTGGCTCTTGGGGCGCATGGAGTATACAGAGTGTCGTATTTGGCTTCTTTTATATGTATATGCAGTCATTTACATTTATTTAAAGTCTATTAATTTACATCTTCACTTATCTTACACACCAGTGACTGTATTTCCATCCCATCCATCCATCTTCCAACCCGCTTATCCTGTTCAGGGTCGCGGGGGGGGTCCGGAGCCTATCCTGGAAGCAATGGGCACGAGGCAGGGAACAACCCAGGATGGGGGGCCAGCCCATCGCA
>JAODKL010000034.1:1726625-1748914 GCA_026780765.1 Petrocephalus schoutedeni | reverse complement strand
GGAACTGGGTCGGATTCGAACCCTGGTCCCAGAGGTGTGAGGCGGAAGTGCTACCCACTGCGCCACCGTGCCGCCCCGACTGTATTTCTTTAAATACAATTAAATTAAATTTAACAATCAATTATTAAAAGTGTCATATGTGACTAGAGGTTGTACGTTATAGTTCGAAACTACTTTAGTCAGTTTCAAATTTCCCCTTTGAAACAGCCGTGTTTTCATTTTCTGGTGAAGTAAGCGATTTCATTTCCTATCATGTGTTTATATAGAATTTCATTATTGTACAATTTAGATTAGCACACTAGTCCACGGCCTTGCTCGGTGATTCAGAATTTGCATTTCAGTTGCAACCACAGATATTTTTCAGCAGTGACACTGGCAATAATTCTGCTTGGTTTTAGTGGCATCTGCCAGATACTTTTCCCTTAACTTTAGATGGGTTTAGTGCCATCGGGGCTGCATTATATTATGTTGCATTATATTTTATATGTTCTGCACAGACAGAATTGGATGATATTGCTTATCTAATGATTTGCTCAACATCACACATTATGAAGACATTATGACGCAAGACATGAAAAATTTGTCTTTTATAAAAAATACAGATGCCTTTTCCATATATTTCTATATAATCTGGTCCTGCTAAAAACTGGCTACTGCAAAATACTTACCACAGGGTATTAGAACACCTTTCTTTAATACTGCCACCTGTGTTTCAGTGTTTTGCAGGATATTAACTGACATGTGTATTCCAGATGCACATATTAATGAATTCTGTGTCATTTATTTTAGGAAAAAACTCACTGGTGACCAAGCTGCCCTGTCTTTGATTTGAGGTTTTTAGATACAAAATCATATTTTACATTGCAAGACTGAAAGACTGATAACCAGCAGAAGTATATTAGAGATATTTTCTATATTTTGTAATCTTGCATTTATGCCTCTTTTCTTATTGCATCTTTTCTTACAAGTAGGAAAAAATATGCTAAGGTGTATACCTGAGCGACAGGGTACAGGGAGGGAAATGAGTAGCCACGGTCAGCAGTCATGGTCAGCTCTCACGATCAGCAGTCATGGTCAGCTCTCACGGTCAGCAGTCACGGTCAGCAGTCACGGTCAGCAGTCATGGTCAGCTCTCATGGTCAGCTGTCACGGTCAGCTCTCATGGTCGGCTGTCACGGTCAGCTCTCACGGTCAGCAGTCATGGTCAGCTCTCACGGTCAGTAGTCACGTTCAGCAGTCACGGTCAGCAGTCACGGTCAGCAGTCATGGTCAGCTCTCACGGTCAGCAGTCATGGTCAGCAGTCATGGTCAGCTCTCACGGTCAGCAGTCACGGTCAGCAGTCACATTCAGCAGTCACGGTCAGCAGTCATGGTCAGCTCTCACGGTCAGCTCTCACGGTCAGCAGTCATGGTCAGCTCTCACGATCAGCAGTCCTGGTCAGCTCTCACGGTCAGCTGTCATGGTCAGCTCTCACGGTCAGCAGTCATGGTCAGCTCTCACGATCAGCAGTCATGGTCAGCAGTCATGGTCAGCTCTCACGGTCAGTAGTCACGTTCAGCAGTCACGGTCAGCAGTCACGGTCAGCTCTCACGGTCAGCTGTCACGGTCAGCTCTCACGGTCAGCAGTCATGGTCAGCTGTCACGGTCAGCAGTCACATTCAGCAGTCACGGTCAGCTCTCACTGTCAGCAGTCATGGTCAGCTCTCACTGTCAGCAGTCATGGTCAGCAGTCATGATTAGTTGTCACTATCAGCTCTCATGGTCAGCAGTTATGATCAGCTGTTATAGTCAGCTCTCACGAACAGCAGTCATGAACAACTGTCACAGTTAGCCCTCACGGTCAGCTCTGATGGTCAGCTCTCACAGTCAGCTCTCACAGTCAGCTCTCACGGTCAGCTCTCACAGTCAGCTCTCACGGTCAGCTCTCACGATCAGCTCTCATGGTCAGCTCTCACAGTCAGCTTTCACGGTCAGCTCTCACAGTCAGCTCTCACGGTTGGCTCTGATGGTCAGCTTTCATGGTCAGCTCTCACAGTCAGCTCTCACGGTCAGCTCTCATGGTCAGCTTTCACAGTCAGCTCTCACGGTAGGCTCTGATGGTCAGCTTTCACGGTCAGCTCTCACAGTCAGCTCTCATGGTAGGCTCTGATGGTCAGCTTTCACGGTCAGCTCTCATGGTCAGCTCTCACAGTCAGCTTTCACGGTCAGCTCTCACGGTCAGCTCTCACGGTTGGCTCTGGTGGTCAGCTTTTACAGTCAGCTCTCACAGTCAGCTCTCATGGTAGGCTCTGATGCTCAGCTTTCACGGTCAGCTCTCACGGTTGGCTCCCACACTGGCCCTGTGGTGCAGCAGATCAGGGCTGCCGCAGCCCTGCCGAGACGGCCACCGCAGAGTCCGCAGATGCACTCCACCTTTATTGTCTTTTTGTCTGCTGGTTGTTTTATTAATATGGGGATACTGTACCTACTTTTGAGTGGAATTTGGAACAAGTACAAGCTAAAGGCCTGGTTTAATTAAAATTCCTACAATTCCATTTTTCTGTGACAGACTGGCATCCCATCCAGAGTGTCCCCTGCCCTGTGCCCTGTGTATGCTGGGATAGAATTCAGACTCACTGCGACCCAATACAGTAAAAGCTGTACTGGAATATGAACTGATGGATGGATTATGCCAGATTATAATTATTTTGTTGATGATATTGAAAAGATTCACATTGGACTCTCAGGTATTTTCTTCCCAAGACAGCTCATTAAAATGAAAGTTCAATCCTGTCCTACAGCATAATCACCTGCCTTGTCCTCATGTCCTGCTACAGTAATTGTCTCCATATTTTTATGATTCAGACCCACAGGGGCAGCTGTAACAAATGTAGGCAGGATGTGCTCTCTGCATTAGACACAGCTGATTGCTCATTGGCTTGCATTTGCTTCAGCAGCATCCAATGACAAATCCACATTTAATATGACTGACCAGGGATTGGGGAAGTGAGGGGAAGGCGGGGGTGGAGTGGGGGCTTGGATTTATACCAGCAGTGTACTGGCCAATATCAGTGTGACATTTCTCTTTATATGTGTAAAGGCTGTGTAAGCTTATAACAGGCAATGGAATGTGTTTTAATATTAACATTTCATTCTGGATAATCATTAGATATGTGAAACATTTTGTAGTTTAGTTTGATCAGCAACCAACTGTTTTGCTATTCCTTGCCGCGATGTGATTGCTAAACAGTTTTCAAATGGAAATATACTGAAATCACAAACAGATGTTTTAATTGTTGTCCTAGTATTATTATTTTTTATTGTATAACAGGGGCCACCTACTGTAAATACTGTGGTCTATTGGAAATACTACAATCAAGGGAAAGACTCAACCGTGAGATGTTAGGAGCTAATGGGACAGATTTGTGGAAAGGTACAGATCGCAAGGCATAGTATTACAAAAGGCCAAAGGTTTTGGATATTCAAATTATAGACACTTAGTACTAAATAGAATGTGTAGGGCACCATCAGGACCTTTCATAAATCAGATTTTGTCTTCAAACTAAATGACTTTGGTTGAAGCACACCGATCTGATCTTTAAAAGAATTTTATAGCCCAGAGGTTTACAGTCAATATTGAAGAATGGTCAAAGTGCGTACATACCAGGAATGTTCCCTGTATTTCACAAATGGATGGCTTGGATGGTACTGGTAAGAGTGGCAAAAAGAAGCCATTATTTTTGAAATCCCACCTTGGAACTGGTTTGAAGTGTGCAAAGTAATACTCCGGCGTCTCTGTAGCCATGTGGCAAAAAGTCATGTGGTCTGAGGGGACCAAAATGGAAACTCTTTGGCCTAAACGCAAAGTGTTGTGCTTGGCGCCAAGTCAGCACAGCATGCCACCCAAGGAACAGCACCCACAGTGTGGAGCGTGGTGGGAGCGTCACGGCGTTGGGATCATGTTCACCAGGCAGAGGCTGCCGGGTGGGAAATATTTAAGAAAGGGGCTAGATGAATGGGGAAAAGATGTGAACTGGTACAAAATCCTGCTGGAGGATGCCGAAACTAGGATACGCCACATGACAGCAGCATGTACAACCAGGTGTACATTCGAGTGTCTGATTAACATGCAGATGAAAGTGCTTGTGTGGCCCAGTTCTAGCCCAAATCTTTACTGTATATTCAGTGGAAAAGTGTTGCCATTACAGTCCATTAATACTCCACAAATGGAGCTGATAGCTGGAATGTTTCGGAAAAAGGAAGGGTCGAATTCTGGCAAAGCAGGCCATGCAGTCGATGGAGACACATCTCTGCTCATAACTTTTAATAGGGAAATGTACTCCCACAGGACTTACTCTCCAGGTGGGCGGAGATTTATGCAGTTTTGTTCTTGCAATGTTTTATTTCCCAATATTTTTTTTCCTTCTCAAAACTGGAAAAGCCATTTAGATAAGTGGAAAAATGTCATTTAACTGGAACCAAGCGACAGTAAAATGTAAAAACATTTCAGCTGGGGTGTATTTATGTGTATGTAGCAAAGCCATGGGGCTGGGATGGGGCCGTTTTTGGTCGTTACCATGGTGATTGATCACCTGTTTAATGAAAGCCTGCTGGCCCTGAATGTATGAATTTCTTATTTAGTCATCCAGGAGGGTGTTGGTGCATCAGATTATTAGCGTGTTCTCTTTGTGCCTGACCAGCATGCAGGGGAGCTTCCTCAGCGGCAGAATTTCGTGTTTGCTGTGTCTCTGACTTTTTTGAGTTGCTTTCACTTTGTTTCTTTGAGCTCTTCTTAAAAGGGCCTCATTTTTTCAGCGTAGTAGCTGTTCTTGAATAACTCTTGTATTGACTCTGTATTGTGTTTCTGTCCATGTTTGAGATACATTTCTGCTTCACAGCATGCCATATGTACGTATATATGCATTTACACGTAATAAACAAAACATTCAGATGTTTTCCTGGAAATCACTATGACTTTCGAACATAATGTCAACGTTTGCCCGATCCGCTTGTGTAGCCATGACAGATCACGGCACCGAATCAGAAGTACGACATTTCGTTCGAAAGCCCCGGAACGCGACTCCAGAATATAATTGAAATATTTGTTTTTCTGTGAGGTAATAAAGAGGGGTGGATGTCTCGAGCATGAGTTCAGCTTGTTGGAAACACCTGCTCTTTCTGGACGAGGCAGAGCCGGCCTCTGTTTATCTGGAGCTGGCTTGTGGGAGCGGAGCAGGAGAGACCCTGCCGCGAGCAGCATGAGCACGGCTGTGCGACTGAGCCCTATCCAGCTTCGGCCTTTTATACCGCGGTTATTTTTAACCACGCGCTCCTTGCTTATTACGGCGTTTCCTCTACGGGCCGCTCAGGAAGCGAGTTTGACTCCATTTCCTGCTCGCACACAGCCCGATTCAAAGGGAATCCAGGAATGATAGCGGCGGGCAGGCCGGGGTTCCTATGCGAAATGAAGAATGCGGCGCGGAAAAGAAAGGAGACCGTAAAAGGCAGGAGCCAGGGCGGCCTGTGAGAGAGCGCCCTCCACATCTCTGAGGATTCATTCTGCATGTTGTTATCGACTATCTTGCCCGTGACAGTAAAGTGAAGAGGGGCGCTTAATTCATAGGATCTCTCTTTAGTGGAACAAGACAAGAGGAAATTACTGACTTCCACTGAGCTTTATCTTATGTAACGTTGTTTATTTTGTCACGGGAGATTGTATGTGGCGCCAGCACCCTTCATGACAGGAGCTTGTACTTTCGTGATGCGAACCTGCACGTGGCCCCTGTATCCCGCATGATGGCAGCTTGTACATGGCCCCTGTATCCTTCATGATGGGAGCCTGTACATGGCCCCTTTACCCTCTGTGACGGCAGCCTGGATGTGGCCCCTGTACCCTCTGTGACGGCAGCTTGTTTGTGGCCCCTTTACCCTCTGTGACGGCAGCTTGTTTGTGGCCCCTGTACCCTCTGTGACGGCAGCTTGTTTGTGGCCCCTGTACCCTCTGTGACGGCAGCTTGTTTGTGGCCCCTGCTCCCCTGTTGTGTAGCCTGGCATCTTTACGCTATTAATATGTCGGAATGCCTTCATCTTAAGTCAGTGAGGGTGTTTTTTAAAGGTATTTTCAACAGGTCCCAGACTAATAATTTTTATAAAAGAAAATAAACATATAAAACACGGTAAAAGCTTCCATCTATTAAGCTGTGAGACCTGGCTGAGGTGGCACATCTGTTTGAACTTCTTGTGAACATTTTTCATAAGATGTTCAGGTTACATAACCTCCTCTCCTATGAGTCATGAAGCGCGCACCAAACTGAAAATTGCTTACTTGTCGATTTGAATGCTAAATGAGGGCATTTGTGTCTAATTGGCCAGAACAGCCCCTCAAAAGTCAGAAGAAGACAATTTATTTGCTGTTAACGGGCCAAATCCTGCCGGTGTTGTTGCACCACACACTCGTGCCTCAAGACTGGCTGTTAAAATATTTTCATACCTGAGAAGTAAAAAGCCACTTTTCATTTGATGCACGAAAACACACAAAGCGCGGGGCTCCGGCCGCAATCTTTTCTCCCTCTTTCGGTATGTAGCCGTGGACCCATGAAAACTATTTTCAGAGGAAACAGGGAATCGAAAAGCGAAAGCGCACGGCACGCTAGGTCCCGGCAGGGATGTTATAGCGTGGAACCTGGCAGAATGTGCGTAACTTTAACATTCCCGTTCTTTTTTTTTTTTTCTTCGCCATAAGTCTAGAAACCGCAGGATTGTTGGAGCGTCTGCCAGGCACAGTTCTTCCTTTTCATTTGCGAGTAGGCATTACTGAGCGAGTCATTACAATGCAGAGTTAAGTTTCTAAGGCAGAGACAGACCAGGGGCCCTTTATACACACTCTGACCACAGACCTGCATGCACTCGAACACGGTGCCTTAAACTCTGCCAGCTGTATAAATATTATAGCCTGCGCTCAAACAGAGATTCCTTTTCATACCCACTTTTGAACTTTATCTTATAATTCCTCCTTGTAATGCTACGCGTCGTCTATGCGCCTTGAAAATCGATGTCACTTAACCACAAATCAGGCCCGCATTCCTTGGCCCCCAGGTGAAACATCTGAATGTTTCCTCTCTTCTGAACAACACATTCATGCGAAAGGCCCCTTCCCACCTCAAAATATCCACAGCAAATGTCTCTTTCAATTTGTAAAATTTGTCCACAAGCAGCAAACTGTAAAGTGAGCTGATTGTTGTAAACGACCAGCGAACGGTAACGTAGGTTCTGTTTTAATACACCTTTTTGAAACAGAGGGACACATTTACATTGTTCGGAAAGATGTTACGCAACTTTTTTTAAATTTTGGTTAGAACTGGAACAGGATGCCAGTCGACGGCAGGGTACAACTGGAACAAGATGTCAGTCGATGGCAGGGTATAACTGGAACAGGATGTCAGTCGATGGCAGGGTACAACTGGAATAGGATGTCAGTCGATGATAGGGTTTACCCGGGGCAGGATGCCAATCGATGGCAGGGCACACTCAGGACAGGATGCTAGTTGATGGCAGGATATAACTGGGACAGGATGCCGGTCAATGGCAGGGTATACCCGAGATAGGATGCCAGTCAATGGCAGGGTACACCAAAGACAGGATTCCAGTCAATGGCAGGGCACGGGCTTGCACACTATGACCACCAGTCCACCTAACTGCAAGTCCTTGGACTGCAGAAGGAAGCCAGAGATCCTGGAGAAGCTCCTGACCCAACGGAGCGAGGCGAACGCAGACCTGAAGGTATAAGGCAAAGTGCCACTTGCTGAGCCCCTGCACTGCTCTATATTCCCAGGACTTCAAATACATGCTGATTGAATTCTCAGATTCAGTTTGAAAATGCACACATGCCCCATGACCCTGGCCAGGATAGGCAGCTGAGGGATGGATGAATGGAACACTCACAAGCAGACACTTTGCTGGAAGGGTCAAAGAATGGAGGCCTCGTTACTGTATTATGCTAACCACTGGGTCTCTCCCAAAGAATGCCATCTCATTCTTTTCTACGAGCTGTAACATACCTTAATTTCTCTTAGCTCTCACCTGTCAACTTCTTACAGTTGCTTAGCAAGCCTTGTATCCAACTCAAAAGGCGCTTTCACACCAAAGATCTTAAATGTAGTTGGGGTACAAAAAATAGAATTCCATCTGTTCAATCATTGTTCCGCATGATGACATTTCCCAGTACCTCAGCGTAACTTCTAAGTTAGCGCTGGTGCTTGTGGTCAGTCAGTAAGTTATGGCTGTAGAGGGCAACCAATCAACAAGCTATGGCCGTAAGCGTCAACCAATCAGCAAGCTATGGCTATAAGCATCAACCAATCAGCAAGCTATACGGCTATAAGCACAACCCCAGTACCTGGTTTGGAGTGGGTACTGAATAAGGGTTCTAGAACTGCCTCTGAGGAACTACAACTGAGTTCCTGCAAACTCCCCAGGCTCCAGAAAAAGGTTCTACTTCCTGGTAAAAAGTTCCTGTGGTATCAAAGCACTTAAAGCCATGTCGCTTCAACTTGGTGGCAGTTTCCTCAGGACAATGTTAACATTTCTTAGCGTCAGTATCAGTAGCAGCATTAGTGTAATCACCATTTTTCACCATTACAGCTGTAAGGCATTCTGCAATGCCACATCCTGTGACAGATTGTTTATAAATATTTTTGAACAATCTGTCACAGGAAATGGCATTGCGGAATGCTTTAACAGCTGTAATAGACATTAATAGCAATTAATGTATATGATTATAATGTTTGTAATCATCACGTAATGCCTGTTATTAATGTATACTACTGTATACTGTATCTTAGGATATTAAGGTCTACTTACATTCTGCTTATGAATGTTCTCTGAACGCATTATGGGTGTGGTTACTGTCTTATGACAAGCTTTGCATGAATCCCAAATGCGAAAGCGGGCTAATGATGGTGACTTTAGAGCTATCTAGTGCATTTGCCTGCTTGTGACCCAGGCCTGCCTCAGATATCGCCACCGTCCATGTTATTTGTGAGCCACTGTGGCCTGATGGCAGAATGGCTGATAGGGGCTCCTCCTTACTGCAGGGATTTGCGCTTCCTCACGGAGCCCACTCAGCTTCACCATGCGCACACCGATGATCTTCCTCACCCTCATCAGCTTCTGACAGATTCTGACGGAAAACCTGGATAAAAGCTGAGGTTTTGACTTCATCAGGATGACAGAAAAACAGAACGGACAAGCTGCTTTAGACACCAGGTGCAAGGCTGTACTGCGCGAGCCGACATCTATGTGGTACAATCTTTCAAAATTTGGCTCCATAAAATCTGTCCGTGTTGACACAGTCATGGAAGCTGTCTGTTCATTGTTTTGTTGATACGTGCGATAGCAGCCCCCGCATCTATTGCTAAGGTGGACAATTTCATATTTAACAGACTGACCGAGTAGGCAACACCAGTACTAACCAACTCACTACCATGCAAGTGAATTTAGAAAAGAAGTACTAATCTTTGACATTCCATACCTTGATATGGTTCATTCATTAAAATACTAATTGACAGCTGTCTCTGTAATGCGAGCCGCCCTTCATATTCACCCAGGGGCTTTCAGTGCGCAGCAGGAAGTGTGGGTTCAAGCACAGGCAGGTGAAACATCACTGCTACCCATTTCTGTAAGACACGCATGTATCTGGGGCACAGGACACAAGAGTGCTCTTCTGAGGGGGTGGGGTGTGGTGGGGGGGCTCTCTTTAGCTGAAGTCCAACATGTCACACTTATGGGAAGGATCTGACTCCTGATGCCGCAGCAGATGAGGATGCGTGGGTAAGCAAGCATAACCCTGCATCACCTCTCAGCTCGCTGATCCGCCTCCAGGTACCATCCCAGTGAATGTGAGTGAGCAATCTGATTACTAGTAAGAAAAGATAAAATTCTTCATGAGTCCATTATAATATCATTGGTTCCATTGTAAAAAATATGCAAGAATGAGATCTTTTTGGACCACATGCATAAAAAGCGCACTGGTGCCATCCCACTACACATCTGGAATGGGAACAGCTCATTGCAATGCTTATGCTGCAGGTCAGCTCACTGGGGGAACATTAACATCAAGTTGTCGCACTGTATGTAAAGCATTTCTGAATGATGAAGGTCAACAATGAATTAAGAGTGCGGGTTACCCAACCATTAATCATCATGGAGCATTACAAAGTCAGAGCAAGTGAAATAAGATTTTTAGTTGATGACAGTTGACCATTTCTTTATACTGGCTTTTCGCACTATCAGTGTGCTGCTCAGCTAAAGGCGGCCTCCGGTTCGACAAGTTATCGGTCCTCGATGCAGGCTGCGGAAAGGCATTTATTTCCAGGGAACTGATGACATCATTCTCCTTCGCGTGCGCAAATTACCAAAAACCATACGATTGTCACCGTGGTCTCCTCAGCACACCAAACTGCCGCTGACACTAACCATCTGGGGTTATTTAAAACCCAACAAAGCAATGAGGGTTTCTTCTGACAGGTGGTATTTATGTATCTAAGGTACGGCCGATTGATATGAATCCTTTTGCTCAACCTGTGTTTTTCATTTTGAGTCTGAGCCCCAGATATGTTTTTGTGGTTTCTCCCTGCTGCATCAGATAAAGAAGCCTCCAGTATTATTGGTTCACACTTTCAGTATTAGTGCTTGAGTGTAGTTTCAGTGCAACGTGTGCTTAAGTTCGGCGATTTGCGCTGGCAGGATGTGTGGTTTGCTTAACCGCAACAGAGCTCCGTTTTTAAAGTTCCGCCATTTTCTGCGGCTTCTCATTGTGACCTGTGCTTCGAGCCACACCCAGCTGCTCCTTGCGAACTGCAAAAAAACAGCGGCGATTTACAGTGCATGGTGGCAGTAACTGACACCCTGACTGTATAAGAAAAAAAAACGGATAAATACATACCTGGGCATTAACGAACAGCAAAATAATAATGAACACTCAGTGAGCATTAGCCTTTTATTTTAATGAATCAAAATGGCCAGATCAGTTTTGTACCAAGTGCAGTTTGCCCGCAACACCGATGTTATGTGTTTTCCCTTACACTCTTAATTGTAGATCCTCTGGGCCGTTTGTGTACATCTGGCTGTTGAGACGCGATAAACTAAAAGTGCTCTGATGTTTTCAGATGATCAACATGACATCTCCTCACAGCAGATACAGTGCTCTCCAAAAGTATTGCAACATCAAGGTCAGTTCATTTGTTTTTGCTGTACACTGAAGACATTTATGTGTCAGATCAAAAGATGAATATGAGAAGAGAGAGTTTCAGGTTTTATTACCTGGTATTTACACCTAGATACATTAAACAACGTAGAACGTAACACATTTTGTGTCAAACCACTCAGCTTTTCAAGTGAGAAAATGTATTGGAAGATGACATGCAACAGGTGTTTCTTATTACCCAGGTGTGCCATGTAAGATTGATTGTTTAATCCTTAAGTAGCCCTGGATTTATACTCTCAGTGTAAACATTGGCTTTCACCTGTGAAGACTGCATTTGTAGTTAAAGAAGGGTAGACCAACCTGAAGACCAGAGAGCTGTCAATGGAAGAAAAAATATCTTCAGTGTACAGCAAAAACAAATTAACTGACCTTGCTGTTGCAATACTTTTGGAGGGGACTGTAATCTCCTCCTACCCTTTTCTTCTTTGACAATCTTTCCCTGTGATGCGCTCATCCCTCTTTCAAGGCATGAATGTTCATAGACATGTTCAAAAAGACTGGGGTAATTTCTAGAAAGAGGCATTTGGCAGGAAAGTGTAGCATTTTGCCTGGCAGATCTGTGGATTTGGCTTTATGGTAGCTCTAGATTTTTGGTAACTGGAAAGAAGACAAACATGACTCTCTGGCTCGATCTGCTGCTGTGATGGGAGTGAGGAGGCATCCTAGAGCAGGCCAAAGCCAGGCGGTGGGAGAGCTAAGTCACTTAATCTACACTATAATAGCCGTCCATCACAGGGCACTCTCACACTCATTCAGGTATTAAGGGCTAATTCAGAGCCACTGATTCACAGCAAGCCGACCCACTCTGGGTGGCGCCGCATACAATCATTGTGAGAATAGGCAGGCTACGTACATTGACCGAATACAGGTTTCTGGAGGTATGAGATGCATGTTCTGTTGGGAAACCATACCAATTTGCATCAGTGTTATTAAATATTTCAGCACTGACTCACTGCACTCCAGCTCATTGTAAAACCTGCCTGAACAGTATGGCCTCACACCTGCAGGGTTGAGGCCTTGATTCCTGCTCCTGGCCCCATGTGCGTGTGTGTAGTTCACCTGTTCTGTCCATGTTCGCTTGGGTGTCTGTGGGCTGCTTGAGGTTCCTCCCGCAGTCTGAAGACAGGCACCAAGGAGAAGTGTTACATGTGTGTTGCCTTCTGTGTTTGTGAGGGATTGTGCTGTGATTGGCTGCCATCTCTTAAACTTGTGCTTGTGAGGGATCATGCTGTGATTGGCTGCCATCTCTTAAACTTGTGCTTGTGAGGGATCGTGCTGTGATTGCCTGCCATCCCTCAACCCTGTGTTTGTGAGGGATCGTGCTGTGATTGGCCGCCATCGCTTAACCCTGTGCTTGTGAGGGGTCATGCTGTGACTGGCTGCCATCCCTCAACCCTGTGTTTGTGAGGGATCGTGCTGTGATTGGCTGGCATCTCTTAACCCTGTGTTTGTGAGGGATCATGCTGTGATTGGCTGCCATCTCTTAACCCTGTGTTTGTGAGGGATTGTGCTGTGATTGGCTGCCATTTCTTAACCCTACACACACACACACACACACACACACATATATATATGCATAAAATGTTGGCGCCTTTACTCAACTTCTCCTGCATGCTGAGAACTGCACTAATCCTTGATAGTAGACTTAGTCATAGTGTTCCCGGTAGAGATTCTGACATCACCAAATGTGAGTACAACTGTATACCTTGTATTTATGCTACGCTGATGTCAGCAGCTATTTGCTATAGTCATGGTATTCAAGGCGACTGAGGTTTATAAACCCAAATGCCTGTTGCTTAGTGACAGCGAGTGCTGGCAAACGAAACATTTCCCATTCATAATTATTTGTATTTTTCCATCGCATATTCACTCCAGAGGCTGCATTCTGTATGAACTGCTTTTCTCTGTGAGGTTGGGTAAATCTGCCGGATCTTCACGCCAGCCTGCCCAGCGCTGAGATACAGGTTTTCGCCAAGACATCCCTCATCCTGCAAGGTCCCCTAATCAGGCTGACGTTAGACCTCTCTGGCTGAGGCCGCCTGTCAGTTTTAGGGCTTACATTTTTCAGTACCTAGTTGTTTTTGTATGGATGATGGTAGGAAATGATGGAAGCTGCAGAAGGTTTTGCAAAAAAGTTCAACTTCAATAAAAAAAAAAAGCTTTTGTGAGTTTCTCTCCTGTTTTTATCATGTCCACGTTTTGAGTTGCAGTATTTTTACAGTATTTTTCAGGAATAACAAGGATTAGGTATTTCAACAATCTAATGAATTAGGTAGGTCATATTTCAACAATATTAGGGGACTTTTTCAATAAGATCTGCTATTAGAATCGACATAACAGAGAACTATTTTACGTTTAAGTGATTCTGAAATCCCCAGAACTGAACTTTTCTGCCAGTACAGTCATAACATTTATTTCTGTGTTCTTGAAAAGGCAGAAAGAAAACATTGTTACATTCCTTAGAAGTAAAGCTTCCGTTTTTCATAAGTTGTGCATTCCAACAAATGAATGCTGCTTCTCTTACTTTTATCCAGGCAGGAATTTAAGAGCGTTTATTTGCCGCTTGACTGTTGACCAAAACCCCAAAAGCTTAACCGCTAATTTTTTATTATTTTTTTTGCATACATATGAAACTGAACTTTTTCAGTTGAACAAATGAATCATCCATTGCGTTGCGATGTTTCGGTTTTTTCTGGTGTTGATGTGCTTGTGCGATCTTGAAGGAAATGAACTCAAAGGAGGTGAGTTACTGAACTGTGGTAACACTCTGAACCAGCACTGTGGTAAAATTGCAAACCCCAGTCAGGTATGAAAACAACATACATCTTTCAGATTTTGGGTTCTTTGAGGTACGGCGGCATAAAGATACGTTTTCTTGTAACTACATGTGCCTTGTGCAGATGCTTTTTGGTATTTTCTTGCCGTACGTTTTCTGAGTAAACCCGCAATGTTACCTTGGTTTCAACATCATACTGTAAATGATATAAAGAAAAAAAATATAAGTCAGGGGTTACTTCAAGCATCAAAGTGTGGAACAATCAAAACTCATAAGAGAAAAGGAAAAAACATGTGGTTTATATTGAGGTTGCACAAGGCGCCGAGCCTCTCCTGTTCTGAGTAAACACACATCGGCCAAGGAAGCGGAGTGACAAACTGAAAAAACAAGCAAAAATATGAAAGCGGTAACTGTTATAAAACGTTACTGTTCCCCTTACGAAAAAAAAAAAAAATATTTGGTGCATACCGGCTCTGGCTAGTTTTTTTCGCTCCAGTTACCAGCAATTTACTAACCAATTAACTGTGTTCTAACTTAATTATTAAATTAAATGAGACCTATCCTTAGCCGGTTGGCCAGTTTACGTTGACAGTGCATGGGGCAGTTCCATGCCCCTGTTCTTCTTTTCTTTGTTGGCATGCTGAACCGCAGCATTTCTCTCTAAGTTATCTGTAGTATCTTTTATAGAACGCCTCCAGGCCTCGCTGATTGAAAGGCGAGGCAGTATCTGCCTCCACTCAACTTTTCATTCACTTATGGTCAGGCCTGTCGGCCAGGATGTTCGCGGTTCTGATCTTCTGGTTTTGGGCTTGTCGAGCTCGAAGCTGAACTCCAGCTGACGGGATGGGAAACGCAGTTCTGCGTCAAAGTCTGTGCCTGAAAGGAGCACAGATACAGATACCTGCCAGACTTTGTGTTTTCTTATGTGTGTGTTTTTTTTTTTTAAGTTACCGACATTTTTAATTATCGCACTTCGCGATAATATGCGCGTTTAGATGGTTAGATTAAATTAGTTGGCTTAACCACAGGCGGCAGCTGTGACTCAGAATGCCCTAGTGTGCCCATGCACCTCATACTCTTGAGTAATCAGAATGCCCACGTGTAAGAATGCCAAGCACTTCTGCCACAGGCAGTTTCACTCCAGCTCAGTGCTCGGCACATTTCGGCCTGGCCGGGGTTTCAGCTGAGGGTCTCCATGGGAAAGCTGAGATGCTGAGATCAGAGCGGAGCTGGGTAAGGCCGATTGCTTCACTGCGCCTGTCAGAAGGCCGCCCGCCAGCCCCGCTGGCTGTACATCTGTGTTGCGTTAGACCCCAGGGGCCCCTGTATGATGCAAGCAGGCCTGGCTCATGGCGGAGGCCTGTGATCAGGCTCCTCCCGCGTGGCCGACTCCGTGGCCAGGAGCCATGGGAGATGTCGTAGTGAAAGCAGCTGTGAGGGTTTCCCCCTCCGATCTCATGGCTCTGCATCGCCTCAAAGAGAAAGTCGTCCTCGAGATATTCGTCAGTCTGTCTGTCTGTCTGTCACTTGCTTTTCCTTTTCCTTTCTCCATGTGTCACCACATCAGAACACCAGCCCCCGTGGAGGGGGCTCAATGGAGGAAGCCCTTGTTCAGAAGGCTCTCAGGTCCTCGTTCATCCTGCTCCCCTTCTCCTCACTGCTCCGCACCACTCGACGGCTCGCTTTCCCGCTACGGCTGCCTCTCATCTGCAGAAGGGCGAATGCAAATCAGGCTCTCTCGCCGCGACCTTCTGCTCTCCCGCAGCGGCTTTCAGGTGCGGGCCGTTCTTGGAAATGTGACGAGCTTCAGCGGAGCCGCCTGGGTCGAGGCGGAAGCTTGGGGAGTGAGGTGGCGGAGGGAATCGATACTCACACCGCGTCGGTCACCCACACCTGCCGCAGCGAACAAGATCACTCTCAGATTGAGGCTCAGCTCTGGTTTAAAAAAAAACAACAGAAATCTCACTTCACTCGCTACAAAACTTGCAAAAAACACCTGTAGGCACGAGTGCCGTTAGGTGTGTTGACAACCACAGAGCAGGGCTGTTTCTGACAGAATCCTGCTCTTAGCAACTCATGCTGATTAGCCATGGCTCCTTCATAATCGAAAGACGTTGGTTGGTTTCTGATAACAATCGGTTTTCTTTTTAAATGGCTTTTGCACACTTCTACTGACTCTATCGCTTAAGGGAATTACTATTTTTATGAGTTGTGGTTTATTGGCCAGCTACATTTCTTTTTAATTAGTAATTTTCAATTAGTTGGAGCTGACGTCTTAATTTGTACAATTTTATTATTCATCGGAATATGTAAGGCTTCACCCAGCAGATGATGAGGATGGAGAAATATATTTAGCTGTTTTTTCTGTGCGTGGTGTCTGACCTCATGACACATCTGATAACTGCAACAGCATACTGGGTCATGCCTTCCTGTCTTCTGTATTTGTTTACAGCATGTTTTTCTTGGATGTGGGTTCACATGTACGACAACAACGCATGAGGCACAATTCTGTGACCTTTTCATATGGGCATCTGTAGAATCAGTTTGTACTGACGCATAAGTGCAATTGTTCCTGTAATTGAAAATCAATACAAAGAAATCCACGTGCAACTGAAACACGGCCTCAAGATGAGGCCAAATATGAAGTATGCATAAGAGGCACCTACCAGGAAAGGATTATTCAAATGGAAGGTACATAACGGTAGTGCAGGGTCAAATTTCCCAGCCAGTCTCATCAGTGAGTGACATCATGGGAGCTGGGGACAATTGCGGTATTAGAAGAGTCTTGGCAAGGTTTAGGGCACATTATGAGTCCTTGGTGTCCTTTGATTCATCTTCCTTACCGCGTGTCCAGTACAGGGTCCCTGAAGCCTGTTGCAGGAAGCAGGCCCGAGGCCCTGAATCATATACCCTTTCGTCACACAGTCCCACATAATCACAAGTCCTCATGCACGTGGAGCTGGTGCTGCTCTTCATAAATGAGACGGTCCATTTCCATCAGGCCGGCAGGGAACTTGAAGGCAGGCTCTGCAGTGCGGAGCACTGAGTGGCAGCTCTCTCTTATTGATTCACCTAGTTGCGTTAATGGAGGGACTCTGAGGTTCATTTAATGGCCTGAGAGTGTTGCTCATTTGCAGAAAAAGAACAGCATGAAAGGGAACAACAGTGCCATTATCTTCAATGGTAATGGTCCTGATTAATAATACACTCCTGACATGCAACTTTCACTATAATGCCTCTTAATCTATTTCTAATTACAATGTGATTCTGGAGTTTTGTTATGTCACTTTAAATTTCTGCAAAAATGCTTGTTAAACGTTGATTTTTTCACAATGTGTTTAAAATTGCTGGTAATTCTCATACCGAGATGAGAATGCTGAGCTGCAGTATTGCTGGTCTTTAACAGGCCTGTACATTTAGACGGGAGTGACAGCAGCTCTGATGGGAACCACAACAGACATGGCCGCCCTAGCGGCAGGGCCTTGTTGGACTCGGAGCTTGAAACTTATCTCTGGTCCACTGAGCTGCTGTCTCAGAGGTCGGCCTTTTGCTCTGCCACGCCATCAGAGGCCACGCCGCCCCCCCCACAAACCCCTGTCCTTTTTTGGCATAGCGCAGATACCATTTCACATGCGACTGCAGTGATATGCCAGGCACAGAGTAACCCGCAAAGACCTCCTGGATTTTCTCCTTCATGATTCAGTGCTGCTGCTGCCCTACCAATAAAATTATATAAATGTATACAAAAAATAGTTCTTTTTGCATTTCTGGCCCTTTAATAATTACAATCCCCTTTCTTTTGGAATGCATATACATGTCCAATCAGGGTAGCCCAGGGTAGGCCATTAGGAATAAACGAATCAGGCCACATGATCTTTCCCCCAGTATATTTCTATCGAATATAGAGGACCATCCATCCATCATCCATCCATCCATCCATCCATCCATCCATCCTTATTTGACCACTTCCCTAGTACAGGATTGCAGGGTAAATGAGTAAACTGTTGTTGATGTGGCCCCATAAATATCTCACACTGTTGCTGAAAGCAGCTGATTTACCAAAATAGTCCTGGTCTCCAGGCAGTGAAAGACGCCTGTTCTGGGTGTTTCAGTCCTCTTTGAGAAGGAATGAGAAGGTGTCTCCTCACCGTGCTCTCCATATCGACAGCTAATGAACTTCCCAACTTCTATTGTTATGTTACTATGTCATGCGAGTAGGAGCCTCTGAATCATTTTGGGTGAACGTCATACAGAACTTCAAAAAGTCTTACATCATAATGATTTTATATTTGTAATCATCAAGTTTCTGTGGGACAGAAATGATTGTTCTTTTTCTGTAAAGGGGATTTCTTTCCCTCCCCACCTAAACAGTCATTGATGCAAATGAACAAACTTACGAAGAGTTGTGGACGGTGAACTCTCCTAAGCACAGCTGAGGACTCCTGGATGGTCTGAGAGGGTTTCACTTCCATTTATACTGGAACCAAAAATAACCGGCCTGTGATTGGCTGAGAAAGAACTCACACACAGAATCACAGAATCACACCGAGCCAATTAGAGAGAAGCACTTCCGGCTTCGTGAAAGATGTTTCCTGTTGATAGCTGCTGAGGGGCCAGTATGCAGTGGGGATAGTAATGTTTTGTTGACCTTTGCTGGCTGCACGGAAATGTTTACGTCGATACCCTCGTGCGGCATGATATGACACGGTGTCCACAGCCACGTGAGAAGCTCTGTTTGGGTCAGAAAATAAACATCGTGCGGAGGTCTGCCTCGCCCCCTATGCACGTGTCACAAGTGAGTTGGAGTCCAGCCGCCTTTTTGTTATTGTTCCCAACATTATACGAGTGTCGCAGGCGTCTGGCCTAGCCACGAGATTTCGAGGAGCCTCTAACTTCTGTAGAGTGACATGCCCTACCTAGACTTTTTTTGGGCTTAACAAAGTTAATTGTTGGATTTAAGGTAGTCTGAGTTAATTTTAAGTGAGCATTTTTTTTTTAAGTCTATTTAAACTGGGGTACCTTAAATCTGACAAGTGACTTAGCTAACCAACAAATCTTGCTTTGTGATACAGGCTCCCGGTGTCACTGAACATCCATCTTTTACACCTACTTGATCTGTGCTGGGTTGTGGTGGATCGAGAGCCTTTCCTGATAGGTACTGGCACAACCCTGGAAACGGTGCACATTCACTATGGAGAACATAGCAACTCCAGTTCACCTTTGCAATTTTTTTGGACTGCAGGTGAAGAAACCAGAGGAAACCCCACACACATGGAGTTGGGGCAGAGACTTGAATCTCTGTCCTCCAGGTGTGAGGTGACAGAAGTAATGGCTGCACAGCCATGCCACTCCCGTACTGAGCATACTGTACATACTCTAAGCAGACGAGGTGGCCAACAAGCAGCAGACTACAGGCTGTTAATCGCTGCAATACCAATCTCCAACCGTCCCCCAAGTCTCAGTCAGTGCCCCATTTGGTTCCTCAAGACAACTAATCTCTATAAACAATCCATTATCTGTTCTGCTTTTAAAAATTATCTGTAGGATCTGTATATATATTTTTGTTCCGTGACAGAAAACTGTCTTGGTCAAAGACCAGCTGTCATTACTGCCTTGTAGCTGAAATCAACTTCTATGTATGTTTGTCTCTGTCAACCCACTCATTTGTCATCCAAGCCCTCGTATCCAGCTAGTGGCTGCCCCTCTGGAGCTGATCTTTGGAAGCCCAGGGCCCAGGGCAACCTACATCCCGATTCACAAATATCATACATTGGACGATTAAGTAAGTAAGACAACAGTACTACTGTTACAGGGCAACAGTAGTACAAATATAAATACAACAAAATAAACTTCTGCAATCTCTAAAACTTGGAAGTGGTTTCCACAATTTTGGCCACTAAGGTATACAAGAGAAGCTTGCAAATAGATTTAAACAAACCCTTTTGAAATAAAGTATAGATAATTTCTCAGAGTGAAGAAACTGATCATGATGGCTGAATTGCATGGACACGGTATCCCAAGAGATCACTTTTAATGCTGAGAGTTGGACCCTCTCAGTTGTAATAAACCTAAAAACAATGTTTGTTTTAACCAACTCAGCTGTCTCCTTGGCCTTCTGCAATGCATCATCTCCATGCTCGGTGATGACAGCATCCTCAGCCGTCTCTTACGCGGACGAGCCCTGTGTCTCCCAGTCACTGACTTTACTGGAAGTATACTGTACACGTCTGATGGGATCGGCGTGGGTGTTAGAGATTGACATCTTACTGGAAACGATGACCGCAAGACAATCTGTTACATTATCTGAATTGTGCAGATGGGGCTGCTGTCTGATTGTCAGGGGAAGGAATCTCCCACAATCACATATTAAAGTTATTAGAGCCCTGTAAATGGTACATCTTTGAAGAGAAGACAGTATACAGGAGAGCATTCTAATGGAGCACAATTAGCAGTTATAGGCAGGAGTTTTTATAAATAGAACACTTTTTCCTTACCCACTGCTTCTCCATTATTCTATGGGAGCTTATTGCAAGGGACCAATAAAATTAAAGATGCATTTTCGAAGGCTGAGTATAGAAAGCAGTGGAGTCCTGTGAAGATTTCTATTGGAAACCATGCTTCTCTGCAGGATTCCCTGGAATCAGGAAATGGCTGAATTCTGTTTCCTGTCAATACTCAGGTCAGCATGAGAGCGCTCTTTAGCAATACGGTGTTGCTCACAAGACCTCTTGTGTTCTATAGTTTCCAGCTACCCAAACACTGTGCGCAATGTTTTTTCTCTTTGCGGGGGTGGGGGTAACTTTGGTGACCAGCTCGCCTTTCATCCGACAATGTGCTATTTTCTACTGGACTTTTTCCTATAACGTAAAATGAGCCATCGTTTCTCTGCCACTTCAGTGGCCACTATCAGTATTTAACAGGTCTTCTGTTTCTCTCCGCTCCATACCACAGGTGCCGCCATTCGGAGTCTGGCCCCCACACGACACGCGTGTGATGATATCACCGCAGGCCTCACCGCTGCCTGAACTTCTCTCCCAGACACACCCTTACAGTAAATGCACAAACCTCACGCTGACCCCCCGGCTGACCTCTGCGCCCCCCTGCACTCAGCTCCACGCGGCTTTCCGCTTGTGACGCGCCGGCTACTTCTCCTTCGCTGTCATTCTGCTGGGACCTTGGAGTGACCCCCCGAGCCCCCCACCTCCCGACACCAGCTTAACAGGAGGGACACCAGTCAGCTTCTACAGAGCTTAACTCCTTAGGAACCAGTGGATTGTTTATACCACATTAGGAAATCCGGTAACGCAGGCATCAAATTCGATTCGATCACCTTCATGGGGTGAGGACGCGATTGTGTGTGTGAGGAATGCATATACCTCCTTGGTTACACTTTAATTGAGGCGGCACAAATACTTAGTAGTGACTTAGTTACTGCTGAAGTATAAATCATGAACAGATCTAGTCGCTACTTGAGATAAAAGATGTCTCGATTCATTAATGATGAACAAACATTAGATCGGCATTCCACTTGTGATATTAATTTTTGGTTGTTTCAACAGTGCCTTCAGTAGTTACAAAGGTTTACAGAATTAACCCTTTTCCCGTGATAATTTCCCCATGTGAAATTTGCCTACCTTTTTAATTATGCTCTGGGGTCAGACTGACCCCAAACACGGGATAGGGGTTAATATAACAAAAATAGTAACTGCTTGAGATAAAAGATGCATCACGATTCATTTAAGATGAACAAACATGAGATCACTATGTAACTAAGACTTAGTTTGTGTTTGATTAATACATCAGTAAGAGCGTAATACTATTTGTGCCCCCTCAAGTTACCATATTTAGCGTTACTATTCTTTCTGGATCAAAACTCATTCATCAATATTCTAACGCAGTCCTTGGGGAACACCGGGCATTCCACGTTTTTGCTCCCTCCCAGCTGCCAGCCAATCAGGAACACTGAATATCTGGTACAGGTGCGCTGGGAGCTGGGAGGGAGCAAAAACGTGGAATGGGTCTGGGTTGGGAAGCACTGTTCTAGCAGTCTCTGAATGACTGTACTATGTTGAGAATGCCTGACACATCCAGGATTGGGGGTCGTGTGAGTTTCCTGCTACAGTCCAAAGACCAATTCACAAAGGCGGCATCACCTGAAGTAACGGTGTCTAACCGCTTTCAGGTGCTTCCAGCTTCAGAGCCGGAAGAGACTGGGGAGGCAGGTGGGCCCTTGGGCACCAAGGAGCCACCTACCCCCAGGAGGAGGGAGG
>JAODKL010000034.1:1706738-1718275 GCA_026780765.1 Petrocephalus schoutedeni | reverse complement strand
TAACCAAACAAAATATGAGACTTTTGGCATTTTTAGTTTTTTGATTGCAGACACAGATTTTTATATAATTGAAGTTACCCATGTGATTACAAAAAAATGTCCTCACAAGTAAAAAGTAGCAGGTTATTATCACATTGAAACATGTCTGGGTTAGGACTCTGTGCCCATGATCCAAAGGTCATAGCTTCAGATCCCATGGATGGCAGAGTCATTTCACTGCTGGGAAGACCCAGATCCCCAATACCTCTGGGGGCTGCCTGGCCCTGTCCCTTCTCATATGTACTGCTTAATAAGCCAATGAAAACGCCACACAAGTAAAGCAGGGCCAGAATTTGTACCCCCCAGGGCTTGGATGTGTGAGGCAGCAGTGCTGACTACTGATCCACTGCACCCCCCCCCTGCCCCGCCCCGCCCCCCCCCCCACCGTGACAGGGGAAATCTGAGAATAATCCTGATGAATTTCCTTAACTTCCATTAATAAAAGTGATCAAACGCTCATGGCCAAAACAACCCGTGAAACACACCTGCACAGGAAGCAGCAAAGCAAACAGACGGCACGTCTGATACAGCATCTGTCCGCATTGGAAGGCGCCATTCGAATGTTTTTTTACACATTCAAATATTTTCATTTTTACGGACGCATTTAACTTTGCTTCTGTTCCAATCAAGATTTGTAGGTGAAATGATCAATTAAACTGTCTTAATATATATAAAAAAATAAAATAAAAAATCTTTGGAACAAATGGTGGCCAGTGTTTGAAGTGACCGGCAATGTTGACTGTGCTCATGCAGTTCAGGTAGAGCCTGAGAGGAGTGGCAAACTCCCACACATGCTTGTGGGGTCTCCTTCTCGAGGGACACAGTGAATGGGGTAACTGTAATACACATTTGCCCAATGAGACGTCACCTATCTAGTGAGAGTAATGACCTGCCCCTCATACGGAGCTCCTGGTCAGGTGCATGGCAGTTTTCACTGACCTAAAAAGCACCCGCCGGACCGCTGGCCTCGGCTCTGTAGTCCCCTTTGCAACCCATGACGCGGCTGTGAATGGGGTTTGCAAGCGGCAGCCTGCCGGGGGCCAGAGGAGCCTCCACCCCCCCCACCCCCGACGCAGGCAGCCATCGCCCGGCAGTGAGGAGCTCCCGCTCGCCGCGGACAGGAATGCCGCCCGGCGGAAATGCGGCTTCTTCTCCTTTCATGTGGCAGCGGGTGGCAGGAGCCGGGAGGGGGGTCGTTCATTTTCTCGCAACCCGCTGTTCAGGCTTCCAGTCGGGGGGCACCAGCACAGGCCTCCTGGTGGGAGAAGCCCCATCCTGTCACTGAGAGACAGGCCACCCAAATAACGATTTAAAAACTGTGATGTTTACGGTCACTCTCTCCAGATGTAACCGAGCCTAAAAAAATGCGTTAGATTTCATTCTTTGAACGAGCTGCTCATTCGGTAATACAGCTTCGCTTGTAAAGATGATTCTGAGACATGCAGCTCCAGGGCTCTGCAGTCCCAGGAGAAACAACCCGTGGCGGGATGGCCCTGCCGAAGTGAGCTGTGTGACATTAGCAGCGGACGCTGAGATGACGTGTCTCCACAAAGCAAACTGCAGCAAAGTGTAACGGCAGAGACCTGCTCAGCGGCAGCCTTGGTGGGCGCTCAGGAAACATGCTTTTTTTTACTCCTTTTCCCTCTGTCTTCTCCTTCTTTTCAAGTGAGCTGCAGACACGTAATTATGCGCTTAATTCGGTTTCAGGTTACGCTACTGCTATAGTGCCTTTAAAGTGTGTCCAATTTAGGTGGGGGGTGGGGTCAGATTCCTTGGGCACTTTTTTTTCTGTACATCTAAATAATAATAAAATAGGGGGATTAAAGACAATAAATCCAGCGAGCCGAAGGAAGGATGCTGTAGGCTGGAATTAAAGGCAATGTTGAACAAAGAGGTGACGCCCTCATTACCATTTTAACATGACTGACTTCTTCTGCTGATTTAATGCAGCGAAATTTATTGCATTTGTACATGATGAGGTAATAATATGTCCTCTCTTCACAGGCAAATGACACGAGTTTTAAGGATACTTTGAGAAGTTTTTGTTTCGTCTTAACTCTCGTAATTTTAAACCCAGTCTTCAATCTTTAATCCCAACATTTTACCATGAACTGAATAATGTTTGGGAGCTTGCGAGGCTCCCAGTAACTTTACCTTTACGTTAAAATATTTCCTGACCTTCCAGATTCCCAGAATCCCGGAAATCAGAATTGCCAGAGCTTTCCACTCAGAGGGGAAAACAGGGCAGGACATGCATTTCAGAATGTTGTGTTTTTCTACATACTGCCTTCGGACTAATGATAGCCAAGTCATTTTTTTGAATTGCTTCTTGGAATAGAGATACTATGATTAAAACCTATGGATCTCTATTCTTCATGGCTGTCATCCTCCCAGTTTCACAGAATGCCAAGTAAAGTTCTAATTCATTAAACTTCTTGGCATGGATTTCGCCGAGATCGTAAATACCAACCGAGCAGCTTTCAGTGCCTTAGCCAATCAGCCGGTCCGGCTAAGTGCTCGCATTCCACATTTCTCAGAATGCAAGAAACTGCACAAAAGGTAGCTGAGATAACTCAGTGTTTAGCGCAAATACAGTAGGGCCACGTAGGTATCTATCATTTGGCTACGTAGAACTTGGTGAAGTTCTGTGTCCGTCTTGCATTTAAGATCTGGCAGGAAATCTGCGGCAATGAGTGTGATGGAGAGCTCTGTCCAGCACAGAAAGTTGGAAGATACCGAGGTCTTCGTCTTTATCTAAGTGTGAGGGAGACGAAAGATGTCCAAATGTAAAATATCGGCGTGTGGAAGAATGTTCAGGCTGAGCTGAAGCACTCTGATTGTACATGCACAGCACGGCTACCTCACACCTCAAGGGTTGGGGGGTTTGATTTCTGCCTCAGGCTCTGTATCTCTTACGTTTGCATGTTCTCCCTCTGTTTTTGCAGGTTTCCTGGTATTCCGGTTTCCCGGAATAGGCTCTAGGCTCCTTGAGTTTCTGAACTGGATAAACGTCGATGGGAGACTGATAATGGGACAAGTCCAGCCAAGGTATAGCTGTGGTGATTCAGGCCAGAGGCAGCTACCACAATCATATGCATATTGTCAGGTGGGGGGGGGCATTCAGTTTTTTCAGATAAGGAAAGGCTGGATCACTGAATGCCTCATGCTGGGAGAGGGAGAGTTTCTTTGTCTGGAGTGAGGCCGGCATACGTGGTTCTCAGTCACATCAGAATGAAGTTTTTTTGGGGAAATGACAGTGATAACAGGAGAGTTACATGTGTGGCAGAATGTTGATGGTGCTCATCTTTGGTGTTTAAAGTTAGCCAATTGCATGGCTGGGGAAGTGAGAGTCAGTGGGGGTAACGTATCACAGATTTAGCAACGGCAAAGAAACCTTTGTGGCCAGATGCGGCAGTCCAGAGGGCCAACAGGGTTTGAAAAGCAATGGGAGACATGGGTGATCTGGAAGGGCTTATGAATGAATTCAGCTCCCTGCAATATTGGTGATTCTTGGCTCTGTGGATGTTAGATGCATTTAGTGGATAACAGTATCAAATATACAAAAGGTGGAGGACAAAATCACCCTGATTTAACATGCATTTGTGTTTATTGGCAGTAATGCTGCAATACTGCAAGCATCTTGTGAAACATATAGCTAGACAGTTTATTTAAAATTGATTATGCAATGAATAGTATGATGCAAGTGTGCAATTAATTAGAATCTCAGTCACCTTAAGGGTAGATGTGGTGCTTCATCGCCCTCACGGAGATGACGTGGTGCTTCACCACACTCATAGAGGTCAAGTGGTGCTTCATCGCCCTCGCCAAGGTGATGTGGTGCTTCATCGCCCTCACGGGGGTAATTTAGTGCTTCACCACACTCACTGAGGTGATGTGGTGCTTCATCGGAGGCGATGTGGTGCTTCACTGCACTCACAGGGGTGATGTAGTGCTTCACCAAACTCTGAGGTAATGTGGTGCTTCAGGTCTCCAGTGTACTTTGCGTGTGTGCTGAGCTTTTACAAGGTCTTTCCCAATTTGCTTGATCCCATCAATCAAAGGCCAAAAATTCTTATAAAATTCATATGCTCAAGTGGATTTATTACTTTTATCAGTATTAATCTTGCTGTGGTTTTGCTGCATGTGCTTGCTTGACTGTGTTGGCATGGAGGGTGGGGTACCATGAAAAAGCCCCCTGATCATTATTTTCTTTATTTTCCCTTCATTACGCATGAATTTGCATGTGTGCTTATATTACAAACCACCAATGTGCTATATATACGTGAGTTCTTTGATTGTTCAGATGGGCTTGTACCAGCTATTTGACCTTCCTTTCAGTATGCACAATCTGTCATGTAATTCATCTCAATTTTGTTTTTTGCTGAAAGTTCAAGCACTTAGTAGTGCACTGAGATCCTATCCAAGGAGCACACTCCAGCAAGCCATATATCTAACAGTGATACAACCCACGGAAATGAATGGAATATCAATGTAAAAAAATATACTTGGCTTACTTGACCCTCATTTGCTTGTTCACAACAGATATTAGAAATTTTAGAAACAATGTTCTTTTCAAGCAGCCTTGAGAAGGTGTTTGAAGATTCTGTTTTTACCGCTAATTGTATTTTCAATGCAGCCTTCAGGTCTGACATTGATATTTTCTTGATTCCTGAATCAGGGTTTTTAACACATTTTTATGCTTAAGAAGCTGAACGATTTACACTGAGTACAGAGGTGGAGTGCAGAGGCGTGCAATTACTCAGTCAGTCGACTTCAAAGGAATGACCCCAGGAGAAAGAGGCAGGAAAATTACAGGAGATAGATCTGCGGCTGCCACACTGGCAATCTGAATGAAAGCAGGAAACCTAAAGAGCTGAGATGTTAGCCCACCCTCCTTCTCAGGTAATAAGGTACTTAGCTTATATACTTATGAGCATTTCAATATCTCAAAACTTGTAAATTCATTTAAATTACATGCAGACTTTCTTTTTTAAGCACTCTGCTATACAGAAGGATGGTTTGGGGTGGGGGTCTTCAGTAAAGGTGCTTGAGTGTATTATTTTAGAAATGTTTTAAACTTGCTATAAGCATGCTAGGCCTTTAATTAATGGGATCAAGCAAATTTGCGAAGACCCTTTAACAGCTCAGTCTAGACACAAACTAGACTGGACAATTGAAGCACTGCACTCAGTTCCTTGAGGGTGATCCACATCTGTCTAATTCTACCCTTAAGGCAGATGTAATGGATGTAATTTTAAGGTATAGATCATGAAGTGTTTTCCCAAACACGGTACAATATTAATAATTACACTGAATACATAAAATCTATTCTGTCTGACTGGAGTGCTAAAAAATGGGACAATGACCCTGTTATCAGCTGTCCTGGGATCTTTCTTGGTTTAAAGCTATTAATGAAATACTGTTTAACTAAGTAAGAGATGCAGCACATACAATGTATTCACCCTAGTCAATACGGGTACAATGAGTGATACTTCATCGTTTCATTTTTAAGATAATCCCGACTATGTTATAAGAGATTTTGGAAGATGGATGGATGGATGGATGGATAGATAGATGGATGGATGAAAGGGTGGACGGAAGGGTACATAGATGGATGGATGGATGTAAGGGTGGAAGGAAGGATACATAGACGGATGGATGGATGGATGGATGGATGAAAGGGTGGAAAGAAGGATACATGGATGGATGGATGGATGGATGAAAGGGTGGAAAGAAAGATACATAGATGGATGGATGGATGGATGAAAGGGTGGAAGGAAGAATAAAAAGATGGATGGATGGATGATGGATGGAAGGATGATGATAGATGGATGACACAGCGCAGCAAATGCAGCAAAGACTTCAGTGCTGTTTTTGTTTTACATATTTTTTAACGTTATGCAAAGTTGCGTGGAAATTCTACTTCTTCTTCTTCACAGAGCTATAGGAATAGTTGCTCAGTCCCATCCCTTTAGCACGGGCCACCTGCTTGGCAATTGGTGCAATTGTTTTCTGATGGTTTCTGGGAAGATAGATCTGTGCAGTCAGCAAATTACCTGATGGCCTTTAAGACGGAGATAATACGACTCTGAGTTCATCTTTCTCATGACCCGCCTACGCACGGCGCGCAAGAAAATGTTTTGCTCCTCTCTGTCCAGCCTGTTGACTCTGGCCCGCAGCTTATGAGAAGGGACGCTGAGATGTGAATATTGATACAAGGCTAAGGAGAACGAGGGAAGGTATTGTGGAGATCTCAGGTTAAAACAACACCCGGGAGAGAGCACAGAGCAGACAGCGCATTCCCAGTGCTTTGAGTCCAGGTTTTTCCCACACGCTCATGCTGGAATCCTACAGAGGGAAAATATTTGGCTTGGAGACTCGTATGGTAGTGCTGCAGTCCAAGTCAAACCGCATGCGGGGACGGCCGCGGCGTGCACTGCGCAGGGGCAGATGCTGCGGGCGCAACCCCTGCGACCGGTTGCACCAGCTAGTGTGTCACCTGCTGAAATGCAGAAGTGCTGCGATTATTCTTCACATCCGAAAGAACTTTCTAAGCGGATTCCCGGACGCTCGCACTGATGTTGTGTATTTACAAGTGGTTGCACCAGACAAGCATGGCAGACGGCAGTCTGCTGAGTCAATAGGGATTCATGGTTGGGGGAGGAAACACAATGTTCTAAACGCTGACACTGGAGCTGTTTTTCTGACATCTTTACCATATGGGAACGATTAACTCGCAAGGAATGGTATAATGTGACCCAAAATATTAGGGACTGTTTCCCAATTACCTATTGGTTTGTTCTAAATCAGTGTTTCCCAACTCAGTCCTCGGGGAGCACCGGCAGTCCACGTTTTTGCTCCCTCCCAGCTCCCAGCCAATCAGGAACACAGAATAACTGGTAAGGGGAGGAAGCAAAAACGTGGGGTGTCTGGTGTTCCCCGAGGACTGGGTTGGGAAACACTTGTCTAAATGATGTTTTTTTTGTGTGTGTATGTATAGACAGGTGGATGGATGGAAATGTAACTGTCCGGCACTTTATCAGGATGCTAAAAAATACGGACTGTGTTCCAAATCGGTGGGAAAAGCCTGGCCAAAACTCTCCCCGCAGTGCCAGTCATAGAGCTGTCCCTCTCAGATGTGTTGTGATGCGCGTGGCCCTGACCCTATTAACCTTTGACAGCTCATAATGGCATACCCACTGGTGACCCTGAAGATCAGTGCTAGATAAGATGTGCAGCTTACCTTTTAAGAGTGAGCGCTTAGTCGATGTTCTGGGGGCTGGGGGCCGCTCGCACACAATGGTGTCGTGTTTCAAAGAGATCGAGGGATCAAGCTTCATTTTAGCTGATTATACTTACCTAGTCTTTATCTAAATAATAAAATGAACGGGAAAGTAGTTTACTTTGACACATTCTAGCAATTTATTCACAAAAAAAAGCTCTTTTGGTAATCTTTTTATCCACGAGGAACCGCCTGCCAATCTGCACTTTTGATGATAATTAACCATTTAAAGTGCAGTTAAGGCACACAATGAGCCAAAGTATGTTTAAATATGCATTTCAGAGATGTGACATATATAGAGTTGGACACTTGGTTTAAATGTCATGCTTTGTCAGGTTTATGTGATCTCCCTTGCAGGTGTCTTTTGACTCCTGTGCTATAGAAACAGCTCAGAATAAAATTTGTCATTTATATATTCTTTCACTACTGCCAGACCACAGCTTGCTCTCAGAATGAGTGTATGATGTATTGAGAGGCTAAGGTATATATCACCGCACTAAGACCACTATTACAGAAAGACTCAAAGCATTCGCCACAAATATTTATTCTTGTCTGCACGCAGACACGGGGTGGGGGGGTGGGACAGGATATTTGCAGTGATGAAGGCCGTTTCAAAGCCACAGCAGTGATTGGTGACTAGGAGCCGGTGAGGACCCGACGTCTTTAATTACTCCAAGTGCTGCTGTAGGTAAATAGCAAGGTAGCAGCCCCAGCCGCCTCTTACTCGTCTGATAACATCTTAACAGAGCCAGGAATCCACCAATGAGGGCTACCCTTGGAAACTGCTGCACTGTAATGGTAGCAGATTAGGGCCCCTACGAGTTTTTTTTTGTTTTTTCCTTACAAAAAAAAGTATTCAGACAAAGTGGAGACGTGACTCACAAAAAGGCCCCAAAATAGAAGAGGCCTCCTTTTATTAGGTAAATTGGCAGAATACGACTTTCAAAGCTATAGCCTGCAGTACTGAAGTGTGCCCAGATGGCAATAAAGCACAATGAATTCTCTGAAATGTGAAGTAAACATAAAAATGTGACTCATTTTGTCAGCTGTATTTCTTTGCTAGTTTTTTAATTACTTTCTAAATGAGGATGAGGGGGTCTATTTGTTTTCCGTTTATTAGTCTTTTTAATTACACTTAGGGTCGGAGTAGCGCTTTACGCTTTGGAGGTCCCTGTGGTGCCGTCCCGCAGCCTGCGAATCGCATTGCCGTCCATAATAAACGCACTCTGCAGAGCGTGGAGCCCCGGCCGCACATTCCGGCTCTGGATGCTCGCCAGCAGCGGCACTCGGGAGTGGAGTGGAATGCTGAAGCAGACAGGTGCAGTGCAGTCCCAAGCGGGGACTCGCTCGGCGGCGGACATTCGCGCTTTTAGAGAAGCGCACTGCGATTGCTCAAACAAAGAGGCGGAAAGCTAAATATTTATCTGCTATTGAGTCTCATTCCTGTAGGACAAACGTCTCACCATATTCACAAAAAAAAAAACAGCCTCCCATTGTGCTCAGCCAGGTTGTTGTCTTAGGCACTGAATCCAAATCAAACTTTTATGTGAAGGTTCAGTTTATTTGCTTTACTTTTCGCTGCGTCTTTATCTTTTTTTTCCCCCCCTCTTCAAAGACTTCTGTGCCGTTTTTGACTTATATATTTTTTGACGTTCCGCAAGTACCACATAACAGCACACCTATGCGAATCGGCCCGTAAATGCTAAGGATATGCAATTTTTGGACTTTCTTAGAAATGTATTATTGCGGGCCTTAAAATAAAACAATCGCTACATGCAGACTTGGCGAAGGGCACGCCGCGGGAATAGCCGATGACGCCCGGGGCGTTACTCAGGGCCAGAAAGGAGGGACGTACGAGAGGGGGAAGCCAAAGGTCATGCAGGAGCATATGCTAATTTAGCCGGGCTTTTTGACCGTTTTCGGCACAGTCTAAAATCAAAATGGGCTTGACACCTAGCTGCTTGTACAGTAGGTATATAAATACTTCAAGCTAGTTTCCACTATGCAATCACTCCTGGCCCTTCATGCTCCAGGTTGCACCCAACGCTTCAGGAGGCTGAATTTAGAAGTAGGTGGCTCTTGAAGAACCACAGTCTTCCACTGACGTAAGGCTGGGTCCACATAAAAAGAAACTGTGAATCTAAATGTGACCTTGGAATCCTGCAGAAGGGCTGTTTTGGTAACAGTGACCATTTTTATGTTGATTAATTTAGTAACCAACAATCATCCTTTTCAATACAAGTTCTGCTATATAAATATAGCGTGCGGAGTGTAGGTGTATATGCATCTATCCACCTATCAATCTTTTTATTTGAAATGCTGTTTGGATGAAGCAGAGACTAAAGTCCTCTGATAGTAACTGTGGGTTTATTCTAAGACGAGAGTCTCAGGTAATGGACTGTATGTGGCGCAGTGAGTTAGGCCTCCATGCCCGTCTGAAAGGTCAGTAGTTTGATTCCCATGGTAAGCAGAACAGCCACATCATGGTTAGTCCCTGAAGCAAAGCCCTTAACCCCCCCCCCCCCCCCCACCCCCCCCCCCGCTAAAATGCTCCAGGGGTGCCAGTTAAATGGATAAATGGCTGACCCCCAAGCTTTGTTTGCACCTGTGTGTGTCTCAAAGGAAATCAACATGGGGTATGTGATAACTATGGAATCCCCATGTACCTGTACTCATGTTTGTACAAATGGCTAAAAGTGTCATTTCACTAAGGCTGAGTTGTTTGATAATTGCAACCCCATTTCCAAAAAAGTTGGCACACTGCGTAAAATGTAAATAAAAACAGAATGCGATGATTTACACATCTTATAAGCCGATATTTAATTGAAAATAGAACAAATACTACATATCAAATGTTGAAACTGAGAAACAGTATTGTTTTATGAGAAATACAGCTCTGGAAAAAATTAAGAGACCACAGCAAAACTTTCGGTTTCACTCATTTCTCAATCTATAGGAATGCGTCTGTGTAAAATATACATTTGCAAACTGCAGCCTGGTTCTTCCCTGCTTCTCGTTTATGAAGGGCTTCTTCCTTGCTTTGTGGGACTTCAGTCCTGCTTCTAGGGCCTAATATGAACTGTCCTAGCAGTGCACTTCACACCACTTAATGTTTCCCATTCCTTTTGAAGGCCACTTGAGGTCATCGTCTAATTTATGATGCACTGCCGGATAAGTTGACGGTCATCTCTTGCATCATCTCTCACACAGCGGTTTGTGTTGCACTTTGTGACCTTTGACCCCACACCCGTGCCTCCCGCTCTTTTCAGCTCTTCAGCACAGTCAAGCTGTTGACTGCTACAAGTGTGGAGGTCCAGACTGTTACAGCTTTCTGAACAGCCGATGACATGAGTGCCGCGTGCACTGCTGCTCAGGTGATAGAGGCGTGCCATTAAATAACATACGTGATATTCCAGTCAAGTCCGTTTCACACAGTTAAAGTTAGAAATAGCTAAAGTCTACTCTGTTCCTTACTTGATATGTCATCTTATTAAGCTTATTCCTGGTGGATCTGTCTCCCCATCCATCCATCCATCCGTCCATCTTCCATAACCACCTCATACTGGAGCTGATCCCAGCATGCATTGGGCACTGGGAATGGCCGATACCAATTACTAACAGGACATGCTCTCACACACTATGATTATCACTATCAAACAGACCAATTCACCTAAGCACTTGTTTTTGGGCCCCCTGGCGAAACCCCCCCCAGGCCCCAATATAGACCCTTAAAGCTGTGGGGGTCACTGACATGAAATGGAGGGATATCAGGAAAGCTGTCATATGTAAGGAATCGCAGTGCAGTATCGCAGTGCAGTGCCCAATGAATAATCCGCAAGAATTGTGAAGCAGTCATTTTCCCTCTCAGATCATGTGCTGCATATCTTTAAGGATGTAATGAAAAAATACGCCTGTTTCTTTGTTACCAAGGAGAACTAAACCCAAACAGAGGGAAAGGGATTTGCCATGCAGTGAATTTGTGTGGCCGGCCCCTCAGCGGAGGGGCATTCTCGCACGCGGCCTCCCCTGGGAGTCCCGCCGTGGCCAAGGTGTTTACAGTGTGTGTCTGTGTTTTTCTTTCCCTGATGGTTGGGAATATGATGGGGGGGGGTTGGCTGAGAGTGCTGAGTAACCAGGATGGGCACCGAGTTTCGGGGGTCCCATCTGGCAAGCTACCAAAAACTTAAGGGGAAAAAAGGCAGGGGGAGGCGGGTAG
>JAODKL010000034.1:1673978-1697402 GCA_026780765.1 Petrocephalus schoutedeni | reverse complement strand
GGGGGGGGGGGCAGGAGGAGGGCAATGTAGAAGTGCAGCGTGGACTTTCCAGGAGACACGGGGCGATGGCGATAAAGAGTGGCCTCTCAAGTGTCTGCCCCGTGTCCACCTTCCAAACTGGCGTTCCATGACAGCTGATAAAAGCTGCCGCTGTAAAACCCAAAGGGGAGCATTCCATGGCTTTATACACGCGCAACCACAAGGGGAACATCAGGTTCCCCGTCATCTGAGCGGCCGTGAGCTGCCCTTTAGCTGTAAATGACTGTAAATGACTGAAAAATCAGGCACGGTCCGACAATGCCCTGGCGAGCGTCAATGGGAACGTGCCGGAAAAGCTGACGTCGCCTGTGGCGCTGCACGCCCGACATTCGCTGGACGGTGGGAAATCGCAGGCAGAGCGAGGACAGCGGCAGACCTGCCGAGGATGCCGGATGAGGCGGGGTCACGGCCGACTTTCCGGGCGGACGAGGGGAACGGACCGGAGGCGGCTCCCGTGCCCGCCTTACTCGTAGGGCACGCGCCTGAGCTACGGCAGGTTCTTGGCACCCACGTGGCATTAACCTGCAGGAGTGCCGTGACCTTTGTTAGCATTGCTTAACACACTCGCCTGCAAAATTTTCCATCACTGGAACTTAAGGTAGTCGCCCAGGTAATTTACTCCAGAATGTCCTTTCATATTTAATTTATACACCCACTTCTGCCATTGTGTGTCAAAGCCAATTAAATGCCATTCTTTCACAATAAGAACATCTGATCACACCAGGGAGTGTGCGAAAGGAGTGTCCGTCTAGTTGCATTTCTTCTTTTTTTTTTTTTTTAACCGTACACGTGTTGTGGTGGATGACTGTGTTTGCTCAAGTGAGGCTGTACTGACGAATGCATGGAAATGCAGGCGTCTCGCTGGCCTCCCCGCGTCGGCCGTCCGCGGATCTCTGCAGCTCTCCTTCCCAGGGCCTGCAGCCAGTTGTGGGAGGATTGGGACCAGATCCATGATCAGGAGACGGAGATTCGCTGCTGCAGTCACGGTCCTTCTTCACAGCCACGTATCAGCTGGACCAGGCGTCTTACACCACGTGGCTTCATATTTGCACACGCTAATATATATGAACAAACATCAAAATCAAAACAAACAAGTATCTCACTTTTGTCTTACTCACGAACTATACATTTGATACAGAGGCGAAGCAAACTCACTAGTTGGTCCACAGTCAAAGTGGGGAAATGATTTTGTTAAATTATATCTAAACCCCCAAACAGCTTTGAAATTACGGCTAATAACATCCAGATTTTGCTGGGACAATTCCCTTGATTTGAATATTTATTTGTAACATCTATTACTGTAAAATGTTAGTCCCTTTGGCTGTGTGCCAATAATCTGTGAATGCCTGAGTTCATGAACAAACGGGTGGCTTGCGTGTGTGATTCCTCACAGTGGGCTCTGAGCTCAGTCAAAGCCTTCTTACTGTGACCTGAGAGACTCCTGTACATCGTAATACTGCAGCACTGTAGCAGTGACGTCAATACCTTTCCATGTGCACCCTCCTTTTTGAAGTAACTATGAAGGTATTTAGTTAAGTTGGGGGGGGGGGTCACCTCTGAGCTCACTGCCTGCAGAGAGTCAATGAGGTGCTATGGCGAATATTCCATAATACATAGCCTGATTCATGTCTGCATCATTTTTGGCTTTGCCCCCCTTCCCCGCCCCCAAAGTCACAATATGCTTCTTGCTTTTCTCTCCTTCTTTTAGTTTTCCAAGTCTGATCGTATCTTTGTATGGCAAAGGGGGAAATTGACAAGCTTCACAGTCTAAGCGTCAAAGGTCACGTCCAGACAATACTATAGGATCTCCATCATAAACTTCAAATAAGCCAGCATGCTCTGCCTTTGTTCACAAGTAATGAAACACAACCGGAAACATAAACATAAAAATGGCTTGAATAGTTATGAATCACCTTGTAACCGTAATATGTTTCGGTATGTGAAGTTCTGTGGCACAGCAGGGTTGTTTTTTTTTTTTTTTTCCCACGTGAAAGTCATAACGCTCCCCCGGCATTGAGCCTGACCAACTCCACTGACCCAGGGGTAAAAAGAGAAAATGTATGACTGCAGCATACGAGATTCTCATCGTAAAACATGTTTAACGACTGCAGCACAAGCTGTCGGGACCGTTTGCAGATAATATTGGTTATCTGTATTAAAAATGGCCTTTTATAGACACATATGCATATACACATATATATCGCGGGTTGCTTAACAGGCCTTGGTTTAGCAGAGGCAGTGCAAGCAAAACATGCTAACCACAAGCCCCAGCGTAAAAGCGGATCTGGTTTGGCTGGTCCAGGAGCAGCATCTGGCACATATCTCAGAGGCTGACTTAGTGTGGGGGCCGCCAGGCGGGGGAGGGCAGCGAATCGGCGTAACAGGTGACAGTGTTTCAATCAAGCGTGCCAAGATAGCAGCACTGGAATTCGATCTTGCGACACTGGTGAGGTGACATCGGCAACGTCGTTCGCCGAGGACAGTGGTGGTGGCGTGCTTCTGACGTGGGAAAGGCACCGCGCTGCTATCATAAGCCACCACCATGGAGATGACAGCAGGCTGAAGGTGAGGATTTCTTTTGGCAGAACTCTGGAATGTTCCACGTGACAGATTTCCGGGGGTGGGGCGGGGGGGCACTGGGGGGAGTTGATGATGAAACATATAAAGATGATAACAAAGGAAAGAAGAGACTCAAGACGAAAAAGGTTGAACATAAAAAACATAATTTAAACAGTGACATACTTTACACTCTCGTCCTCAACCTTCAATGTCACACTCCACCTCTTTAAATTTGCAAATATAAAGGTTGTGTCCCCTTTTTAAATCAAGGCCTATAAGAAACATGGGAGCTGCAATGATTGTGATTGTGATTGTGAAGTGGCCCAAAAAATGTTTATAATGTTCAGATGCTGGTCAAGGACAATAGTGCTGTTTTTACTTATTCTGACTATGAATCTATTCCGTGCATAATTCCGTAACAGCAAGAAAAACTTAACCTTCCTTCAATGATTACAACACTGACCTTCAGAAGGCATTTGCCTGACAGACTACAGAGAGGTCTAAGCCAATGTTTCCCAATCCATTCCTCAGGAACCTCCCAGCTCCCAGCCAGACAGTACACATTTTTGCTCCCTCCCAGTTCCCTGCCAGACAGTCCACATTTCTGCTCCCTCCCAGTTCCCTGCCAGACAGTCCACGTTTCTGCTCCCTCCCAGCTCCCTGACAGACAGTCCACATTTCTGCTCCCTCCCAGTTCCCTGCCAGGCAGTCCACATTTTTGCTCTCTCCTACCAGGAACAGGGAGCGATCAAAAACGTGGACTGTCTGTGGGTCTCCAAGCACTGGATTGGGAAACACTGGTCTGAGCTATTTGAAAAGTGGAGCAGGAAAAAGATCCTCAGCCTCAACTTACTGAGCGAAACGGCAGCAGCCCGAGGCACCATGACCTGTCTTGCACTCCTGTTTTGGTGATGCTGCATTTTGAAACAATGCAGAGGAACCAGACAAGTGTCCTTGTGTGTCAGCCAATTAGAGGGAACCTTCAAAGTAATGGGCATTGTGGGTAATCTACCCAAAGCTGTCAGCTCTTAAGAAAACAAGCAATTATTATTCCCCCGTGAGGCGTACAAGCAAGTCATAATTCATATTCAAGAGTCGACATCCAAAATGGCCTTTCGCATTCTGTCTGTCCGTCATAGCTGCCATCATACGTCCCTGTTCCCTGACAACCACAAGTGTTGTTTTATTGAGCATTTATATATTTCATATTTAAAATATCTATTTAAAATTAAAATTTCTACCAGCTATTATTAAGCATGCCAGAGACTGTTGCATATTTAATTGTGCTTCTGAAGATCAGCAAGATTATCCTGTCACCAACTTGATTGTCTTTTTGTATTTAAAGTCATACGTTAACTAATTAATCTTTTGTTAATCATGCAACAATATTGACTCTGCACTACCAAGTTAAATATTAATAAACTACGCAGCATCGTGTGCTATAAATCTGAAGACTTTAGTGTTATGACTTCTTTGTATCTCATTTTTTGAGGCTTACAATTGCAGGACTCTTCAAACCAGCTATTGCAGACCGCGTCATTTACCATGTAATGTATCTTTCTCACAGTGTCCCTATCTATGGACATTGATATTGATTGATGCTTAATACCGAAATGAGTCACATATGGCAATGATAAATTAAATATTGTAAATGGCTAAACAACCCAGATTATACTGCACGCCCAAACACATTAATTCATTTTAAATCAATTATTTTATTACTTTGTTTGATCTTTCATCCAATTTGATGAAACTATCCTCTATATCCTAGTAAAACGACTGATACATAGCCTACTTTTCGATGCTATTCATGGTCGGACGTTAATGACGATGTAATTAAACATTACCCTGGTCACAGTCATACCCTTACAAGACTGGACTTGTTAATGGCCCTCAGAATGGGTGAGAAAGGCAGGTATTGGGGGGAAGCCTGAAAATTTTTAATAGACTTCTCTGAATCTCTGAATCTGCTACTGAAGTTCCTGTTAAATTTCACTCTATTTTGTTGCAATGAAATCTGCCATTTAATAAAGTGTATTGGATTGATTTCTTTTCATTGTACAACTCAAACCCTCTGTGAAAAGCTACTCAAATCTGTATATATTCACAAAAACGCCCCTTTGTCCCATAAGCATTTGACCAAGATGGAGACATCTATTAGGTTGCTTAAAAATGAGCCGCCACCCCTTCTGGATCCTTTCTGCTTCTGTGAGGTCCACACAGGAGACCCAGCATCCAGCGGCACTTTGGACATGCTAGGTCACAGCCCTGTTCTGTAACCACGGCTGGCTCACCCTTTCTGGCCTCTCATACAGGTTTCAGTGAATACCTCACGTTAGTTGCGCTACATCTGTGTAACAAACAGAGCCCACTCCAGTCATCAACACCCACCAAAACAGGAAAGATTTCACCAAGGCTTAAGACTCACACCCACAATGTGGCTTCTCAGGCACATTCTTGCCATTTAAATAGATCATTTTAGTTATATTACTCGGCTCGTGGGAGGATTTTGTGGCTCCTGTCAAAGAAAACAAAAGAAAACGTTTTTTTTTTTCTCCTAACCTGGTGGTTGCACTGTTTCGTGGTTATGCTGAGTGAGAAAACCATTAGTCTATAGGGGAGTTTTTATGGGATCTGAAAATTCAAGTCAAAGAAATGAAGCTAAGTAATAAAAAAAAAAAAACATGAACTTGACATGGCCTGACCTGAACCGGATTAAGTGCATCAGTCAAAGGGTTTCATTCTTCTTTTGTGTTATTGTAAAACTATTGTACATCCACCCATCAATCCGTAACCGCGCATTGCTGCCTGTCGTAGGAATGCTCAGAGCACTGGACAGGGAACCTCCTTGACAGGATGCCAGCCCATCGCCGTTTCAAATAAATGAAAGCACCGAAGGTAAATGCTAAGCTAAATGTCAGCCATATTCTCTATTCATGCCGCATGTGACTGTGGTGTTGAATTCCAGAGTGTAAGTATAGGACTTATCCATTTTAAAAGCGTGGCTTGGGCCGGCCTTACTAATTCCATGCAGTCCTGTTAGTTGTATGAATCCTTTATACCTTGAAAAATGGCTTTATGTTGCTTGTCAAATATTTTGCTTTTCTTTGGATTTTGAGGAAGAGAAGCAACAGCAGACGCACATACGGACTATGGCGACGTCCAGGAAAGGGCTACGTCACATGAAGACGCCGTCTTCACCCAGCTCTGTCGTGACGCAAAGCCATTGCACCATTTTGATTCTAGAAAGGTGTGTGCATGCAGTGAGCAGGCTGTGTACACGGATGCTTATGTTGTTGGACAGGAAGCCTTTGACAGTAAATGAGCTAATGTGCTTGAAAATGGCAAGCTTACTTCAAATAGCCACTGACATTAGCTATTTTCGCAATGTTTGAATAGGCCCCTTCTTCAGATCGTTGATAGCTTGGTTGAGAATAGTATATTTTTGCGTGTGCTATTTGTGGATATTATTTTGCGGCGTGTGTTTTCTATTTTTAGCTGCTTCTCACCAAGATTCGCTTAATTTTTCCCCTGGCTTAAACTGCGTGAAGTGTACCCTCTTATTTTAAGGAAATAATCTGTAAATTGCATGCTGGTCCGTGCCTAATCATAACAGCTCAAGGCAAATGGGTCACAATGAAAGCCCCTAGTGAATTTTCCCCCTTCTTCAAATGAGTAGCACATGTGTGCCCAGGGTTTATTTTTACTCTCCATAAAGCAGTAACAGCACAAAACCACTTCACGGCCGTAATGGAGAGTGGTCTCGATGGGACGGGTGTTGGGGCGGGGGAGGGGGGGGGGGTGAGGGTGGAGTTACGTGGGGAGCCTACAAGCAGCTTCACCTCAGCCGGCGAGGCCTGGCTCATTGAGTAAGCAGACGGAGACGGGAGACCCGTGAGACACAGTCCCGTTCCCCGGCGCGGCCGAGCTGAGTGTGACCGCCCGCCTCCATGTTGTCCTTCCATGCTAATCAACTGCTCAACACGTCTTTACTGACGCAATGTTCCCAAGCGACAGCAGTAAGGTTTAATGACGGTGTCGCTCCGCCGTGCGCAAATGCACGACCTCCTATCGCCCCTGTTTGCCTGCGGTAAGGAGTGTGCCTGCAAGAAAATAAAGTGCTTTTAAATTAAACCCCAACCGTCAAGATTGAAAAGGACCTGGGATAGAATCTCCTTACGCAGGCATGGACAAGCCCTGCTCCCTCTGGTCGGAAGAAGGCAAGACCGAGACAAAGAGCAGCTCGAGACAAAGAGGGCTCGCAGCTCTCAGCCCTGATCCCAAACACATGTAAAGCAATTCACAGAACCCAGGGCTCAACAGAAATAGACAAAGCCTATTTAGAGGGACGGTTTGCGTTCAGACTCCAGGCACTGATGTTTGCAATCTGCAAGCCACAGAGGGTTTTAACATGATCAGTAATTCACAAAACTGGTTTATGAAAGAATCCATCTGCCTGCTTTTTAGTTTTTGTCTATTGCTGTGCACATTTGTTGAAATATCACAGGGCCTCAGACTCTCGGATAGACCTGAACAGCAGGAAATGCAGAACTAATCCAGGCATATCAAAAGAGCGCACCCCCATTAAGTGATTAAATATTGTTGTAAAAACAAAAGCAACACATTTCACCGCATTCATTACCCATAACAAACACTGAATAATCAGACTAAACAGGCCTAATTAAATCTGAACAACTGGTACCACACAATAGTTTTATTATTAATATAGTAGTGCCTTACATAGCATTTGCATCCAGGAACACCATCCATGTCTAAATTCTTAATTGCGATTGGCTTTATGTTTGATAAAAAGTTGCATGTGTTCTCTGAAAAAAAGGTAGAACAGATTCATTTATGAAGCTTAAATGTCCCAAGTTAAAAATGGGTGACTGAAAAAATTTTACTAAACATATAATTAATTCCTGGGTCTTAAGACTATGGGAAAAGCTACAATAATTAGTTATAAGAACTTTAAAAGGCGGTATTAACTACCCACTTATCCATCCATTTCCAGAAGCCGTTTAGTGTTACAGTCAATGCACAGTCATTAGACTGACTCGTCAGCAGACCACCCTTAGAAGGTCTGTCGTAATTTACGGTAAATAACAGCTGACATTTTAATGACCTAATAATGGTGCATTTGACCAGAATCAGACGACATATTACTGAGGCTGGCCCACATTATAGGGGTATCCGTCTCCAGCCTGCTGTGATGGCGTTAGCCATTTGCGATACCGGAGTGTGACGTGTGTGTGCACTACCTTTACCCTAGTAACGTTTGCATCCGCCGAGTATTCATCAGATCTTTAAGCTGTAAAAATAATTAAAAATAAAAATTAATTGCAATAGTTCAGTAAGTTCAATGGGTGCTAAAGTGGGAAGGCAAGGGTGGGCGATCTTTAAACATCCCTGCTCAGGGTCAGGAATAGCGTGAGCAATTACGTAGAACCTGGTCTTCTAGACAAAAGGCGGCTAGACACCAAAGTCTGTTTATTTCTTTATCTCTGAGAGACGCTAAGATATAATCAAGTATCTTCATTTGCGTAATGCTGTGCTGTGAAAGGCAGCAGCCTTAATGGGGCAGGTAGACACTCTATCTGTGATCAGCTCCTCCCACGAATGTTCTGACAGAGCTCCCAATATAGGACAGGAATGTGGAAGAAAATTTTAATGTTATGACTGCTTAAGGACGATTATTTATCAGCACTACTACGCGACAAGTGGCAATATTTTAAGATCACTCAGGCTTACTGAAGCAAGTGTTCGCAAACTGTGGTAGCTGGACAGATGTCCCAGCGGGCCGTTTTAAATCTATATATCTGTGTGCATAATACAATGTGCTTTCCCTTATAAAGTGTAATAACCACAATCTTACCTAAATCAAGGCTAGAAAACAATGCATCTTGTAGGATGTGTGGTTAGCGATGCCAGTGACCTGTCTGCTGCAGGTGCATTATGTCTGAGCCCATTCAGGATTAGGGCAAAGTACCAGAAACAATTTGAAACCCTACAGACTCTGCCTCCATGTTACTACAGCACAAATGACTCATTGATATTCCATATTTCCATGGTAACAGACAAGCCAGGGCACTGTCTGAAGTTTCTACACACTCTCAGACCAGTCACGCTGACCCACACATTATTTCAATTTTCCATAATATGAGTGTAACAGCACCCTTCTAACTGGCAATGTTTACGCAGTAAAGGCAAGTGTTTTGGAAAAACATTCACAAAATGTCCCTTAAGAAATCTCATGGAATTATCCAGTGTTGTTGTTGTTGTTATTTTATGAACGGTGAACATTATATTCTACTGTCAAAGGTCATCGAAAAATGACCAGGCAGGTGGTGCATTGGTTATGGACGCAACCGTATTAGCAAAAGGTTGCCAGTTCAAGTCCCCGACCCACACATACTGCTGAGCACCGCTCACGTAGCTACCCCCTGCTATGTCACATGGGTTAAATGCAGAGGACACATTTTGTTGTGGTGTGTTGACAATTAATTAATCACCTTAATTTCTTGATAGTGCCAATTAATTTAAGCGTCTATGCTACTTAGGGGAAGTCCAAAATGCCAGGGGTCTAGTTATACACAATGAGCCTGAGGCAGTATTGTTCTCCTCACTAATAATTTATCTATCTATCTATCTATCTATCTATCTATCTATCTATCTGCCTACCTACCTACCTACCTACCTACCTATCTATCTATCTATCTATCTGTGTCTGATGTCTCTGTCTCAATCTGTCTCTTTGCGTCTGTGTGTCTGTCTCTGTCTCAATCTGTCTGTCTGTGTGTCTCTCTATCTGTTTCTGTCTCAGTCTGTCTGTCTGTCTCAACCTGTCTATCTATCTATCTATCTATCTATCTATCTATCTATCTATCTATCTATCTATGTGTCTGTCTGTCCCAGTCTCAATCTGCCTGTCTGTCTGTCTCTGTCTGTCTGTCTGTCTATTTTCCTTACTGAGCTGATGACACATGAAGACTGGGGCTGGATGAGTTACTGTTTCCCCTCCCATTCTGTAAATGTTTGCATCAATGCCAAGCTTGTGGGTCTCCCATTCCTCTTCTGTGAAGCCAGCACATATTAATTCAGATGGAATTGCCTTTTCCCTTAAGTTTATTTATTTCACCCCACTGGCCCATTGCACTGCCCTGCTATTTCCTGTGCCCTCTTCTCTACACAATCCACACATTCCTGGTCTCCTCTTGGTTATCGACTGAGGGCAGCTGTCTGGTTCATTTATCCCCTTAGCTAAGGCCATCCCAGACAGCATGCGTGCTTGGCTACAGCGTCTGTCAGGTGTATACTCATCAAGGATGTTGAGAAAGTAGCTCCTTCCATAAAGATGACCCTCTGCTAAAGTTAACCCTTACTGTAGTGAAGCACCTCCACAAACCACTCCAACCTGTGTCATGCAAAGGAAACCAGATCCTCAAACCACCATCCCGCGCCCTTTGCCTGCTGTCTAGGCTTCTCCCTGCAATGCCATAACATGCTCATGGCTTCTGGAAGGGGATCCACTGGTTTTGTCAGCTGCAATTTTCCCCCCTATTGAAACACACTAAAAAACACTGTGTCCCCCCCCCTCACTGTCCCTTTAGAATGACTCACCGGCTATTTATCTTTCACAACAGTGAGTGAAAGGATTCCCAGAGTCCGCGATGCCCTCACCCACCCCACGAAGGAAACAGCCAATGTCTGACGTAACGTACTGGGAGCATAGTTAAGTTGGTGCTTACACGCAAGGGCTTTCCTCAAAGAATACCTGTTGCTAAGCACTGGGCCGAAACCTGAAAACAAACACAGGGCTTCCTTGTGGTGTACCTGCCAGTTCTTTTTTTTTTGTCTAGGTTAAATGTGTAACGTTATGCGGGACACTCTGTTACGAAAGCTTCCAGTCTTGGCACTCAGAATGTCAATTCGGAAACAGCATTCTGATAATGTAACAACATTTAATAACTAGAATTATTATTACTTTTGGCATGAGAAGCATGAATTTGTTACATTGCATTCTTTGACAACTCAGCACAACAAAAACAGCTGATTTGCAATTTTAATTAACTTGTTTATTAACTTGTTAAATGTATGACCAGAGCATCATGTAGCATGGTAACCACGAAAACACAGCTTGTCTACACTTTTCACCCCAAGGTGACGCTGCGTTTGGGCTACTTTTGTCTTCCAGGGGAGTCTACAGCATATTGCCTTCATTTTGTTGGGCATTACTCAGCTAATCTTTGTCTGAGCCTTGACTATTGGCTTCCTGGGCTCATGGAAACCCATGGGCCCCGCGTTTTTTGCGATTCGACTTCAGCTATGTGGACAAACTAAAGCCGCTTTCCTGTCTGAGCCACGCGCCGAAGGGAATTTGATCCGTGCGAGAGAAAGTTAAGTGACAGGTGCTGCGAGGGAAGAATGCAGCGAGACCCACGCTAGTCTGACGTCACTGCGGACACACCTGATCTCCCGCGCCATTTGACGGAGGGTTCCCCTCAGCCAGAATGCGTCACTATGACAATTCATCCAAGACCGAAAAACTTCCGGAGATCCAAATAACGCAGGACGCATGTGAATATTTGACTTACGGCCTACCTTCAAAAGTATTTGCAGTCAGAATACAAGCACAAAGACTTATGAGTAGACACGATGGGACATTCATGCAAATGTATAAATATGGGGGGTAAGTTTATTTCAATTTGCCTGTGAGTGTTCTGCGCCTTTTTGAATCTTGAGCAATTCTATTCCCTTTGTTTGAAAAGAGTTCATGAAAAGTGCAAAAAAAAAGCAGCGTAATAAATGTAGTGAATGTTCCTTAAAGCATGACAAAGCGCTTCTTCAATACGCATCTACCTTGTTAGAGGTTTCCTCAAGTTCAGGCAAGTTCTGAGCGAGTAATAATACAGCTTGCTTCTGGCTACAGTCACCCCCTGCCCACAGAGGTTGGCTGGCCCATCACACCTTGTAGGAGAAGCGTGTGACAGTTATGAATTAATATTAATGAAACACAATACTGTTGTCGCAAAGTGGGAAAAAGGGTTATGCAGAAGGATCATTCCCTGAAGATGAAATACCACTTACAGCAGTGATGAATTCATTTAAATGCAGTGAAGCACGGGCTTGCTTCCCTTTTCCAAAATGCCAAACAGCCACGGAGGTGAGAGCTCCAGGGCTGCTGAATGTGCCTGGAGCTCTCTAACAGATGCACTTGTGCAAGTACAATAAATGTTTCACGACATCAGTATCGTAGACATCTGCGAATGACATGCTTCGCTGTTATCGTTGCAGGGCAGAAAAAAACCGTAAATGCAGCAAAACTAGCCGCACTTTCCTGTATCTGGTTTAGAAAATGACGAGCTGTACCCTCTGCTGGCTGGTGTTTACCTGCCCGCCTCACCCAGGAGTGGGTTCAATCACGGGCCTGTGAGTAAACAGGCCAGTAAAAGCATGTGGTTTGCGCACTGACACACCACAACACACGCAGGAGCCAGCCTCCATCGCCGGCCCCTTCTAACGAACACTCCATGTGATCCAGCCGCGTGGAATACGAGGTCGGCCTGCCACTCTGCGATTCCACTGAGTCCGTCAGCTTGTGACTCCAAATTACAAACCAAAATCTCAAGCTTTTTTCTTAAAAGAAAAAAAAATTAACACAGTTCTAAGAAAGCACGGACGTTTTATGAGGGCTGTATTTTAGGTACATACTGTGAATATCTGACACATTGAATATCTGAATATCTGGGGCACAGCGCCGTCTGGGGCATAAGAACACTGCAGTGCCCTTAGACATTGAACCTGGTATTGATGAATCTGGAATTGTTTCCTCGTTAACTGTGCATAGGTGTTTCTGGACTGCAGGCTCGTTTGCACTGGGGTGATTGATTAGTTCAGGAATCAAAAGTCCTGCTAGGCATATGACAGCGAGAGAGAGATCGATTTTTAATGGCTAAACAAGTAAAAGAGGCTATTGTTCAGTTCCAAACTCAAGTGACAGAAGAAGTGAGATGGAGTCTAAATTCAAGAACAATGGAAAGCAAACTTTAGCAAAGGTCACACGTAAGATATTCTATTTAAATATAATGAGCATGCCTATGGATAATTTTAGTTTAAAGTCTGCATTAGTGCCCAGTGCAAAATTCAGAACTATAGAATGATAATCTTAAGTGCTAAACATTTTGATGTTTTCTGTCTCCCATTGAGCGTAAACTTGTGCATCCATAGCCCATCTGCTGTCACAGACAATGCGGTTGTGTCATACAGACGCCAACACAAACAAAATAAAGAGCATAATGCATTCCTTGGAGTAACAATGTGAAATTGCTGGGCTCTAGGAAGGACGAAATTGTGGACTGTCTAGAGATTTGATAGAGGAGGTGGGTGACATCGCCCTCTATCTCCTCCACTGGGGTACTGCAATTTTCCCGAAACCAAGTGCTGCCGAGTCTTTTCGAACCACCTGTAACCACTTACTGGTTTATCAGTAATCAACAGAGAGCCATATTAGCATGTTTTTAGGCTGTTTAATCTAGATATATATGGTAGTTTTCATCGATTAGGCAATGTCAAAATATTTAGCATTACCCGTAATGTCTCAAAAAAGCTGTTTAACAGGTGTGTTAGTCATAATAAGATAATTATTTCATTGATGTGGTTCATTAATGCCTGCCATAGAAAAAAAAAGAACAGGACAAACAAGAAATCAAATTAAGTAGGATTAATCAAACTGGTTTTCAGGGAGTAGGAATTATTATGCAGTCATTATTATGTACCGCATACCACACCACATACGACATATTCACTTATAACGCACCCCCCAAAATGCAACTGAAACTATCAACTGTCCTGACGACTCTCAGCCAGAATAAGGTTCATATTGCAAAACTGTTACGGGGATGTTTAGGTGCCGCAGTGACTGTATCTGCTTGGAGGATAATCAGTGCATGACACTGATGTCACCACACAGTTATAGTTATCAGCCATCGCTATTAATTTAGAATTTTAAATAATTTCTCACGTTTAATTTGGAAATGGGCACCCAGTTCCTGTTTTTGCATCTCTCGCTTCGTGCAGTTTCCTTGTGTGTGCATTTATTAAGGATGTTGATGTAGTAAGTGTAGCAGCCACACCCAAGCTCACTAAAACAGATACCAGCATTGTGGTTTTGATCCTGCTGCACTTGACATTTTAGAAGGACACCACTGTCACCAGAGATCACAGTCAAGTGGCCCGGATAGTTCAAATGTCACTGTTCGTGCAGCACTTCAGGAAGGATCAGAGGGACTTGGCAATGAATGAAAGCATTTTTTCGAGTTGTTGACTTGCGGTGCGTGATTTCATGGCATCATATCCATTCCGTGTGGGGGGGTGATTGAAGGAACACTGGGACAAATAATTGGCAACGTGCAGTATAATGACACCCCCCACATCACCCCACCCCATCCCCACCAATGAACCTGCTGGAATTCAGCCAAGAAAGAAAGAGTTTTAGCATGTATATGGACACTTGCTGTTGAGCAAGTTCAACATAAACAGAGCAAAAGGTAAAACATTAAGCCAGGAAACCACGATTTTTCCACTGCAGAAAAGCAAATAAGGAAAAAAAAAACAGGTGGCTGATAACAGGCCGTTGTGAAGTATTCTGAGACCTCAGTGACACTCCCCAGTGCTGAAACCTCCATGTTATTGTTGAAGGTGGAACTCAAATCTCAAGGTGAAACTGTGAGGTTTTCCGGAGAATCTGTATAAGATGTAGCTTCTCCGGTGATTGCGGCTCAGCTGGGTGACTGACCATCTGAGAGCTCCCCTGTGCCATCCATGGGGCCACCGGCAAAGGCTCAGATTACCCCCTGGTGAAAAAGACGGCTGGGCCTTCCAGACAAAAGAAGCAAAAAAAAAAAAGAAAAAACACTGTCTAGCTCTGAAAGACAAAAACAATTTGTAAGTAATTGTTTTTTTAACTGAGGAATTCAGAGAGCTCTGCAAAGAATGTTACCATAAACTGAATCCCATCCCGCTCCCTTTTCACTACATGACGGATGATTTATAGGACAGTAAGTAGTCTAGTGGTTCAGGACGAGGTTTTAGCAGGTTGAGGTCCCTGGGGAAGCCCATGCTATCGTACGCGAGAAACAAGGAACTTAACCTGAATGTCTCTGGTGAAGGACCCAGCCGGACAAATCAGGAGATGCTTTAAGCCGATTTGGGTAAAAGCTTCACGTAAGCAAGTAAACATGGAGAGTATGTGCTGGAACAGTGCGCACACAGAATGACTTAAAAACGAAAGAGCATGGGCTTGGCTTTTATTACATTTAATAAATGGCACAATCTAGGAGAGTAGCCTTTCTCAGCAACTGTCTCTCTGAGTTTTGTGACTGGCAGCTGAAGTGGGATTAATAAAAAGGATCCAGGCGCAGCGATCATGCTTAGGAAAGGAGCCTCCCGCTGGAAAGTGCGGAGACTTTAATCACTCAAGCAATGCATCAATTTATGCAGCTAGTGTCAGGAACTGCAGGCTTCACAGATGCGAAGAATTTATCTGGACTCCATCAAGTGGCTGTTGTTTTTCCAGTGGAATCCCTTGATGGCCACAAAGTGATTTGGAGCCACATGGTGTGCTTTAGAGTATCAGAGCAGTTAAACAAATTGCAGGGAGTGCGTACTGCGTCCTGGCCCACGGCCAGCTAGCCGGCAGAAGTTAACATCTGCGGGAGTGCGACCGCGCGCTGACGCCGAGGCACGTGACCGCGGCGAAGCGCCCTCCGGGTCAGCGGGGCTCGCGGCTGTGCCGGACGGCCGGATCCTGACCGGTGCTTTCTTCACGTTCACAGAATGGCGGTTTTACACGGCAAGGACGGGGCACCCGAGCACCGCGGCACTGTCTCTGAACCTTTAGCAGCAGCTCATAGAGCTGTTTCCGACAGCACTGACATTATCACCAGCGGCCCAGTTCCTCCCGTGGAAAACAGCAATCGGAGCTAAAAGAGAACCTCCGGGACTAGATAATGACAGAACCAACCTTCAGTCTTCCTTCCACTCCAGCGGGAGTAATCCCCATGTTTAACACAGAAACATGTGGGCTGTGTACCTAAGGCTGTCCAAACAATCCCAGCTTGGAGCCGTTCGCTTCAGCTCCATGACAATAAATAATATTTAGCAGCAATTAACTCTGCTTTTACTTGTATTGTGTTATAATGGATGACAGATTTCGCATGTGGACATATTGCAAAACACAAGCATTTTTTCTTTTTGAAAATCGTGCCTTCCGTGGCACTGAGCTCACTATATCAGTCACAAAGCATGTGGCCCACAAAACAGTTGGCTTTACTGTTCTTTCTAATTACTGAGACCTTAATAGTTTCGATTTTATGTCATGGCAAAGAAAGTCGTACCTAAGTAAAATGATACTTCATTCCTATCAGTTCCATTGAGGTGAAGTATGTGTAACTCCAACCGTCTGCATAGCGTATGTATAAACATGCGTGAACACACACACACAAACACACGCACACACACGTTTGTATTCATTTCTATGGGCATAACCGTAATCCCTACAACGACAGCCTTAACCCCTACCTAGTCACACACACACACACACACACACACACACATATATATAAATTTTGATAAAATCAAGTGATGGTCTTGTGATATAATCTTTATAAACACATGGATCTCACTGAATGCCACATTTCATATTTCTGAGAGATTTATTTAAAGTCAGTTTAAGTCAGAGTGAATCTGCAGATAATGTATTGTCTCTGCTGAAGGCCTCTCCAGACCCATCCTTCATTTAGTGATTCCAATGTGAACATTGTTGTAATCATCGGAGTGCCACTGCAAGATTTAAATCGAGACGTGTAAAAGAAATGCTAATAACCATTCGTATTATTTCAAAGCCTGTCAGCCAACAAATGTTGGTATTTGTGTCTTTTCGGAGAACATCATACAAACGTCAACAAGACACGCCAGGACAGGCCGCGGCTGAGAGAGGGACTGGTAGTCATCTGCACCTCTATAGCTTTCCAGAGAAAAACAGCACACTCAGCCAGCAATCAAGACCAACTTTTCAGCAGGAGACTACAATGCCGTGACTTTAAATTGCCTGCATTTAAAAATAACTTTCATCGACCAAAGAAGAGAAGTAATAGAGGATTAGTCTTGTCGCCTGAGGAAATGAACACAAAGATGAACTCTGCATGACAGACAATGGCCGTGATGAAAGCGAACAAGGTACAATTATCCCAAGTATCGCTGCATTGTGAAGCAGGTGAAGTTCCTACGACCCCCCTCCTGTTTGCATGCATGTGTCCTGTGCACCTGCACAACTGTGAAACCCAGTTACTGCACCCAGCTAGGGGACACATTCAGCGAAAAAAATGTCCATGGAAGATCAGCTTTGGCGTGAGTATTGATCATATCAGAAGGCTGATGAGGGGAGTTATTCAAAAGCATGGAGTTTCTTGCCTGAAGTCCATTCAGTAGTTAGGTACGATTACTCCTGAACTTCAGCCGTATGACATAATTGCTTTTGTGGCAATGATTCAATGATTTAATTAATGGAGTAAAAATTTACTTCCTGTGTAAAAAAAAAAAGAAAAAAGAAAAAAAAATGTTTAACTTGCAATCAGCCCCTTACAATATGGGGGTGACTAAATAATGCAACAATCTGGTTATTTAGGGACGTTTGTTTATTGTGAAACAAAAGCAGGTTAGACTGATCAAACCACGCAGCAACGTAGAGGAAGTGAAATCCATTGAAGGAAACGCAGAGGAATGTAAAGACATGACAGGCCAGCAGAAAGGGGCCATTGCCCAATCAGGGACGGCTCCCTGGGAATGCTTAAACAATAGCGGCTCTCCGTTTCGTCATCCCTTTTGCGGGCCGCTGCGTTCAGGCACGGGCCCCCCCCCGATCTGAATCACTTCCTGTGTGACATTCCCCATCCCACCAATGAATGCATTCGATATATTTCGGGGGAATTACCTCACAGTACTCAGAACAAGGCCTGCAAGTTCTCAGGTTTTAAAATAGCCGTCAGGGGCCCGAGAGGCAGTGCCGATCGCGGAGTGCCGCGCTCCAGGCGTCTCCCCCCCGCTCAGGACGCCGCCACTCGCAAAGCTGCGTTCATCTTCCGCCAGATCAGGAACAAACTGGCACTTCCCCCTTTCCTGCTCTACCAATTGTCCCTGATTAGATAATGTCTTCTTTTTTAGCTCCGCTGCAGAGACGGCGGTTTTTAAGGGGGTCATACCCACTGGCGCGAGTCTGCACAGATGCGTGGCAGGTTCCATGTCACTGCGGAGCACGCCAGGCTGATCTTAAAAGAACACTGTCTTTATCGGAGTCATTATCGCACCCTTATCAGCCAGCTGATAGAAAGCTGCACTGGTATTCTTTTACAGCCACAAATATAGGCCAACAGACTTGAACCCACACCGATCGCGGTACGATTATGCGAGTCACACACGCAAAGCAACACCTGACTTCAGATAACCCCCTACTTTAGGGAATAACATACATTGGCTCTTATCTTTCACAAAAAATATCGAAGGCCATAAAACATGCACATTAAAACACCTATAAAGATTCAAAGTAGCTGAACATACATATAACGCTTATTTAGCACATGCTTTTATTTGACGCAGTTGAGAAGGCAGGGTCGGCTAGTGCCTGGGACAATCACGGCTAAGGGCATCACCGGGGGCCCAATGGCAAAATCATTCTGGTGACCCTGGGATTGGAGCAGGCCACATTCTGATCAGGGGTACAGCATCCAAACCATGCCATAAGCACAAGCTCCGGGTGAGGCGTGCCCTGCCAGCCAGCTTGCAAACAGCGTTGAACATTCAAGCATACAAACTTTGCAAAGACGCAACACCACGCAGAAACGTGCAGTCAAGTAAAAGAAAACCTGCCAGCCCCCATACCCGGCAATGGAGAAGGGGTTTAAGTAAGCGGTGGCAGATATCCAAACCTTCATTCGGTGTGTGCCATTTCATAGTGTAAGATAGACGTCGACCAAGACACGTTACCTACCATGGAGAGAAAAAACGACCTTCGTAAGTAAGGATACTCCTTAACGTAAGATCATATGAACCAATTGTAAACGGGAACATTTGTAAGTCAAATATGAATATAATAAACTTGGGTATTTAGTAGACATAATGGGCTTGGGAAAAACGGCTAAAGAAAAAAACACTGTATGACACGTTGTTAAACACTGTATTAGATGCGTTTGCTGCTCAGAGCTCCGTCAGAGGCTGTATGTGCAGATACGTTGATGCTGCCTTAATCCCACTTCAGTAAAAAGTATCGCACAGCATATCGCTAGCTTGGGAATGGATCAGTACTCAGAGTTTTATGCCAACTCAAGCTGTAGCATTATCACACCATTGTAGTTGACGCATCGTAAGTCAAACCATCGTAAAGCAAGGCACATCTGTATGAAATATGAAAAACATCACTACAGTTATTCATAAAGCCTAGCGTATATGTCCAAATCTTTAAAACATGGCCCATCTACACTGATCGCCCATAACATTAAAACCACTGACAAGTGAAGTGAATAACATTGATTATCTTGTTACAATGGCACCTGTCAAGGGTGCCGTCATATATTTGGCAGATGAACAGTCAGTGGTTGAAGTGTTGGAAGGCTGGAAAGTGGGTGAGTGTAAGGATCTGAGTGAAACCACTATTTAAAGAAGGCAAGCCAATAGAGGCTTCTCTAGGCAATGTTCTGTTGGAAAGTTTGGGTTCTGACATTCATGAGGATGTTACCGTGATGCGTAGAACCTACCTAAACATTGTTGCAAACAAAATACACCTCTTCATGGCAAAGGTATTCCTCGATGGGAGTGGCCTCTTTCAGCAGGACATTGTACCTTGCCACACTTCAAAAATTGTTCAGGAATGCTTTGAGGAACAGGAAAAGTGTCCAAGGTATTCACTTGGACTCCAAACCCCCTAGATCTCACCCCAATCAAGCATCTGTGGGATGTGCTGGACAAACAAGTCTGATCCATGGAGGCCCCACCTGACAACTTATAGGACTTAAAGGATCCGCTGATGTCGTCTTGGTGGCAGATACAGCAGGAGACGTTGAGAGGTCTTGTGGAGTCTATGTCTTGAGGGGTCAGAGCTGTTTTGGTAGCATGGGGAGGATGCTATGTAATGTAAATGCTGATCGGTATATGCATTATAAAAATCAGCTAGGAGGAGATTGTAAAGATCTTAAATTTTGCAGAAACCAAACCAAGACAGACAAATAAGGTTTTTCAGAAAACTACTTTAATGAAATGCTTACATACCAAATGCATGCTTGGTCGTTAATGATTCTTACAGTGTTCGAGAAGTCACAGGGAAGAAAGTGGCACTGTTGCTTCTGAAAGCATTAAGAGTTTCCTTTTTTTGCCTTCTACAAATTATTCACTAAAAACTACTTCAACAATGACTGAAATGTAACAAATTACAGCGTACGATACAGGCCACATACGGATGAAACTTGGGCCGCAGACTTTAGTAAGTTTTTCAAGGAAACACTCCTGTTTCTCCCCCTCTGCGGGACTGTTCAGTCGCTTCAGGATTACGCAACCCTCGAAACGAAGACAACCCGTTTTAACAGTTAGTTTCATTACAATGCCAGTCTGAACATGACGTTCATATGATATAGCAACAATTGCCACTCATCCATCACGTGTCGTAACTACTTAAAGCAAGATCAAATATCCAGGAGGGAAGCCGCCGCGGAAGGGACTGTCAGGCCATGACACTTTAAAGTGACAAGCCCATTTCATTATTTGGCATTACCATTTCTGAAATAAATGAATAAAGTCCAGATGATAAATTCAGGATGGCATTTCAGTGGTACAATTTGGTCAGAGGCAGAGGTGCCTTACAGAAATATAAACAAAACATTTTAGTTTTTACTTTTACATCCCAAAAAATGTGCTGGTTTGGCAGCTTGTCAGAAGCTGTAAGTGGATCTTAACACCAACATCTGCTTCCATTCTCATGAAATGGTTTTTCAGCGTATTACAGTACATGAGACACCCCAGCTCCAGAAATGATAGAGGACAAAATAAAGCATTACTGGTTTAGCGAAATGCACAAAGATGCAGGAGAGGTAAAACGTACAATTGACACCTCCTGGGACAATGACGCGGACTATGACTTCAGTCATGGTCAAACGTGCACTACAACTTAATTTGCTTCTCAAATTTAATTACAGACTTTTTGACCTAGACGAGCGATATTTCATAAGAGCAGAATCCCTGTCACTCTTCCAAGCAGAGCTTGACATGCCAGACACAGGCTTCATTTAATTACTTGAATGTTACAGCAAGTTTTTCCACATCTGCAAGCGCGCAGGAACAAAACGTCAAATTCTGGTTGGATGACAGGAGTGTGGGGTCAGCCTTTGATTCTGACACCCTTGGCAATAATACTGTAATGAATGCTCATTTTTTATGGTGGGACTTCCTCAGCTTAAAATAGTCTTTTGCGATAGAGCTTTCAGAGTAAAAAAAAAAGCATTTAAAAAAGGTCCCAGATGTTTCTGCAAAATTGAAATAAAACCAAGGTTCATTAAATTAGATGTTCACGAACATAACTGACATGGACTGGCAAAATAATTCAGCCATTTAAATTACTTAGACGCCACTGTTATTAGATGAAAACACTGTTTTGTGCATATGAACACTCCATTATAACACTCAACTGCAGTGTACTTGGTCAAACAGATATACTACAAGATTGAGCCACTGAAATTGACCTGTTTAAACAATGTCCTAGGAAGTTTCCTTCACAAGTTACCCAATGACTTAAATCGTTTTAAATTGTACATCCGTTGCCCTTCTGACTATCCTAAAACATCGCTGCTTCTTGCATCACAATTTAAGTCTGAAAATACTACTGGAACTAAGCTACATCTGGCATTATTGAGTGAGCAAAATTTGAGGTACAGTGTAGCTTACTGGTTTGAAGAGTGCTAAACATGAATGGAATTAATCGCATAAATTTTTCCTCTAGGGTCATGACACAAGAACGTTCTCCTTAATATGTACATCCCAGACCTCCATCAACTGCCTAATCTTCTTGCTTCTCTTATTGTGTTCGGAGTTGGTAGTCTGCAAAACAGAAATTAGCATATTTAATTAACCGTTCACAAAAGAATATATAAAAACACAATGATTAAAATGTCAAAGCATGACCAAAGACCACGCATGTCAGTATATTGGTATTACAATTGGTACTGGCTTATTTGTGATTCCCTAAAATCGTGACATTAGCCAACAGCACATTCCATTTTGAACAGCTGCTGAATAGGGACCAGAAAAGTTCCTGCATCTATACCAGTGTTATTATAGTTCTGATTTTTTTTTAGTTTTTACATCATTTTCAATCTTTTTCTAAACCCAGTTGAGTTGTAGTCATATAATCAATTTAGTTTTATGTACTTTAGTTTTGGTAATTTAAATATATAAGGATAGACAAAGTTGTAAGGCTATTTTATGAGTCTGACTTCCTAGGGAATCCTGCTTGAATACACAGTGCACATTATGCACCAATATCCTCAAAATGGGCACATGTCCCAGGTATTAACGGTCATCACAGATAAATGATTACTTTAGCTGAATAGTTGAATAGTACTATAATAGTAAGAAAAAATATTTCAATGTTATTTTCGATGTTTTCAATTTGGGAAGCAATTACTTTCATATCATACTTTATTTCAGTTTACAAAAAAAGTGTTCTTAGAGTTCTTGTTAACAATAACCCTGAAACACACTTTTGGATCATTACAGAAATAAAGCATTTATAACAGTTGAACTGCCCCTCTGAGGACAAATATTTTGAACTGAAATGCATTTTCCCCACCCACTGGAATTCAGCATTCCAGGGACTCAAAACAAATTAAAAATGTAACAGTGTGATAAAAAAAAAAATGCTTTGCCAAAATGTGACTTACATATGATCAGAATAACTAAATTAGCTACTTGTGTGCAAAATAGACTAGTTGTGTTTTAGCAATTCAGTCTATACACAATTTGATCAGAGTAACACATCATCCAAATTTTTTCTAAATATGACGTAATCCATTTAAATAAATTAGAACAGGAAAAATGTATTCTGAGAAGAACTGCAATATTTATTGTTTCACACCTGGCATTTAATGAGCACAGAAAAAATTGTGGTCACGGACAATCATGCACGTCCATTCAACGGCTGAAGGCGTAAGATGCCATGCAATAATCTCTATTGATGAAGTGCCAGTTTACATGATAGCCAAAGTTTCGACATCAGCGAGACGTCATGACAGTTTGCACGGAGTCGCGCCAAACCCGTAAAGATCAAGGAGTGAATGCCAACGCTATGTCCCAAACTAGGTGCCGGGGGAAGGTAAGCTAGACTGCAGATGGGAACATGGCATCACCGGGCCCTTCAGGTGCTCACCACGGTGACTAACGGCAAGGCAGACGACCACTCCGGCGTGCCGCATGAGTCATCGCGCGCCGTGCCTTTGCTAATCCCTTCCGCGGCGCACAGGGCCCGAGCATGCATAGCCTCAAACGCAGAGCTATGTACTGCATTAATAGACCAGCTCAGTAGCAAGCGACGGTTAGCACCACCACAAATGTACCACCGGCTCTAAAACTAAAATAATTCATTTATCTAGAGAACCAGCAAAGTCTGTGAACTGCGAGACCAAAAATTCAGCATCAACAATACATGCTTAACATATTAATACAAGTCATCAATATATATATAGGTTTCATTGAGGGCACCAAATCATGTAAAGCGTCATTTTGCATAGCACT
>JAODKL010000034.1:1649357-1661691 GCA_026780765.1 Petrocephalus schoutedeni | reverse complement strand
GGGGGGGGGGGGGGGGGGGGGGGGGGGGGGGGGGGGGGTGAGGCTCAGCCAGCCATCAGGGTTCAAGGGAGCTAAGCCACCACGTGGGGGCCCTCCTACTCTTTAATGCCCGGGGGGGGGGGGGACACAGAAAATCCTGGCATGACACAAAAAGTCAAAGCCTCCTACCAAAAGATTAACAGACTCGATGACGTCCAGGAAGACCTCGTTTTTCCTGTACTTGATGCCCTCTGACCTCCAGGACACAGCGTTGGTGACGGTGGCGGGGGGGCGCGGCGCCCCTGTGTCTAGTTTATGCCCCTCTTGGGTGATATACCTAGAAAGATAGAGACAAAACAAGTAAAGGAACCAGCAGGGGAGCAGTCTGCAGACAATGCGGGTAAAGCTGAGGTAAGCATAATGAAGGCAGTGGTGCTTTGGACTTGGGGAGGGCTGGGAGCTCACTCCTGCAGTATCTTGCTGTCCGTGGTCTGGGGGTAACCGAAGTCCATCAGCTCGTCCAGCAGCTCGTAGATGATGACAAAGTTGTCCCTGATGCTCTCCTCCTCCAGCTCCTTGAAGTACTCCGAGAAGACCTGTGTGACGCGGCAGTTCATCAGCACCCTAAAGGCCAGTTCGTACCGCGACCATCCGCGTGCCATCATGGTCACTGCGCGGATGACCACGTGAGTTTCTGCCTACGTGCATTGGTCCATGCGCGCATACTGCCGTGGCTGGCACTTGCGTACAGCAGTGATATTCCAGCAGACTAGCAGATTCCACTGGCTGGATATAACTAGTGGCGCTCTATTATGATTGCCTCTTGTCTCTGCATATGGGACCTCAGAGGAGGAACAAGGAGCTTCTACCACTGACAATCCACATCTTCAATCAGTGCTTAAGCCCCAAAGCTCCTGTTTCTACCGTATACAAGCCACTTCAGACTGCACTTCAAGGTGCATGAGATTCAGCGTTGAATTTCTAATTTCATTATAAATGCACCACTGCAGCTTTTGGTGATCTCTACATCATGACTTCATCTGGAGACTGGACACTCTGGGGAATTTATAGTGTTTTGCACATTTGTGATTCTGGCAACATGCATCCACCAAATAAACATAAAATTACTGCTTTCCCACCTTTAATGTTAGTCTGCATTACCAAATAAGGGCAGGAGCACCAACAATAAAGTGGAAATGAGAATCAAGGGTAAGGTCACCCATTACCCACTACAGTAAGCAAGTAAGAAACAAGTAAATATAATACCACATGCTAAGGTTATCAAGCAAAAGAGAGCAGCCTAAGGCATGCATCATTAAACAGAAAAATGTTCTGAAAAAAGGGGTGATCATGGCCCAAATCACACAGAACACCAAAGTAACTGCACCTTTAGGCCAGGGGTGGGGAACCTGATCTATGGAGAGCCCGTGTGGGGGCGAGCTTTTGGGATGACCTTTCAATCAGCCAATAAGAGTGGGTCCCCAGGCCTGTAGCTGAGAACCAATGCTTTATTACTGGCTGATTGAGAGGTCATCCCAAAGACCCGCACCCACACCGGCCCTCCATGGATCAGGTTCCCCACCCTAGCTTTAGGCCATAAGAGGAAGGACCCAAAGAAAAATTTTCCGCAAAAAGAAAAAAACTTGATCATACAAGAACGCATACCAAACACTTTAGTTCTGAATATGCTAATGTGCACCAACATATGTATTCAAACCTGCACTGAATCCTACGGGGCACTATTAGCTAAATGAATAAAACAATTATCTACTATGTGCGCAAATTTACCTACCGGCTTCCTGAACTAGAAAGTATCCACACATGAGTTCTACTCACCTGGATTATCTTGTAGAGGAAGGAAAACACTAGGGACACAGAAGCATTTTTCTTAGACGTGGCAACAACTGATTTAAAAAATGGGAGTTAAAGAAAAAACGACATTGCTGGCACTTATGGAAAAACGCTTTCTCTGACATTTCATCAGATATGTCTCACAGAGGTTTCACGAGGGCCAAGGCCAGCAGAAGGCTGCGAATGGAGAAATCGAAAATATCACTACCACAATTATTCCATCCATCTAACTTATGTAAGATCGACTGCCAAATGCTTCTAATGTAAATTTAAACTAATTCAGAACAGGAAAAACACACACAATGGGCAATATAGAGACATCAATTTACACAAGATGCTAATGAATGATTAATATAATGAAATCTACAAAAAAACTATATGGGTCATTTAAGTCCATTCATGCAACAAAACATGTAATACTATACTAAAACATATATAGCAAAAATGTGTACATTTGTTTATCAAAGCACTGCTATAAAGTCCAAAGCAGAACTCCTATGTGCTCCAGTGACAGCCCTAGCCACGAGTCTCACAGCACGCGGGGGGGCCCTCCCTCACAGTGTGCGCGGGGGCCCTCCCTCAATGTCAGGATACGGTACAGGTTGTTGTGCTTGATCCACATGAAGCGGACCCCTCCATGCGCCAGGATCGGGGACAGGGTTCCCTCCTCTTCCTTATCCATGAGTATGGCCATGAAATGCTCAATTTCTGACATGTCCACATCGCCTCTGTAGTTGCGACAAATCAGGACCTGTTCGGGGGGGGGAGTAATCAACATAAAAGGTGCATTACTGCTTTGTCAGCTGGTGACCACCCAGGGCAGTAACATCATGCCACGGAGGTAAAAGCAGTGACACTGATGCCATTACTTTTACACTAATATTATTTATTATAAAGACAAATTTCCAAGATTTTATCTTTTTTTATCTCTTTTATCTCTTCTCCAGAAGAATCTGGGACTGCAATAATTTTATATAGGAACCACAGGAAAAAAACAACATATTAGAATTCTACAGTACATCAGTTACTTTTACTCAGATGATTACTCCAATATGGCACTACTGATCATCAGTGTAACTCTAGGCAATTTTTGTGAAATACACAAATTCTTCATTTCGTCTGCGTGTCTTAAGCCATAAACATAAAGGTTTCTTTACACTTAGCCGGGGGCCAATTCCTACATCCCATCTACTCTGGCTACTGAGAACAAATCAAATTTATGTCAAATTTAGGATACGACACGTTTCCATCACCCAGGTCCATACAGTATCAGCTTCCTAAGCTATTTTCTAACTTCACTGCCCTTCTCTTGCTTGCAGGCTAAGTGTGATGAAATTTAACTTATCAGCTGATCTGCTTCTCCAAAACTCATGAACTGTGACTATGCCTTCACACAAGAGCACGGACAAAAGCTCTACAAACAGGCAAATCCTTAGAAACTTAGATGTATCTTTCCATTTATTTACTTATTTCGCTTTTTAAAAATCTTACTTATTTCTCGCAAATGGGCTCATTGGTTGGTGTGTTTCAGTTTTGTGTATGTAAACAGTTATTTGGGGTTGAAAGTACATAAATGCTTCAGCTGTTCAGATAAATGACTAGCCAGTTGTGTGTATCGGACGGGCGGAGATATTCTTCGGATAGTACATTATAGAACAGCGCAGGATGGAGTCACACCACGTATTCCAAACAGCCCAACAGCCCGGAGGTGACGGCCACCAGTCTGCGGCATTTTCGCGAAGAGGCACCATATGTTACCCACAGCGGAACCGAAACAGCTACCGACGCCGGAGCTCCCACAGCCATGCCCGGCCCCTTACCTTGCCTTTCAGGTCTAAGACATAGACCGCGCTGGCCGACATCCTGGCCTCCGGCACCCTACCGAGTGTGAGAGACAGAAGACTAGCGTCAGATTTTACAGGCTACTGAATCTAATAATCTGCGATCCCATCTAAGTGCTGCGGACACTTCCGGCCCAGCGGAAACCGGAGGGAAATGTCAGGCAGCGTCACGTACCGGAACCGGAAGTGGCGCCGATATGCTTCTACTTCCGGGATAGCAGTGGCGCCCACAGCTGGTACCTTCCGCCGCAGGCCGCTTCCTTTTTACATCTTTTTCAACATTTTCCATAAAAAAAATATTTTAACTCATAAAGAAACACAATCGTGCAAAGTAGACTAACACTGATAAACGAATTTAGCCGACAAGCGTTTTTATACTAAGATAATCTTATTATTCTGCCCTATTATTAGAACCAATATACATTTACCTCGTTTAATTTTTTATACTGAGTGCTGCATGTCAAGGACAGGATACGATGACATAGAATAGATGTCTTTCCTCACGAAATAAACAACAAGTAATTTAAGAGAAGAAAATCCTGATTTTTCAAATAAATGTAGCAAAGGACTATGGTGGCTCTTCTCCCTACTACTGCCCCAACTATGTCCAGTTTCAGACCTACTGTAGAGTTGGCCTCCTGTCAACTTGGGGTTAAGGGCCTTGCTCAAGGGCCCATAGACATGCCAAGGCTGGGCTTGAACTGGCAACCTTCCAATCACAGGCATAGAGGCTTAACCCACTGACTCACACTGATATGAGGTTTGTGACACGGCACAGTATCATGCTGGAAGTAGCTATACGATGCTGGGTACACTGTGGTCATAAAGAGATGTACATGGTCAGCAACTATGCTGTAGTATTTAAACGACGATCAGTTGGTATTATGGGGCCCAAAGTGTGCCGAGAAAATATCCCCCAAACCATTACATTACCAACCTGAGTTGTTGACACAAGGTACGATAGAGCCATGCTTTCGTTTTTTACACCAAACAGTCTTCCATTGGCTAATGTTGGTGAGCCCATGTCCACTGTAGCCCGAGTTCCCTATTCTTAGCTGACAGGAATGGCACCCAGTGTGGTCTTCTGCTGCTGTAGCCCATCTACCTGTAGTCCACAGTGTTGTGCATTCTGAGACGCTCTTCTGCATACCTTGGTTGTAACAAGTGGTTATTTGAGTTACTGTTGCCTTTCTATTAATTTGAACCAGTCTGACCATTCTCCTCTGTCATCAACCTGGCATTTCAGTCTAAGGAACCATCACTAACTGGATGTTTTTTTTTGCCCATCCTCTGTAAACTCTACAGATGGGTATGCGTAAAAATCCCAGTAGATTAGCAGTTTCTGAAATACTCATACCAGCCTGTCTCGCACCAACAACCATTTTGATGTTTGATATCAACATTATCTGAAGCTCATGACCTCTATCTGCATGACATTATGCATCACGCTGCTGATATATGATTTAGATATCTGCTTTAATGAACAGTTAAACAGGTCTACCAAAGTGGCCAGTGAGAATATTTCTTTTAAAGACCAATCTGTCAGGACATTTCCCAAGTCTATTTATTTCACAAAGTAACACACAAAGCATAATAAATGATACACATTCTTGCTCTCATTTTACAATGAACGATATACAGAATAACTAAAATTACATGACCAAAGAATTTTGTTGCAAAACGACCAAGTAGAAATGACAAGCTTCCATCAAATTATCCCAATGTCGCCAATAATCTTCCTTTTTATTTTGTCCAGCTGACTTTGGGAATATCATAATGCTCCGTCAGGGTATCCAGGTGCCGATTAAAATCCTGAAGAAAATAAAAAATTACATTTTAGATATAGAACCACAGATGCATAAACATTGAAATTACTCTGCATTTCCACTGATAACACTGGAAGTTCATAGGTATGCAAGTGAATCTGTTTTGTTGCAATTTGTTGCAGTTTTGTTGTTCTCACCTCAACTCTTCGTTTGTGTGTTTTTGATGCTTTTTTCAAAATCCTTTCCATTTGCTGTAGTGGATGACAATAAAACTGTTGTGATTTTACATATTAAAATGAGATGTGCAGACAAATTTTCATAAATATACTTAATTCAGCCCATTAAAAGTAAACCTGTAAACCAAGGATGGGTGGCCCTACATTTGCGTTACCGTTTAGTTTAATCGAGTCATACAGCAAAGCTCGATAAAAGTGTATTACAATACAAAAAAAAAAAAAAAAAAAAAAAAAAGAGTCCAGAACCAACTCAAATTGGCCAGTTCTCTGAAAGGCATAATCACTGTGCTCCCTCCAATCACAACCAAGTGGTCGGGACACCCATCGTCGTATGGCAAGCCAAGTTGTCTTTTATTAGTTTAAGGATTAACTTAATTCTTACTAATAAAAATGCATTTTAAGTAGTAAGAATTAGAGTTCAACATATCTAAAATGAAATTCTTACTAGTAAGAATGATCGTTCTTACCAGTAAGGATTCATATAAGAGCTCCAGAATTCAATTTTTACTAATCATGTATTCCCACTGACTTCCATTGCCTTACATATCACATATATGTGAAGATTATATATCTTCTTACTCCTATTGTAGATATCCATAAATACATTTCGACTAGTAAAAATTCTATGTCCATAATTGCATTTGTACTAATAAAAATTTAACTACAGAACTCTACAAATACATTTATACACATGAAAGAGATACAATTACATGAGAATTTTGGATCTCTTAAATGTAATTGTAAATTAGATCTCTAATTCAATTTTTACAACTCATGACGAGTATGCCTTATACTATAAAAAGACAATTTGGCTTGCCGTAACAGTCGTTATAAAACTATAGCTGACGGCAAAGATTAAGATAAAGATACAACTCTTTAGCACAAACAAATGCGGATTTGCGAAGACAGTCGTCAGCCGTACCCTCTTCTCCTGCATTTTATCAAACGCTATTTGGGCCGGAGTTCTTTTATCAATGTATGCTTTCTTCGTCTCCGGCTCTTCCTTCTCCGTCAACATCTGCTGCTCCAAGCGCTGCTTCATTTCCTTGTCTTTCTTTTTCTTTCTATAATAATGCCAAATAACAGCGAAAGAGAGAAACAGCGCGGCCAGTTAGCCCGACATAACATTCGGTATACATTTTTACAGCGGACTAGGCTAGAAATCGCTTGTCCGCTAAAGAAACCATGCGGACAGTTACGTATCTACACTCCATAGAGATTACGGTGTATAATAATTATAATAATTTACTTTTTCCCCGACGAAATATCGCCAGCTCCTTTGAGTTTCAACGAGCCTTTCTGCACTTTCTCGTACTCCGCCATTATTATTTTTGCCAACTGCACCACTTCCTCTTCGGTATATTGTGTCCGCGATGAGGACCAGCGAGAAAACGCACAGCGCCACCTCCTGTTGGGAATGTGCTTTATCGCACAGACTAGGCGTTGCTGACAGTTTGGTGTCCGCGGAGTGTTTTATATCGCATAAAATTGCAAAACCTCCGTTAGAAATCACCCTTGGTGTTGACCCCTGTGCTTCACCATAACACCCCATGAAAACTTCGTCTGGTTTTACGGCGGTTGGCTACCAACTGTAATGGAGCATTACCGCCAACAACTTAAGCGTAATCTCCTGGTGGGTGATGAAACAAGGCTGGAGACTGACTTCCCGCAGTGGTGAGAGTGAAAGTGATTGGGTAATTGACCCAATCCAAATTCTAGTTTAATCACTTCCCAGACTAGATGCTAGTTTGGCCACATGCTCACCCCAGAACGCTGGGCCATCCTAAGCAATTTTCCTTACAGAAACACCATTCTGGACAGTTTACATTTACGGTATCCATTGCAAACGTGAGTTACAAAGGATGCACAGTGTAGGACATGATGACATTGTGTTTCTCTACATTGATATAGCAGAGTTTATATATATAGCAAACCAGCAGCTGGTTTGATTAATTGTCTCGTTGCTTTGTAATTATACTGTGGTAAAACATCTCAAAGAATTGGGTAGGCAATCCAGGTGTAATCAAAATGACTGACTGCGATACACATAATTCGGTTACTGTCAAGAATCGAATTTACGTCTGTTTGTCATAGATAGTGGAGCACTCCAAATGGGATGAAAACCGCTGCGATCGCTAGGGGTCGCTATGCGCGCAACACAGCCCACGCCGCCGGAAATACGTCACCCCGTCTTCCGGACAGCGCACTTTGTGGAAGGAGAGCGTGGAGATGTCTGCTCTCTGTGGGCTTGTTAGTAAATGTAGGCTCTTTGCAAAACAATCTGAATATGTTGCGCAAACGCTTCATTTCAGAATACAAACATGTGGGTATGCTACAAAGAAAGCTGGTAAGTTTTATTTTTCTTAGTTAATTTTAAGAGTAGCCTCAGTCGCTTTAGAGACTCTGCGTTTATTTACTGACCAGGTGTGACCTTGGTTTTGATCGGTTTCATATAAAAACGGCACGTTGGTGATTCTGCGTGCTTTTATTTTCCGTATACGCATAGAGTAAGTTACATTTGCGTCAGGCTCGTTGCTTTATGTTGCTTGTATTTGATTTGTAGGCTACTGCTGCCAACTGCGGTCTTGCTAATTTGTCAGCATACAAATTGTGTGAATCTGTCATTTAATGTTCTGTTCATCTCTGATATTGGTGTGGAGGGGTGGTCTTATCATTTCGGTTTCTCACTCACTATACAGACACATCTGTCATTTTCTGAAAAGCAATGCTGTTGTACTTGGACAGCTTGGCTACACAATGCATAAGAATTCAAAAAGGTTCTGCTTCGATCTGTGGAAACGGTTTGAATTTACGAAATCCGACGTGGATCAGACCACTGTAATCTGGAAAGATGCCCTTCGTACTAACGTGATAAAAGTTCATTAATGCTTGGAACTTTTAAAACTTTAATATTATTACATAAAGTACAGTTTTGTTGGTTTGTAGACAAAAATATTGTGCACTATATTCTGCAATATCCAGATATGACATTTTGGCCGTATTGCATATAATAGCTTAAATACTGCAAATGTTTCATATACAGTTATTAATGCATACATGCATATTTGCCAGCTGCCAAAGGGAAATCGAAAGGTATGGTGAAAGAAGCACTGAAAGATCCTGAGGTGTGTAAGGACCCTATGCATCTGACAAGCCACGCAGTCGGTGTTAACATCTTCAAACAGGGCCAGGACCCTCCACTGAGGCCACCGGAGGAGTATCCAGCATGGTGAGGAACACTGGAAATGTTCGCCACTGTATGAATGGCTTGGGGGGGGTTAGGGCTCAGGATCAGGAGGTTGCTGTTCTGCCTTTGATTCATTTCTAGAGGATATCACAAATTCAATTCTAACTGGTTAGAATGCAAATTCTTTCAGAAATTATATGTGACTAGTTAAGGCCCTTAACTGCATTGCTCCAGGAAAACTGACTGACCCACCTCTCAGAGCCTCACTTGCATGTCGCTTTGGGGAAGGTGTCTCCAATGAAATGTACTATGACTGTATCTAATTTTCTTAGTATATTGTTGCAACCAGCTGACCAAAGCATTGCGGCAGCAGGAACGAGGCCAAACACAGACATACAGCATCAGCCCACTCACACTGTCACGGTGGGCACACACACACACACGCACTATATACAACACACAACTTTAAACACTACAGAAGACATTAGGGTCCACACAATAAGTATACATGGCTATTTACATTAAAAAGGATGGTTGGCTCTGCTATTTGGAGTCCTCTCGCCAGGAGCTACAATACAAAGCAAAGAGATTAAGGTAAAGTGGTGTGTGTATCAGTGGATGATGCTAATGGATTTTTGTTGCCTCCCTTAGGCTGTTTCAGTTAAATCTGGGTGCCCCAAAGAAACTCTCTGAGCTCGACCCAGACAGTCATGACTACTTGAAGAGACTGAGGAAGGAACATATATGGCACAACAACAAATTGCGAAAAGGCAAAAAGTTTTAGTGACCCGTTCCGGGGAAATGTTCTGCGTTCTTTAGCCGTCAGTGGATGGAGACACCGAGAACTGGGACTCTCCCGTTAGAGCTTCAGCCGTCGTCTGTTATGACTTTTCAAAGTTTGAACTGAGACTTGTGTGTAATAAAGTGATCCGTTCTAGGGTGACGGGCTCCCTGTTTGTTTCCAGCAGAGTATCGGAACACAGGATGAAGCTTGTGAGCTGCAAAGTCCATCCGATTTGAAAAATTGAAATCTGTAAACATTTTCCATACTGTTCGTCCAGTGTATGCTGTTGAAAAATCTGTCATTGTAAATGTGTATTCGAATGTGGATTTACTAATTCTTTTAGCCAGCACTGTTTATTAATTGGTAACTGAGTAACTTACTTTATGGAGTTTTCCAAATAAAAGCCAGGTCTGGCCCTGTGTTCTGACGGGCTTCTTGGTCATTGTTATGCCCTCACGGCAAACACAGTGGGATGAGGATTGTGACTGTGACAAACCTTATCAGAAGTGCTGTTTGTGCTGCTAACAAAGGTAGTTGCAGTTCGCGCAATCAAACAAGATAATCTTTATGAAAACTGATCGACATGCGACGATTAAATTCCACCATTTCGCATAGTCTTTATGGATGTACTGTTGGTTATGACGCGAGGTCTTCAATGAGTTAAGTTTACCTAGACGGCCGTGCGGTGCTTTTCCGCTCTCCGCACCGCGTCTGGAAGCGGGCGGGAGTTCAGGATCTCCAGGTAAAAGCTGTCAGAACAAAATTAAATTACGTGATGAGATGTATTAATCGTATGTTTTTGTAAACCAAGCATTATATGATATTACTAAGGGGGCGATCCCCTATCATCTCAACATTTGGGGAGCCGTGACCCCCCCCCCTTAAATCTACACCTATGGTTGCATTTAATTTTTGTAAATGCCAAGATACCGTATAATTTTATATTCAAATCTTGATTTCAGTAAAGTATTGACTTTGACTTTTGGCTGTTAAATTTTAAGCGAAAGCGAATAACACTTCTACAAAAACAGAAGCGCAGGAGACCGTCATATGCCTCTTTGGTTTCACTGTTTTGCAATACGCCCCGCAAGGGGAATCTACGACCCTCACGATCACTGTTACATCCACGTTATAGCAAATATGCCGGTGGAACAACCCTGTTTGTCAGTCGCCTTATGAAGTTCATAGAGAGCTTTTTCTTTTCTTTTTTTTTCCTTTTCCTTTTTGCAAACGCTTATCTGATTTAATTCGGAAAGATGTGGCGCCCTTTCGCTGTAAACACTGACACGGAGTAAGAGATGGGCGTCAGACGCGCCGCAGAAGTGCGCGGCCGTCGGCGTCTGCTGCTGTAATCCGGAAGCAGGAGGCTCGGCGCTGGTATGCCTGTTTCTTATTTTATTTTCTCCTTATTTCATAACCTCTAGACTAAATCACGCTGAAGTCCGTACATGTTAATGCGAAGTGTTTGCGCCCGACGGACAATCTTACAATCAAATAGTAGCCATTAAGCGAAATTATAAAGTTTGTGTTTCTACACCTTTAAAAGCTTCGCCTGCTTTCGCGTAGTGCGCGTCTATCTGAGTAAAATGTCACATTATTATGTTCAGCCTGCTGTTACCCGTGAAGATGGAAAGGGGGGCGATACATACTTTCTGGTTCCTGATCGTGTCTATGCCCCTCTATGGAATGAATGAGAAAGTAAAAATGTTTTTGCTGCCGCTTCAACTACTGAAAGTTGGTGGATTGTTGAAGCGTTGAATATCCATCGCGGGTACTTTGACTGTTTAACAGATTTAGTCCCATTTTGTAAAAGCGGCGTCATGTGAATGAACTTGTCGCAAGGACGATCATTAAAGTGGATTGACGTAGATTCATTGTATCGCGTAGCGACACTTGTGTACTTTTGGCTGATTTACGATGGATCGATTAATCAGCCACCGAAGTAACTGGCTTATCTTTGGTCGCAAGATGTAAAACATCCTCTTTCTGTATACATTAGAGGAACCGTCGTGTGCTGCAGGAGCGCATGTGAGGATGGCAGATTTTCTTCCTTGTTTAATCGTGAAAGTGTGTCCGTCTCGGCAGTGAGTGACGGGGATGGGGGACTGGAGCCTGGGCTTGGGGACCCTGGGGGAGGAGGCGCTGCGCAAGCTGGCGGCGATGCTGGACAACCCGACGTGCGGCTGGAGGCAGCTGGCCGCCGCGGCCACCGAGAGACCGCAGTTCCGCTACAGGTACGGGAGAGTGCCCAGGCATCGGCAGGCATCTGGCAGCTTTAGTTTTACTTTTAAAGATCAATAGGAGGTCCCACAGGCACCATGATAAGGTATAATACACTGGTACTTTTTGAGGGTTGATTGCTATTATAGTATAGTTTAGTAATACTAGTATAGAGTAGTACTTGGCCTTTTTTGATGTAATTTGCCGGCTGTGTTGCAGCGAGAAGCAGCTGATGAGCTGCTCCCTCCAGGTGCTCAGCTCCACCGGCAGCCCCAGCCGCTCCTTGCTGGCAATGCTGGCCGACCACGCGTGCCCCCTGGGTTTCCTGCTGCGCTGCCTCAAGAAGATCGAGCACCACAGTGCAGTGCAGTATCTCAGTGTTACAGGTGGCTACCAGCGACTGCTACGGCCAGGCCCGCAGTGTCCTGCTCGTGCTCGGAGACGAGATGATCTCCAAGAACATCCCCCCC
>JAODKL010000034.1:1624047-1648510 GCA_026780765.1 Petrocephalus schoutedeni | reverse complement strand
TACCCCCCAAAACCCCCCCCCCCCCCCCCCTTCGACACACATGTTTCCCCTGACTGTGCACAGGTCGCTTTCTGGTTATAATACATACACAACCCATGTTCCAGAAAAATGCTTTCATGACGATTTTGATGCAGCTAATTTTAGGTTTATAATGGAATAATAAAGATTTTCCGATTTGCCTAAGATGTCTTATGTGACTGTGAGTCTGAAACTGTGTGTGTCACATGGATAATTGGAATGCAAGATCTCTGGTTTGTAGATCTGCCGTGTTATCTACAGTGATTGTACAGTGAAACATTGTAATCCTTCTCCATCTCCCTTTGAAGTGATGAAGCAGATCCGGATCACAGTGCAGCCGGAGTCTCAGTTTGTGCCGGAGGGCAGAAGCGTGACTCTGAGGTGCCAGGCGGCGGGCCCTGAGGGGATGGCCTACCAGTGGTTTAAGGGGAAAGAGGAGGTCAGCTACATGTGTTACTTAACCCACTGACAGGGTTCCTCCCCTCATGTAGAAGTTGTGAACAAGTGTATATTTATCCAAGTATTAAAGCTGTAATTCTAAGGAGAGAACACCCATTCATACCGCAACAGTTACTGGGTGGGATTGTTTGCCTCGAAAACCATCAGGTGAAGTGCTGCTTTTAGGCTGTAGCCAGAAATGAATACCGGGGGGGGGGGGGGTCCGACGACTCTACCGTCAGATTGGGACAGACTTTCCTGATGACTGGGGTGGAACGGCCCCCCTCTGTAGAATTCTGTAGAAATCTGGGTTGAACCAGATTTCGCGCGGTTGATCAGACTTGTGATAATATAATTGTAGTAGCTAGGTATGTGTATGAATGGTAACTATAACAATTGTTGAATTGTTTTGACAGGGGCGGGAGGTGTGGGGGGGGGGACTTTAGACCTGTTATTTTAATACCTGGCTTCATGCCTAGTTGGTGTGACAGCTATCCTCATCACCACTGCTGGTATTGTTAGTGCCACTTAGCCACACTGTAATATTCCGGGTTTGGGTGCTTTACTCGTAGTGTTTTGCGATTCGTTTGGCAAAAAAATAAATTAAGTGAGCTAGAGAGCGGTTACCTGTGGTGTGACGCCTTGCTTTTTATGCTTTGTATTATTCTAGGTTCCTGGTGGCAGTGGCCATGAGCTGGTGCTGTGCCCGCTCACCGCGGCTCAGCAGGGGCACTACATCTGCCGCGTCAGCCAGGCTGAGCACTTCGTCTTCTCGCAGTGGGCACGCGTGTGCTTGGCTGGCTCCCGCAGCCTCAGCATGGGTACGCTCCTCACTGCTTTTCTTCCTCTCACCCCTAGGGGGCAAAGCAAACTTAGCTTCTTAGCATGCATGGCTCACTCAGGACTCTGCTTGGCTAAGAGCCTACCGCGTTGCCTTGGCTGGCTTGGGACAGGATGCAGTTGGACGTCTGAAAGCTCGTCGTGAGGAACTGACTGGGCTCCGCCTTCTTAGTCCCGCTGGACAAAGGTCCCCAGAGAGGTGCTCTGCATTGTGCCTGAGCTTGGCTTCTTAATGCTGTCTTTAAGATTTAACATGCAAGGATCCCTCGCTGTCTTCCAGGAACTATTTGCGACTTCTCATCTGCGAAGGATCTGTGCATCATCCGACAGCCCCAAAGTGTGGCAGTGTCTGAGGGGGAAGCCCTGCATTTGGAATGTATGGCTGAGGGAAACCCTGCTCCAAAGTACCAGTGGTACCACAATAAGGATCCCCTGCTTCTGGCTGCAGAGTCCTGTCTCAAGGTCAGACTTCTCTCTCTTCCTAATAAGAGGCACAAACATTTTGTTGACGTTATACCAAGCTTGTTCTTACTTCTTTTATGAGCATTTGCTATCGATGTTTAGGCTTATTGCTCATTTTCAGAGTTCCTTGTTTGGCTCTTTTGTTGGTAAATTTGGGTTACTTGTGGGCTAGTTAACGGTTTGTGTTTTTAGATTCCATGTGTGACCACTGCAGATAGGGGACAGTATAGCTGCAGAGTGTACAGTCTGTACCAGGAGGTTTGGAGTGACCAAGTTCATGTATCAATCGGTAAGTGTGAACTACAGGAAATATTTCTATGGTCTATTATACAGGGGAACATGTTACAGTGTCCTAGAAGTCTATTTACATGAGAGAAACCAGCTTTTGTCAACATTTTGTCAATATTTAAATGCTACATGCATTTAGTGTATTGTCAGAAATGAAGTTGTTGGCTAAATTGTGTTTTTAAATGGAAAGATTGTATCAAGACATGGACGAACTCAAGGGAAATGAACAACAGATGTAGAGTAAATGTCAGAAGTACACTCGCTTGCTTTCGCTTTGTATTTTTTTCTGAAATGATAGCTTCACGAACAAGGTTAGCAAGTTTCAGCGGAAAATCCCCTGACAAATTTTCTTTGCTCGCCTGCAGCCCTTCTCTGAAATGTAGGGTGCTTGTGGGTCGCTCTGCTTGGTCTCTCCTTCCAGCTACATACTGGCAGCGCTATGGAAAGGAGATCTGGGTGCGAGCAGGCCAGGGCATTAGTTTGAGTTGCCTTTAATCTTCATATTTGGCCTGAGTAAAATTCTGAGGTGTGTTTTGCATCAGTATCCTGCTGCAGAATGAAGGACTGTCCAATCAGCCTTATTCCTGATGGACTTGATATACTGCAATAGCCATGCTGGTTGAGATGGATTTGGTGCAGCTCACCAGCTCTGTCACCCCGGAGCATGGCCGTAGACCTCCATGCTTAATAGTGAGAGATGCACATACAGAACTCATACACTCCTGATTTTAACGACAGCCAGCAGCTGGACCCACATATTTCAGATGTTGACACATTAGTTCAGACACCTAGGCAATTATGTTTTCAAGCAGGTGCACTCAAACTTTTGACTGAAAGTTGTACTATAGTTATATGATAGTTGACTATAACATGTAACTATTATGTGGCCAATTCCCTAAGCAATCATATATTTTAGGCAATTGAAGTAAATCTCTGACTATGTTAGGCTTTAAACAGTATGGTTTGTGTTCACTAGGTCCCTGTTCATTCTCTGAATCTTCCTGGGCTGAGAATGTCAGAGGTATGTGTAAAAACTTGACTGGTCTGAGATTCCGAGTGATGCTTGTGAGAGACCTGTGTTCGCTGACTGGCATTTTCAGCAGGTTTGTCTGCATGCCCGGGAGGACTGCGGCGCCATTTCTATGGTGAGCTCCATAAACTCAGCCTGACCTCTCAGTATGCTGCGCGATTCTCACCTTGTCCATATTGCTGGTTGTTCAAAGCTCAGTCAACAAAACAGCTCATAATGTTTCCTCCCATTCAAAGCCGGGACATATGCAGTAATTATTTAGGTTAATTTTCCGTTGAAACGGATTGAATAATAACAAATTTTAAAAGTGCTGGTTTTTAATGCAAATGTATCATTTATAAATTACATCAAATTACATTTGTTTAGCAGAAACTTTTGTCCAAAGTGTCATGGGTGAGGCAGAAAGCACATGACACGCATACAGCTGTCTAGATTACAAGCCAAACTTTAAGTTGAATGTTTATGTTAAATGAAGACTTTCTAGTAAAGTAGCAGCATTAGTGTACAACGGCTCCTTCTTTCTCGGCCCGGTGTGTCCTCCTCAGCGACAGACAAGGTGGCCCTGCTCATCGGCAACATGAACTACCAGCACCACCGGCAGCTGAGGGCGCCCATGGCCGACGTCCACGAGCTCACCAACCTGCTACGGCAGCTGGACTTCAAGGTGGTGTCGCTCCTCGACCTCAGCTGGCAGGAGATGCACAGCGCCGTGACGGAGTTCCTCCTGCTGCTGGACCGCGGCGTCTACGGTCAGTCTGGGAGTCTGTCTTTGCGGAGTCTCTCGGATTAGAAATGAAACTGAACTCGTTCGGGCGTCTTGGCTGTCGGTTGGTCTTGTCTGATGACGTCAACGAAGAGCTTCGGATGGAAATTCCTTGTGCTTGGGAGCGATGCACGTAAACCTGTTTGTGGCGGTAAAGACAGCTGGCTCTCAGGGACACTCGCCCAGCTGCTTTGCAGCTTAATAGAACCACAATGTCACGGAAAGCATCCACGCCATGCCCAGTTCTCGACTTAAAATCACAACCATGCTACTCCGTGGTTTATGGAGCTTTTCCTCGCTTATTGAGTTATCTTATGTGGCTCGGTCCACGTGTGGCCCTGTAGGCTGCTTCTCGGTTTGAACGAGCACCGTGCCTTTCGCTTATATTAGCTGGGAGCCAGCTGGCGGAGCAGACGGGGCTAATCTCGCGCTATGCTCACACCCCTGGGAAACGCGGCCTCATTAGGCCTGTCAGCCAGCCACAGATTACAGGCCGTAACCTGTGAGCAGCAGCATCCTTCGGGGCTTGGCGCATGCGGGCCTATCCCCGCTGATCGCCGCTGTGCGCCGGGCCCCTGACAGCAGGCCGCACACCCTCTGTCGCTCAGTAGGTCTTTTTTGCTGGCAGTTTCATCCCGGCGGAGTGCGGATTTTGTTTATGGCTGAAGCTGCTCTCGTCCTGCTTCAGGGCTGCTGTACTTCGCGGGTCACGGCTACGAGAATTACGGAAACAGCTTCATGGTGCCCATCGACGCCCCCGCCTCGTACACCTCTGAGCACTGTCTGTGGGTGCAGGACGTGCTGCAGCGCATGCAGGAGCGCCAGACCGGGCTCAACGTCTTCCTGCTGGACATGTGCCGCAAACGGTACCCTCCTCCTCAGTTTCAGTTTAGAAGTTCAAACTCATGACCGTTGCAAGACAAGACAACACAAAGGTAGTTAGCCTCTGAAATGGTTGGATCAGTGTTGCTCAGCAGTCCCTATTCATTCAGTCCCTGTTTGTGAATGTTTATGTAGTGGTAAAGAGAGACTGACATAGTATTTGAGTACATTAAGGTCCATCCATCCATTTTCTGAAACCGCTTATCCTTCCGGGTCACGGGGGGTTCGGAGCCTACCCCAGAGGGTACGGGCAGGAGGCGGGGAACAACCCAGGATGGGGGCCATCCCATCACAAGGCACACTCATACACCAGTCACACATGCACACCTATGGGCAATTTGGTAACTCCACTCAGCCTCAGCATGTTTTTGGACTGTGGGGGGAAACCGGAGTACCCAGAGGGAACCCCACAATGACACGGGGAGAACATGCAAACTCCACACACACGAAACACGGGCGGAGACTCGAATCCCAGTCCCAGGTGTGAGGCAACAGTGCTGACCATTGCACCACCATGCCAACATTAAGGTCCTTTAAGTCATTTTTATGTACCTTAATCTTTCAATACTTGAAATTCATTCAATCCAAGTAGCAAATCAGTCTTAAAATAGTTTTTAGTGCTAAGCATAGTACATGTGCTTATTATTTTACTGTAAGAGAGAAAGGACTTAAAATTAGCCAATTTTAAGGCTTATATATTCAGTGTATTTAGTATAAAATACTACTGATGGCTTTTAAGCCAGGCCCTGGTTCCACCCAGCAGAGATTCACCAGGCCTGCAGTTCTTTACCGCAGCATTTGCTCTGAACTTGCTCAGACCTGTCCACAGCAGTTGGCTTTCTCGGTTACTCTGAGGCCCTGCAGTGAATTACTTTACAGTTCAACTGTAGTCTGACACATGTCAATGACTCACCATTAGTTGCACACATTAAACACTAAGACAGGCATGTATTTTTGTGTTATTTTTCAGTGAACATATATTTTTTGATTCCGTGACTGTATCAAGCCCACATTTGCTGCATGCTTTTCTGCTTAGTTTGCCCCATATAAACTGTTGTTCCAGGAACCTGAACGATGACATCATTCCTCAGCTCGGGCCCCTGAAGGTGACGGCTAACATTGTTTTTGGCTACGCTACGTGAGTTTCTTACCCCTTCAACATTTCATGTCAAATCACATCTGACAATTAGCTGCAGGCAAAATGAGAACGTTGCTCAAGTAATGCACCATCTTCAAAAACGCTTGATGATTTCTCAGTTCTTTTGTGGATTAAAAGAATTTTGCATACATCTCATTAAATTTTAGTTTTATTCAAAGCATGAATAAAAGCTGTACATTCCTAAAGGCTTTCACACCAAAAACAATAAAAAAAAAAATAAAGAAACTGAATCATTTTCTTTGTCAAATCGATTGAGGTACAACTTAATTGTACATTTGTTGACACAAGTAAGACCAACTTAATTCCTGCCAAGTTTTTTGGGCAATTTGCTGAAACAAAGTTGTTTTGGCATCAGCTTTAACAGTGCGTGTTAAGGAGATGTGCTAGCATGTTCTAAGATTGCTCCTGTGTAACTGCAGACATTTGCTCTGAATCACTGAATTGCCACCCCTGTTAATTCTTTGGTATAAAGGCTGGGTGATTCTAAGCTTGGTGAGCCTATAGGCGTATTGCCAGTGAGCCTTTAATTAGCCTTTATTTAGCTATATGTAATTTCAGCTAAAGTCATGTTCAGATTGGCAGAACTAAAGGTTTTAATGTAATAGATTTATGGAATTGATCTTTACTTCACTCTGAATCTGGAAGATAATGATTTAGCCACATTCCTACCGTAATACTCTACCGTTATCGTTGCCGTGGATTATTTGGCTGGTATGAGGTGCAATCTGAACCTCCATCTCCAGAGGCTTGAGGCAGTAATATGAGACGGTCACATCGTGACCTAATAATTGTTTACATGTGCAAAGATTATACCAAAGCTGTGGATTTGCAGGTGTGTGGACGCCGAAGCGTATGAGGTGAATAAAGATGACCTGTCCAATGGAATCTTCATGAGCTTCCTTAAGCAGCGCCTCCTAGAGGACGAGAAGGTTACAGTCATGCTTGACAAGGTGGCTGAAGGTACGAGGCCCCTGTTCTGACTCTGTCTTCTGTATCCTTGCGAATGCCGGTCCTTGCTCTCTCCTTCTTTGCTGTCTACCTGATTTGCATGGCCTATTTACACCTTGTGCACGTTCAGCCGTGGGTCCTGAGCTCTGCTTTTTCCTCTCACTTTACACTTGTATCTGCTGGAGATGTCAATAAAGTTCACTTTGACTTTGGCTTTTCACTGCTGTCGTTTTTTAAATATTATTTTCAATTTTTCATTTCAAATTCAGTTTGTTTCAGTGTGGTTTTATCAGTTATTAGTTTTTGTTTTGAGGATATGTTCCTGATTTTAGTTTCACTCTTTTAGAATTTTATTTCTAGGCATATATTGAAAGTTGCATAGCTGTTTTTTGTGTCTGATCTTGAGAGAATCCTGCTTGAATTCACAGTGCACATCATGTGCTAATATCCTCAAAATGGGCAAAACATGTCCCAGGTACTAATGGTCATTTAAAGGTAAGTATTTGACTTGTGTTTTTATTTTATTTCAGTTGGTTTTGGAAGCAATATTTTTATTTAGGGGGAGTGGCTTGGTGGTGCAGTGGCTTGTGCAGAGGTGTCGACCATCTCCACCATGGCTGCATGTGTGTGGAGTTTGCATGCTCTTCTCCCATGTCGTCATGGGATTTCCTCTGGGTTTGCCCACACAGTCCAAAAACATGAGGGTGATTGGAGCTAGCAAATTGCCCATAGGTGTGAGTGGTGTGTGTGTGTGTGTGTGCCCTGCGATGGGTTGGTGCCCCATCCTGGGCTGTTCCCTGCCTTGTGCCACCCGTGACCCTGAATAGGCCAAGTGGTTTCAGAAGATGGATGGATTTGGTTTTAGTCTTTAAAATTCATTTAAATTTACAAAAATGTTTTTGTTACAGCGTTACTTTCCATTAGCGGTAATAACCCAGGTGTGCACTGTCCCCATCCCCTGTGTTCCCAGACATGGGCCGCTTTGAAATCACGCGTGGCCGGCAGGCGCTGGAGCTGCGTAGTAACCTGTGCGAGCGCCGCGCGTTGACTGACCGCGTCCGGGCCTCCAGCTGCCCCGTGGCGGCGTCCGCGCGCAACCTGCAGTGGGCCATCGCTCACGGTGAGGCTGCGCTATGGGCGGGGCGGGGTGGCCAGCATGGCAGATAGCGGGGTGGGGGGCGACGTTATGGGTCTGAATCTCTGCAGGTCACATTGTCGCTCTTGCTAGGTTGCAGTGTCTCTGTAACATTGTTAAACATTTTAAGGTACCGGCATTGATGATGCCTCATAATTGATGATGATTCATAATGCCTTCTTCCGCAAGACATTTGGCTCGCTGCCTGACCATTTATAACACGAATCTGATCTTTGCCAGAGACCATAACATAATTCTTGATCCCCCTCCTAGACAGATCATCAGATAAAACATGTAGTTATCTAATTCCTCTGCAGTTTTGAGTAACCTTATTGTCTACACTAATGTCATTGATACATGGAGGATTCAGCATCCCATAAGCAGCGAATAACAGCTTTTCTCCCAAATGCACAAACCTCACTCCTGTATGACATCACCTCTCGTGCTGCGGTAGTGCTCCCGGAGAGCCGCTGCCTGCAGTTTGACTGCGGCGTGAAGGTGCAGCTGGGCTTCGCTGCAGAGTTCTCCAACATCATGGTCATCTACAGCCGCATTCTGTGCAGGCCGAGCCATGTGGTGGCCTGTACAGCCCAGCTGTCCAACTTCTCAGAGGTGAGCGGGACCGGGGCGGAGGTGAGGGTGGTCTCCTTGCTGTGTCTAACCCCCCCCCATATGGCTCCCAGGGCATAGACGTGGACTTGAAGCTGACCAATCGGGAGAGCCCACGGGATGCGGGAAGCTGGCTGCTCGCCGCCGACGATCCGGCGGAGCAGAGCCTTTACACTCGCTTCACGGCGCTGCAGAAACTCAAGGTGAAGACCCTCGTCGGTACCTCCTTGCCTGACGCTTGCCGCCTTTGGTGTGTGAGGGGCTCCTAAGCTGAGAGCGCCCATGCCTCTGTTGCAGAAGGAGCTCTCCTTCACGGTGTGCCTTCAGTACCAGTACGACAGCATGGATGAGCAGCTGCAGGAGAGGCTGGCCGTCTCTGTAGGCAAACCCCTGGTAGCCAAGCTGAACCTCTCCGAGGGCCGCTTCCCCCGCCATGCCTCCGAGGCCTCCTCCTGCGACTCGCCCTTTTTCGGGCCCCCGGAGTCAGGGTTTTCCCCCGAGTCGGGGAACTGCACTGCCGAAGCCCCCTGTCCAGGCAGCGCCAACCTGCCGGAGGAGACCTTCTTCAGCCCAGAGCCCGGAGCCGCCGAGACCCCCTCAGCTCACTGTAAAAGCATGCAGCCCGGTCACAGCTGGCCGGAGGAGCTTCCCATCCAGTCAGACAAGCAGAACTTTCACTCTTTTTAAAGAGTCAAATCACAGATAAAATCTCTTAAATTACCACTAATCTGTATAATATGTGTATGTAGGACTGCACTCTGTTTTATCATAAGGCATTATTTAAACAAAGCTAGGAGAACTGTATGTGTGACGCTAATCTTATATTTAGAATCTATTGACCTAGTTGCAAAGCAGCTCATTTGGCTGGTTTTTGTACTAGTTTACATAATCGGCAAATGACCCCGTATTGGATGGATGGAAGGAACAACGAATCAATGAGCATCTTTGTTTATGAGCATTCTAATCCTTTCTTTTGTTGTATATTAATCAAGAAGGTGATGGGGGGTGTGTATATGTAAAGATTGTGAGAGTGTAACACTAGGTATGCTTATTTATGGAAAACATGCAAAGATGTGTACATAGTCAGTCTATATAATATACAGCACAGTAGTTAATGTGAAATGTATTATTTCCTAACCTAGATAAATGTATTAAGGACAAAACGGAACACAGCACATGTTTCTGGGTGTTTATCGAAGAGCAACACCTATTATGACATTTGTCCTACTGGACAATACTGCAGACAGCGAGATGTTTAATAGAGATGGTGCTTCACCATTTCTTGCTATAGCGAAAGAGCAAGTGCTCTTTTAGATAAACAGGTTAATTTTTCTCCAAAGACTGAACGTTTGCCCCCCAGGACCGGTCTTTACCACTTTTCGGGGAAGGTCACTAATCAGTAAGGACTTTGTTGTAGCGGGAAAACGGTAGCAGGGAATGTTAATGTTTCACTGGAAACTCTGTATTTCCTAATCTTCACTAATAAAATTAGATTTGTCATACATAATGCCTCTGGTCTTTTATATATAGGCTTTATAAATGTGATTCAAAATGTTGTTCCAGAAGTGCGCTGTCATGTCATAACAAATGCCATCTTGTTGAAGGACTCTTGGATAGCTAATTTATAGATGGCTAATTAAAACCTTGGCAGTAATAATGGCTTCACATAATGGTAAAGATGCAGCAAGTCTGAATGATAGCTCCTCGATTTATAACATAGCCCGGTGGTCCAGTGAGAACACGCAGCATTGGTATATGACACTTCTCAATTCATTCTTGCACCCAGGAATGGAAAGCATGTTTGAGGTAAGAGATTTTTTTTGATAGGATGTTTTTTTGTGATAACCATCTCTGTTTGCATATTACATGGAACAGACATGCCAGCTTAATCTGTACATTATCGATTTCTACAAAACACACTGCTCAACTGGGCCAATACACTTATAGAATGGGTGGGAAGATATTTCATGTACATGTCGCAACTGTGATTTAGAATGAGTGCAAGTTCACGCCTGCATTTTCTGTCCGTGACACCAAATAGCATTGTCATTTGGTTATCGCTTCTATCTATTGGGGTGGCTTAACAAGTTTCTGTTGGGCTCTTCAGCAAGACCCTTAACCCCTTATAGCTCCATGCCTATGGGAAAATATAGATGCTGGTTGAGATAAGTGTCTGCTAAGTAAATGTCTTCCAGAAAAGTATTCACCAGAAGTATATTTAAAAAGTCAGACAAATTTGAACAATAAATAAATGTGACACAACCAATCCTGTACCACTTGGTTTGTTTTCTTTTTAAGTTGTGTGATTGTTAAAATCATGTAAATTAAAATCATGCAGGATTTCTTATACACAAGGGCAGTGATGGTGTAATGGTTAGGGAAGTGACTGTGCTGGTTTGAGTCCCCAACCTGCAAGTACCACTGAGGTACCCTGAGCAAGGAACTGTCCCCAAGCACTGCTCCCTGGGTGCTGAAATAGCTGCCCCCTGCTATGTCACATGGGTTGTTGTGCACTTTATGTCAACAATGAGAGGGTACAAATCAGGAGAGCACCCTAGATGGGATGCTAGTCCATTGCAGAGCAAATACACATACATACAGTAAGCCTACACTATGGGTAATTTAGATATGCAATTTTGCAAAGGTATCTGGAACAATAGGAGGAAGTTGACAAACCCGGGGAGAAACATGCAAACTCCACTCACACAGAGCCGGGGACGGGCATCAAGCCCCCAACTTGGGGGGTGGGAGGAGACAGTGCCCCTCACTGTGCTCCCCACATGGAAAGTTATGTGGTCACAATGTGTCATTTTCCACTATCATTGAATTCAATTCTTCACAATGCAGTTTTTTTTAATTATAGTCATAGAATTCTTAAGTCAGATTATCGATTCTCAACTGGCCAGAATCAATTAATAAGTGAAAAGAAAATCAATACATTATGTCACCACATAAGCCAGGATAAAGACATTACTCTCTGCTTTAGTGTTATACAGTGTGTCTTTGAAGCTTAAGCATCAACAGTAAAGTCTTTTATCAGACATAAAACAGAAATTCACTCCTGAAACACTGTGTTTCTTCATTCTCTCTGGATGCAGCTAGTTCTTTGAGCTCACCCCACATTTCTACCGTATTTCTTTCAAAGCTGCATTTTGTAATATCCCCACAGGCAGAACGGCCGAAGTTCTGATGTAGCCTGGAGTGACATTTTAAGTGTCGGGAGACACTCCTGCCAAAAGAAAACTTACACACATGCAAATCAAATTGTACTGCATTTAATATGTTCTCAGAGTGAACATACATACTCAAGGGAAACACTAGGAAATCCATTAGGAAGTGGCAAATGTACTCTTGCAATATAGAAGTCAAAGAAAACGAAGTTCAGTGTTGATTAAATATTTATTAACTGGTGTAAATATTCCAAATCAATGTTTGACAATTTATGGGAAGTGATAAAAAGAATAGGCCTTCAAACTGCCATTCAAACTCGCCATTGTATAACTGTAATTGATTTACAAGTATGAGCTGCATAGAACGCTGCTCCAGCCAATTGCACATCTTTGTAGATAAAATGAGTAATTCGCTAAACAAGGATCGCCCATTCACTAGCGGTGAACGAAATATAGGCCATATGTCCATCAACTCTAAACAGGCAAACCTATTTTGTTTGGTTTGTTTTAATTAGTCTATCATATACTGTATTTATATTTTCTGCCCAGCTCATTAATGTACAGGCTCATTTCAAACATATTTAACACACATATATTTTTAAATAGTCTTTAATTTACATTTCGGAAATTTCTGAATATACAGAATGGTCATTATTACATTTTCATTTTGCTCGACTAACTAATAAAATGTGGCCCCTGAGAAATTACTGTCTTCATTCACCACATACTTATGACAATAAATAAAAAAGAATTTTTAAGGCAACTGTCTTAAGTTCAGTGTCAACAGAAATTAGTGCACCTTCGCATTTCGCAAGAAACGGAATTTTTAGCGACCCCCCTCGCCCGCTGCTACCCCGGAACTGCCCCTGCGCAGGTAGTCCTCTACGCAGGCGCCTTGGCGCCCTCCGCCACCGGGCTGAGTGCGCAGGCGCATTGGCGCCCTCCGCCGCCTGGCTGAGTGCGCACGAGGCGGAGCTTCCTGTTTGCTCCTCGGACTCGCCATTTTGTCCCGGGCCTGAGAGACTGTAGCTTCGGACACCGATACGAGAGCGACCGTACACATCCCGAACCATGGCCGAGAGCTCGTCTGCGTCCGACGCGGTAACGCTTGAGCTCCCAGAGGGGGCAGGGGTCCGCAAACTGTCGGAATTACGAGTTATCGACTTAAAAGCCGAACTGAAACGGCGAAACCTAGACGCCAGTGGCAACAAGAGTATGCTGTCTGAGAGGCTGAAGAAGGTAAAACGTGCCGTCCGTCTCGTCTGAGACTCGCACTATCGTGTAATGCAATCGCTACTTGGCTTAACTTCGCAAGGCCGTGCATGCACAGTCGTCTCTCCCTACTTAGCAGGACCTGCAGCGCGCTTTGCACGACGGTGCTTGTGTGTTGATGTCGCACCCTCTCGCGGTTTCGCAGTCGGGACGGTTTTAGCGGCGCCACATTTTACACGGTCGGTAATCGGAAAGCGAAGCCTTCCGCGGGTCTGCTTGCCGGCCGGATTCGCTTCCCCGCTGCCTTACGCCGGCTGTGCTGCTCGAGAGTTTGCAGCTCGTAAGCGTAGATTACACGCATACCTAAGTGTCCGGGCGTCCTGCGAATGCATGCCGACTTTCTGGCGAGTATTAAGGAGGCAGCGCTTTAATTGCGCTAAAAAGAAAACGCTTCGGGATACGCGAATCTAACGGCGTTGCAGTGCTAACCTCCTCCCCCCCGATGCCAGCCTCTGCTGAAAAGAGAACTTTGTAATAGATCGCGCGTCATTAGTGGTGCCTCTTGTGTATTTTTGTCTTTTTTTATTGTGCTTGTTGACGTGGGTGGCTTCAAGTTTACAGTCTGCATTAAGGTGTTGTTGAATATTTTATTTATTTATTTTTTGTTGAATATTCAGTTGTCTACGTTCTGCAGAAATGGAGTATTTTGTGCACATTGGTAAAAGTCCTGGTGTGTATTTATCGAAGGCGATTGAGGAAGAAGGTGGGAATCCTGATGAAATCATCGTCTTTCTGGAGGGCGCACCCAAGAGGACTCCGAAGAGGGCAGCCAAGGGTAAGCCTTCCTCTGCACACATACACAGTAATGGCAGGGGACTCCATTCTGGGCTATGCAAAGCGGTTCTTAAGCCGCTGCTGTTTCTGAAAGGGACGTTGATTTCGATTTGAATTCCTAGGCAAAAGACCGGAGAATGATGGCTCTGAGGACTGCACTATTGAAGAGGATTCTGGAGATGGGCAGGTGAGTGAGCTGGACTGAAATGGACCAGTTATGTAGAATTGCAGACATGGTTCTAATGAGTTATTTGGGCGAGGAATACGTGTCCGTGTGGACGCAGCTCTTCTCCCAGTTTTAAGGGGGACGTGACTGTCCCTTCCATGTGGAATACGGTGCTTCTTTGGCCATGTTTTGTCAACGTCAGCTGATAGAGATGGCTGCTGTTCACAGGAGGATCCGGACATCAACCTGGACAGCAACCTGGACAGCCTTCATGAGATGGACATCATGGACATGAGCGTGCTGGACGAAACCGGCACAGATAATGGCATCCCGGCCGAGTGCGAGGACTACGATGCAGACGAGATCCTCGACTCGCTGTCCAACGAGGGGAACGTCGAATTGGCCCAGGACGAGCACAACGTCATCCATGACGAAGACTCGGGCTTCCCGGACCCCCTGGCAGATGTCAAACCCGAGGAGGTGACAGTGGGGGGGGGGACTGGGTGGCAAATGTGGCGCGGTGTTACCAGTATGACAGGTTTCTGTGCAGGTGGCCATTTCCTGCTGGCAAAAAATAGAACAACAAAACCAATTGTTAGCATGCCGTTTGGTGACTTTTGTTTACCCTATGGCAGTGTCATGCTCCGGTATGAAATTACAGGTTAAATATGAATGCGGTTATTAAAACGCTAACAGAAAAGTTCCCTGTGGAATTGATGCAGTTTCATTCTAAACAGATCATGGACCCTGAAGGTGTTGACTTGGGAACTGAAGATGAAGATTTTAAGTACCCGGCAAAAGAGGTATTTGTGTTACAATTTGTGTAATATTTGCTGTTCAGTATACTGTGTGCCAGGCTACAGTTGGCTAAAATTGTCATGTCTTCTCTCTAGGACCTGGAGCAGTTTGAATCTGAAGACTTGACAGATGAAATAGGTACTGTTGCACATCCGTATGAACTCCAATGCGCTTCGCGTAGGTCTTAGTTTTGTAAGGAAGTTGAGTTTTTTTTTCCTCCGGAAGAGACTGGAAATCCAAAGAGAATTACTGGCTTTGTGCTAGTCTCTTAACTATGAAGCCGTCTTGCCGATTTAAGACGCGATCAGTAATGCGCAGTGAGTGCGCATCCATCACTGGCGAGTTGTTTGAAGTGATGTGGTTAATGGAGTATAACACATGGCCAGTAATTTAAGCGGCCCACTTAGTTTGCTGAATGAGGTCCTCACTTAGTTGTTGCAGATGCTGTGCAGTGTTTTTAGGTTGTGGCAAAAGAAGAATATGAAGTTGTGAAGAGAAGAATCGGACGCCCGTCCATGAAACGTTAAAGGACCCGGTTAATGTAATATAAGCCTCGTGGATAACCCTCAATGGACTAACTGCCCGTATGCAACACCAGAGGGATTCTGAATTTCCAGTTAAGGCAGCACTTCCTATGTCATGGAGACTCAGGAAGGCAGAAATGACGTGAAGATGGACTTTTTCTGGAGCCCACGTGCTGGTCTCACAGCCACCTTCAGATCAGAACCTTTCTCTACTTGGATCAGGTGAAATGAGAGAGATTGCAAAGGTCGCCTATTGTCAGGATTTAAACGAAAATCTTTGTCTTTTCCAGTCTCTTTGTTAGTTTTTGCTTATGTATGGAGGGAGAAGCAAAGGGGTCGTGACCTGTCCCAGCCTTGCAAGTTCCTCATAATGCTTGCTGTGTTTCAGAAGTAATTAAACTCTGTGCCATTCTATTCCTATTAAATCCGTAGAAAATGAGAAAGTAGCCGGGTCTTGTAAATCTGAGCCGCTTAAGGAAGAGCCCCTGGAACAGCCATCCGAAGAAGAGCCCGCCGCCATCGAGGGCTTTCTGAACGATGAGCCGGAGGAAGACAATGTGTCCGTCGCCATTACCGCTGACGATGCCTTCAATCTGGAGAGCGAAGTGTCGGCTAGCGACTTGGAAAAAGGCGAGTCGAAAGAGAGCGAGGGCAGATTGAAAGCGGAGGACAAGCACAGTGTTCAGGAGGACGTAATGGACACGGACAATGCGTGCACGCAGGCCTCTAGCTTAAGCGAGCCGGGTTCAAACGAAAACAAATGCGCTGTCGATTCGGAAGCGAAGTCAAAAGCGGTGGGTGAGGAAGATGGCAGGAAGACAGAAGAGAGCGCTGCGGAATCCACGGCAGTGAAAGAGTCCTCCTCTCTTGAGGGTGATGATCAGAGAAAGAGGTTTGTTGTTTTCTGTATACTAGAACAATGGCTATCTTTGTTATATTAGCGCCTTTGTTTATGAGCTTGGTGCACTTTGGAGGTAAAATGGTCTCCGCATTTTGTCTCAAGTTTTTTTTTCCCGTTTTTAATTTTTTTAGATAACCCCCCCTCATCGCCATTCCCATTCCCCTTCTTTCGTAATATGCTCAAAATTTCTTGGGCCTTTAACGTTGGCTGTCTGACATTCTGCCCATCGTTGCTGTTTATGTCAAATTATTGTGATGTGGCACACGGCAAATGCGCTCGTAGGCAACACTTCCGCTGTCGTGTTTCGAGGTAGGTGTTTACGCTTTGGACGCCTGTCGCCCCCACTGGGGGTATGGCCTTTCCATATGCTGACATGTTTTCTCTCTCTCTAGCACTGATGAGGAAAAAGATAGTAAGCCTGAATCGAAAGATGAGAGAGGTGAGTCCTCCCCCACCCCCGTTTTTCCGTTATTACGTGATTTATGGCAGTGAAACTTTCATGTAAGCATTGCATCAGCGCATCATTTGTTCTACCTGCCAGCTTTTCTACGTTTCACAATGTCCGTAGTCTTAAGACTGGTTCATACGCAACACGGATGTGCCCCCCGTGTGCATGACTGTGGTTTCGGGTTATGGGCTGGTCCAGTACCACTCAAACTGGAACGACGCCGGCGGTCTGTACAGTGATGCACCTGTGTCTGTCGTTTCTCGTGTGGCGCCAAAAGCCCCGGCGAGTGCCGCCATCGCAGCCAACAGCGGACGGAACCTGTGGGTTAGCGGGCTCTCTTCAACCACCAGAGCAACGGACCTCAAGAACCTGTTCAGCAAATATGGCAAGGTTGGTGCTCTGCCCGTGAGTTCTAGTGAAGGATGGGGTCCTTTGCCATGGACAGTGATGGGGAAGTTACAAAAGTAATCCATTAGACAGGTGGACACTTCAGGTCCAGAAAGTACAAATCTAGACCCAAGGGTATCGTTTCCGCTAACCAGTTGAGTGTAAAGAGTCAAAGTCATAGAGTACTTAACTGGTTGGTTGAAACAAAACCTTCTCCAACACTAGCCATTGATGACTTTTAGTGTTTCTATGGGATTTTCTTGTGTACTGTGACCAAAGAGCAGTGTGTGAGTGTATCATGCTTTGGGTTCTGGGCTACGTTTCAGTCCCAATACATCTTTGATGCTGAGTCTGCATGCCATCTAACTGTTGGTGTTTGTTGAGTGTACTCCTTGTCTGTTGGGAGTGCCTGGCCACCTCTGTTAAGGTTTCACACCATGCTTTTGAAATCACCCCCCCCCCCCCCTCCTTAGGTCGTTGGGGCGAAGGTGGTAACAAATGCCAGGAGCCCGGGTGCACGTTGCTATGGCTTCGTCACCATGTGCTCCACTGAAGAAGCCACCAAGTGCATCAGCCACCTGCACAGGACCGAGCTGCACGGCCGGATGATCTCAGTGGAGAGGGTGAGCGCTCCGGCTTCAGAGACCAGGCTTCCCCCAGGCTCCTTCGCTTGATGCCCGGCTGAGCAAATGCTTATGAAATCCCGTCTTTTGTCCCAAGGCTAAAAACGAACCCGCTGGGAAGAAGCCGGCTGACAAGGGGGAGGCCAAGAAGTCGGGAAGTGACAGGCGTCATTCCTCGGACTCCAAGCCCGAAAAGTGAGGGCCTCGTTAGACCGCGCAGCAGCCAAACCCATAGGCCAGCCCAGTCGCTTACCTCTTCATCTTGCTTTACATCACAAAGGTCTGATGCCACTAAGGATGAAAAAGCAGAAGCTTCTGAAGCAGGAAAGGATGGCAAAGGTAAGATGTCACAGAACTTCGCTGTATCTTCAGGTTGCTCTTCAGTCCCTGCTTGCAACGTTTTAATTAGGATCAATGAACGTTTTTCTCTAATTGTTAATGTCATAATCTGACATTAAACTGCATCTTGCCATTCTATGTGTATACATTCACTTTGGCTAGGTGTTTGCAAAAATCAGATTACAAATCTGTCTATGGCAGGAGGCTGGAATCCAACACAGCTTGCAGATTTCCCTGCAGATTTCTCTGGAGTTGGGCACCCCTGGACTAGGGCAGTTCCATGCAAATGTCAACCGCACCCTGTAAAGATAAAGTAGTGTGCACAGGAACAGAACCCTTTTAAAAATGTTTCCACGTCTCTCTCATTTCATTGTTAGTTTTATGCATGTAAGTCTGTAAGTCTTGTTACATCCATGTTATTCCTAACATGTAAACTATATGAATTTTGAGGATTTGTTTGTATTCAGCCCAAGAGGTCACATGAAAAGATGCAAATTGGCCCAATGACACTAAGCTTGTCTATGCTATGATGCGTGTTTTTCTCTGCCTGTGTGCCTTCTAATAGTTACCAATAGTTACACTTATTGAAAGGAATAAGGTGTTCTGTCCGTTTCTGTTTGGACGCGAAAGAGGTCAGCTGACTGCCTTAATTAAAGGTAGAGAGTCTCAGGGCGGAGCTGTTAACTGGCACTGCTTGTTGCTTAGACCTATTTAAGAAATAACGGGATCCACAGCAGTAAAATTGCATTTGGCGCAATCCTAGTGGCACATGATTAGACTTGTAATGGAATTAAGGGTGGTTGCTTTTTCGTTACCTGGCGTTGCCGTGAGAGGAGTAAAGTGGTAGCCTGCAGCTAATCTGGAACAAGCAAGTAAATATGTACAAACAGCATAACAGGAGCACTAACCCAAGATGTGAGATCACAGGCAGTTCAGCTGGCCCATATTTCCACAGCGGAAGGGGAGCTCATATGACAGTCATTACGCTAAATAAACTTTTTTGTCAAGTAAGTTACTGCAGGGCCCATCTTTGGGAAAACACAAGCTACAATGTTAGGGACCATCCAGAAGTGCAGGGGAGTGCTGTTTTGGCAGATGCAATGGATAAAAACAGGATAAAAGGCAGGTTGTCTGGCTGCGGAGAAGGGGCACGTGCAGGGCGCAGTGTCCATGTGCTTTGCATCACAGATGCCACTCCTTTTTTGTACTCTGAGATGCTGGGTTCTGTTGGGACTGCGAGCACCTGGCGGCCTGCAGAAGGGAGAGGCGGATTATTCTCCTTCCGCACTTTGGGACAAAGTGCCCTCGCCGAACACAGCCGCGGTAGCATAGGAAGCCGTGAATCGGCGTCTGCAGCAAGTTACCAGACGATTCACAGAAACATCCCCAGTGTTTATAAAGCTGTAAGCTGAGCAGGATGTGGAACTGTGCGGCGTAATACAGCTGTAATACGTCGAGGGTTAGCAGTCTCAGTGGAAATGGTTAGCCTTTGATAAGGGGCTAATAACATGCAAATACCCAGTCAGGTTGGCAAGTGTAACACGATACTGAAGAGAGTACAGCCAGCTCCCACAGCTTGCCATGTGAGCCCCCTGTGGCATCGCAGAGCTTATCTGAGGAAATTACTTGTCCCCATCTGGTTTCCAAGCCGTTTATAGTATATACCAGGGTCTTACTCAAATAATCTGGGGATCACTAGGTAGGAGCTCTCCTTCCAAGGGGGCGATCCGAGCCCGTTTTTATGAGCAGTATGAGACGCCAGGAAGAGGGAGAGACGACGTGACATTCGTGTCCTGCTAATCTCTGCTAGGGGAGAGACCTAAGACTGTACGTGGGCCTGTACATGCATTGGTGATTTATAAGAGAACAGAGTCTATGCCGATCAAATGAATGATCCAGCTGCCAGATTTATTAATGAATGAAAACATTTAACCGGCCATCTGAAAACACCATTTGGCAACTCTAATGTATACAGCACAAATCGATGTTTTTGCATAGGTTCACCTGGTTGTTTCGTTCTAAAAGAGTCCATCGTGTTGGTGTAAGAGGGCCTCAGTTGGGGATGTGGACCCATATATAGTGACCCGTCTGAGGCTAATTGTCCGCGCTCGTCCCATGCTGCAGGCCGTGGCGCTGAAAGGACGGTGGTCATGGACAAATCGAAAGGGGAGCCGGTCATCAGTGTCAAAACCAAGAGCAAGGAGCGGGTAAGTACTCGGGAGCTCCCGTCTCGGCCTGCGCCGACCGCCGCAGGGGCGCCCGCGCTAAACCTCGCTCGCCGGCTCCTGTCGCCCAGAGCACCAAGAGCCGCGATCGCAGGTCTCCCAGCAAGGAGAAGAAGGACATCCTCTCCTTTGACCAGATCAAAGAGCAGCGGGAGCGGGAGCGCCAGAGGCAGCGGGAGCGCGAGATCCGCGAGGTGGAGAGGCGCAGGCATTCTGGGTAAGGCCATGGGCGCCAAGCCCCTCGCAGCCAGGCCGCCTTTGCTGAAGGCTAAGCCTGACCAGCAAGGGATATGTGCAGAAACAAGGCAAAAATGCTGAATTTGGCATAAGTGTGTGTGTGTGTGTGTGTGTGTGTGTGTGTGTGTGTGTCCGTGTGCACGCGTGCCGCTCGGGGGCTTGTCCGTGCTTCTGCGAGGCAGTAGCCTCCCACCTTCCGCTATCTTCCGCCTCCAGCATAGTAACGGTTCGCTGGGTCTTTGGGCAGGGAGCGCGAGCGGGACCGGGACGGCCGTGCCGAGCGGGAGAGGATCCGCCTCTTCCGGGAGCGGGAGGAGCGCGAGCGCCTCATGCGCAAGCGCAACTGGCTGGAGGTGGAGAAGCAGCGGCTGGACGCCGACCGCATGGAGCGGGAGTTCCTGGAGCGTGAGCGCATGCGCGTGGAGTACGAGCGGCGGCGCGAGCAGGAGCGCATCCACCGCGAGCGCGAGGAGCTGCGGCGGCAGCAGGAGCAGCTGCGCTTCGAGCAGGACCGGCGGCCCCTCAAGCGGCCCTACGACATGGACAGGTGTGTGTCTGGCGGGGCGGCGGGGCCCTGCTCCTCCCCCGTGAGAGCGCTCACCACCCTGCCACTGGCCATTAGGAAGGACGACTGGCAGGACAAGAGGCTCGCCATGGACGATCGCTACGGACGCTCGGACTTCGGCCGCCCGGACCGATACCAGGACTTCGACCATCGGGACCGGGGCCGTTACCATGACGACATCCTCATGGACAGGTCTGTTGTGACAAAGGGGCGAATGAGAAAACTATGCTTCACCGCAGCTAGCAAATGGCATGAGAAGCAGTCACTTGCTGGCCTGGCCAAAGGGGGGGGGTGGGATTTTATCATCAGTGGGGTGCTGAAGTTCAAGGGCCCAGCTCTGTCTTTGTGCAGCCCTGGTTTCTCTTTGAGTCAGGCTCCGTGCTTTCATTTGGTTAGTCAGCCGCCTCATGGGTTTTGTGGATCTGGTGGTCTGACATGCAGATGCTTGTTGCTGTCATAGTGCTTCTGCTCTTCCAGGAGAGAGACGTCACGGGGCATGATGGGAGACCGAGACGGGCACTTTGAGCGCGGCGACAGGCACAGCAGAGACTCCCGGGACAGCTGGGGTTACGATAAGCGAGGCCTCAATCCGAGGTCAGCGCAACTTAAAGCTCGTGCATCCTGTTATGCTTGGTTCATACACAGAAGCATTGCTGTTCAAAGCAGCTTAATTTCTGCCAGCTTTAATTGTTTTTTAAATGATCAATGGGTGCACATTTACTCCTCCTATCTAGGCTTTTCTGTTTGTCTTTGTGTGTCATGCCAGTGTTTCTGCTCTCTGCCTTGGCACTACGTTTTGAGAGCATCATGATATTTGAAAAGTAGTTCTCAGTTTTGAAGCAGTTTTTTTTTGTAAATTTACCTTTTTCATAAGCTAGTTCCCATCTCTGCTGGTAACAGGCGAGCTGCAGCATCTCTGTCTCACGGTGTGTTTGTGTCTTACAGGGAGGGCCGTGATTGGGACTCCGGGCGGAAGATGGACGGTGACAGAGGATGGCAAAGTATGGAACCTTTGTGAATAGTTTAGCTGCTATGAGAAGGCTAAAAGTGATCACGTAATTGTAACATGTCACATCTCTGCCTATGCGATGTTTTTGCTCTAAGATAAAAAAAAAACTGCCGTAAGGGACTTGTGGAATGAGGATCTGAGTTGCTTGGTTTCTGTAAAGCGCTGGCGTTGACTGAAGCAGCTGCCCACATGATATTATGACAGTCATTGTCAGCGTGTGCCTGTGGCCTGGTCTTCTTCAGGTGACCGAGGCATGCCTGGGCAGAGTCACATGGGGCGAGGAGGAATGTCAGGGTAAGCACTGCGACTTGCGTGAAGTGACCTGAAGGCATCAAGCCCACCAGTTTGGTGCAGTGGTTTCCACAAAATTCTCTAAAGGAAAAATTCCAGATCTACATGCAGTGGCTACATTTAGGCCTTCACCTGGTGATGTAGAGCAGGCCTGTGCAAAAGGACAATGGCAATAATCTGTAACAGTCAAATAATTGTCGCATAGACTGCTGTTGCTGGTAATAATGGAGGCCACGTAAGATACTGCTATGGAGCTGAAGAATTACACAAATCTAGAGACACATGGCGAATGCTTAAAATGCCTCGTAATTTTTCTCCTGCTGCCAACAGCGTTACTTGCATTTTGTTGGGACCACAGCCAAGCTAGTGACCCCCCCCAATCAACCACTGTCTTTTTCATATTACTCCCATTGTCTCCTACAGTAGCATGCACTTTTAGTGGGATTTTCCTTGAGATGCTGCTGACAACATGGATCACTGTATCCCATATTGATCCATGCAAAATGTGACCTTACTTTCATACCCATTTCATGCTCCTGTCCGTCCCTGGCAAGTTACAACCCATTATGTGTGCATGTCCTGTTTGCTTCAAAAATAATAGAAACGCTTAATTACTGCAGAACGACTGAGGTTGCCTGCTTCTGGGTGTGTGTGTTAAGTATTAAAATATTGCATATTCGCTATCGCCAGCACTGAAAAGCAGTTACATGATGTATTAGTTTAAGCCTATTTTAGTTGCAGGTAATGTTGGGTAGCGGGGGGCTCAGGCGCGTGAAGAATGTGGTCTGCTTGGTCTGCAGTGACGCTGATGGCTGTCTTGCCTCTTGCTCTACAGCCGTGGGGGTTACATGCAGGGAGCAGCCTCGCAGAATTTGTCTGGTGCCCTCAATCGACCCAACCAGATGATGCAGGGCGGCGGACTGCAAGGAGGGGCGTTCGGCCGACGTTACTGACTTTTTTTTTTTGATGTCTCCTGTCTGTTTGGATGTCCGTGTTTTTTGCTTGCGTAAATCTCGCTTCATGCTTTGTCGGTTCAGGCCCGCCCCCCCCCCCCAACTTTTGAAGAAGCCAACGACCAACGTTGTATCAAACTGTTTGATTTTAAAAGGCATTTTTTCATTCCAAATGTCATTTGTTTTAAGAGTCAATGGTGTTATTTTTTTTTTCTTTTCTTCCCCATGTCTTTTAATTGATCAGCGTTGGAAGTAAGATCGTGGTGAGGAATGCTCAGGAACTATTTACAGTGCACACAGTTACTAACACTGGTGATGTGTGGATTTTAAGGACGAAAGATGAAACATTTTGAACATTTCAGTAAACTTTGATTGTGACTAACTTTTTGTATAGGACAACCCCCCCCCCCACCAATGTACCACATTCTCTGGCTCTTTACCAAGCAGTCCGTCTCCAGCAGTGAGGTCTCCTTTGTTCAGCACAGTGTAGTTCCTTTACCCTGCCACACGGTGTCGCCCTCAGTGCACGATTGACTGTTTTGCTGTGAGATGGACGTGCTACTTTAATAAAGCGAATTCCTCGTGCAGTCGTAGCTAGTTGGAACTGTCTGATTTCATTGGTTTTTCCTGGCTGACTGAACTTCTGTAGTCTTTGTAGTGGTGATATGCAGGCATGGATGAGATCAGAAATGCGACATAAGACTGACGTAACTGAATTTCAGTTGTAAATGCAGCTGCAAGGGTGAGTCAGGTCATGCTGAATACTCATTGTCTGTGTGTTGCTAAAGACATCAGTTCTGTGTGCTTTGACAGCAGCTGAAAGAGTTCAAAAGAGGCCAAATGAAAAGTACCTGATTTGGTGGGATGAGTCTTCACGGTTTTCATATGTCCAGGCAAACGTTTCCCTCAAGATGTTTCTATATTACCAAGACGTGTCCCCCTTGAACTGCTCAGCAAATCTGATTAGTTGCATGAACACGGGGAGGAAACTCAATGCCTTAATCGGCAGGTCTGACTGTTTGGACCGTAATGGGGCGCTTTGCAGGTAATCTGTACTTTACTCTTCCCTCGTAGAGCTGGAGGTTTCTCCTCCCAAAGAATGATTCTTGTTGCCCCACGCCTAAGTCATTTTTTTAAATATATATTAGGTGTTTGTCCCCCCCATTATTATAATAAAGTATATATATATATTCATATTCATATGGATAT